>OY821760.1:8947668-9285508 GCA_963682095.1 Potentilla sterilis | reverse complement strand
AATCAACAGCCGTTGGATCTGAGCCATCCAACGGCGGACAATAAAAAGGCGCGGATCGCAAGAGTTTAGCCGACGAATTCAAATATTTCGTCGGCTATGCTTTGGAAAATCAGCAGCCGTTGGATCTGAGCCATCCAACGGTGGACAATAAGCGGATCGAAGGAGTTTAGCCGACGACATATACTTTTCGTCGGCTAAACTTAGAGAATAGCCGACGAATTACAATGTTTCGTCGGCTATTCTATGAAAACATACTAAACTACCGTTTTGAGGCTCTAAACAAACTCGAAAGCCCGAAAAGCCCACACGTCGTGGCAAAGCAACGTGTTTGATTCCTGGCGTCGTTCCCTTTCCGGAATGGTATCACAATCGTCATTCGGACGCCGGACGCCAAATCTGCAGTAAACCGGGTTTTGACTTATTTCATTATTTCAGCACACGGATTTTATCAGAATCTTGTCATTTTTCAACCGTAGACGTATTTCATTATTTCGGTCATATCTTATTTGACGACATATTTGCATTTGAAGAGTGTACGTATAGTAACTATTTGAAACTATACATTCATTTAAACACTTAGTAAACAAGTTAAGGAACATTAGTGCATATGTTCCGATTTTGAATCTAAAAGTTTGGAAAATCTATTCCAACCGTCAGATATCACCGTTAAGATTAAATACATGTATGAAAAAAAATCCAACTACATCTGACAACGTTAAAGGCTCGATCGGGACGGTCAACCGGGTGAGTCAACCCTTTAAACGCTTAGAAATGGTAATTGGCCTGTCTAAATGACGTTTTTTGGCCTGACCTTCAACAGATAATAGCTTCAAATCGATGAGACGCAACTAATCGTATAAAAACTTTCCTCAAAATATTTACCGACCGTCAGGCTACCCATAGGAAAACGGAAGTAAAAAACAGTTAACCGCAACATTCGGCACACAGATTTTATCGGAATCTTGTCATTTTTCAACCGTAGACGTATTTCATTATTTCGGTCATATCTTATTTCACGACACATTTGCATTTGAAGGACGAAGCAATGGTTTGTCGATAGTGATAGAAAATGGAAGCTGTTTTTTTTTTTTTTTTTTTTTTTTTAATCATAGCCGACGAAATCAAACCTAGTACTCGTCGGCCATATTTCCAAAAATTTTCGTCGGCTAAAGTTTCAGAGAAAGGCCGACGAAAATTCAAATCGTCGACTAAAATATGAATATAGCCGACGATTTTTTTTTTTACCAACGAAAAAAAAAATTCGTCGGTCATTTTAGGGGAATAGCCGACGAATTTTTTTTTTAGCGACGAAAAAAAATTCGTCGGCCATTCTTGGGAATAGCCGACGAAATTTTTTTTTTATTTCGTCGGAAAAAGCCTTTTTTCTGGTAGTGATATATGGATCGCAGAAGAACTGATCGAAGAAGCATGTATGGAAGGCAGGGTATTCCATTCCATGCAAACAATGGCAAACGGGCAAAAACAAGGGCGTGGGAAGCTATACGTCAAGACAAGATACCGGATGCTATTCTCTCTCACACACTCTCTCCTTCCCACCAAAGCTGCCGTACAAAGTACAAACCACTATTCTGTCCAAAAGATGGAACAACCTTTGGATTTCCATTCCCAACCTAGACCTCAACGAGTGTTAGGCTCCAGCAAACTTTGGAGAGTTTGTTGATGGTGTTCTTTCACTGCATGACTCTTCAAACATACAAAAGTTTCGTCTACATAGTCAAAATCGAAGTGATGGAGATGAATATTTGGTTCGCCACGCTAGATGGATATGCGAAGCCATGAGGCATAACATTGTTGAACTTGATCTGTATCTAGTTGATAGACATAATATAAGTTGGTTTAACAGGTTGCAATTAGAAGCGGTTCAATTGCCTGTAAGCATTTTCACAAGCAAAACTCTTGTGTCTTTGAAGGTGATTTCAAATTGTATGGACCTTGCGCTTCCTCCTTCGGTATCATCAGCTTGTTTTCCAAGTCTCAAGACCCTCAACTATCAACTTAATAGGCCTGGTAGTGCATCAGTGTGCGAAATGCTCGTTTCCAAGTGTCCTGTGCTTGAACACTTGACCGTTGGTGCAAACATATTTCGAAACGATGTATATACTTCAACTCTCTCTGCAACAGGATTGAAAACGTTAAGAATTCTTGAAACCTTACTTGGTGATGGGGAAAAGTACAGTTTTTATATCAATGCCCCAAAGCTTGAAAGCTTTGTCGTCTCGGGTAAAGCTGGTTTATCAAATTACTACTTTTCGAACAGTGCAAAAGCCATGGTCAAAGCTGTGATCCATCTAAGACATAGTTCTAGCATACACTATACTTATGGTGTTAAAAGCGCACCTCGGTTACTAGCAGATGTCTCTGATGTCAAATATATGTCTCTTTACAATTCTTGGTTTCTGGAAAGTTCTCTACCGTCCTTCTATAATTTGAAGCATTTGAAGGTTTGTCTGTATTTTTTTTGCTCTTATTGGGGATATCTAATGGAGCTGCTCAAGAGGCCACCAAATCTGAAAAAGACATTGTTTTGGATCTTTGCCATTGGACATGGAGTGAACAAAAATATGTGCGAGGGTATCAGCCCTTCAATCCACCAGAGGTTGTTCCCTCTTGTGTTTCCTTGCACCTCAAGACATTCTACATCATTAATTTTATGGGATATGATGATGAGTTTGAAGTGGTAAAATATTTGTTGAAGCACAGTGAAGTTCTCAAGAGGTTAACTATTTCAACCCGTGCGAGTGATGTTGTTAACAGTCGTCGGATGATACCAGAGAAGTTCCAGAAGAAAGCTATGAGGTTTCGAAAATGCTCAGACTTGTGAGGTTAAAATAATTATCAACTCTGAGATTGTCGAACGCGTAAATTGTGGCTGTGGCGATTGAATTCATATTCAATTTGGAGAATGCCTTTTCATCTGTTTTGGGAGTCATTGGCCATCTGTGATAAAAACTTCTTATGTATTATGTAACTTTTGTTTTTTCAGTATGTATTAAATTTGATTAAATCGTTCTTATGTATTACTGATATCATGGTGAGATAAATAATGAAACTTGAAGCACAAATATTATTCCTCATTGCTAGCACTACCATATTGGGTATTTGGGTTGATGGGATAACAAGCTTGTTAAGTTTTTGCCTTCTGTATTAAAAACTTGAACCAATTGGATTGTTGGAGCTAGTTCTTCATGATTGGAATACGAAATGGTGATGAAGATAACTTTTCATCATAGGTTACCCATTTAGCATATATAGAGAGCTTATTATTTTGAAGGAGAACAACTACAGAGGTCCAGGAATAAGTTTTAGCATACAAGATCCTCAATTCAAGTACAAGTAAAGAAATGTATTAGAGAAGAAAGACTCAAAGGGGAGACCTTGAAAATGTCTTTGAGAGGAGTGGTGGAGAACTTGGAGGAGACGCCCTCGTCCCAGCTCCAAGCTTTCTGGCGTAGGATTGTGAGGAGGCTCGGACCGATTTCATGGCAGTTGTATGCAGTCTGGTAGTCTTTGCTGGATAGGTAAGCAGCAAAAAATTTTGACGTCCTTGGGGCATATGAAGGAAAGATGTGCTGCTTAATGCTTCTTTTTCTTGTTCAGCTCGCCCTCAGCAAAGACATAAAGCACCATTATATCACCACCAACTATTGATTCAACCTGCAGACCCAGCGACTTAGCAGAAACTTTTGCACTAAACTCCAGTACCTTCTCCTTCCTAGGTTGAGAAAACTAACCCCCTCAGCATGAATAAGCCACTCTGCCACTTAACACGTTTTGCTTTTCTATGTAAACTCTTGTTCAAAAGTCAAGACATAATTCAAATGTCATTTAGAAGTACTTCCCCTATCATTGTACATAAGAACCAAAATATATGCTGTTTCATTAGACCAATAAATGTACAAAAGATCGGTTCCAGTACAGTAATATTAGTACCAGAATATATGCCGGAGCAATACATGTATAAAACAACCATTCCTACTTCCAACAAAATATATGTTGCCCCGCTCCACAGCACAAAAGTGAACTAACTACTACATACACCTGACAATAATATGTCATCAAGGAACTATCCTAATGATATATGGGAGCCATCATCAACATTCTGCTTGAGCTGCATCTGAAGAGGAGCTTGTGGTACCTGAAACCCAGGGAGAAGAGTTGATAGTTGCTGCATCACTGCCTGGATTTGAGCACGATGACCCTCAAAGTTAATCTGGTCTTTCTCTCGAGCTGCCTTCTCAGCCTCAAGTTGAGCCCTCAGGTCCGCAACCTCGGCCAGAAATGTAGTCGAAGAAGAAGAGCTGCTATCACTAACTGGCTCCCATTCCAAATAGTGCATTTCCTTCCTGGGTTCAATTCCAGGAGTAGAAGGGATAACCTGAAGCTGCATGCATGAATCAGGAGTGACTTGTACCGCCGCTTTCAGTGCACCCGTGGATGGGACAATCTTGAGCTCCTTGGATGCACGGGGTGCTACTTGCACCTCCTCTCTCAGTGCACCAGTAGATGGGACAACCTCAAGCTGCATTATTCCATCAGGCTCTGCTTGTATTTCCTCTCTAAGATCCTTTGCCAGGGGATCAAGCCCATCATACTTTTTGTTTTCCTTCCCGTCCTGAAAACAATAAGGTTAATAAGATACAGGTCAGATGTATTTAATATAGCAAACATTTAGCATGATGCATCATTATCAAAATATTAAATTTGTGGATTATCTATAGAATTCAATTATATTCACCACCATAAGTTATACTGGTATAAAAAAACATCCATGGGTGCATTTATTTTCCAAGTCTAGAGACTAAGAAACCATAATTTCTCTTTTTGCTAATAAATTAAAATCATATTTCTGCAGGCCTGCGAAATATGGATATCACCACATACCAAATCCATAGGATTAGAAATAAGATTTCATAACAAAATTTAGACATGGTAATTGCCAACTTCTACTGTTGCTTACTTTATTTACTAAAAGTTCATACATGAGATCCCTATTATAAGAGAAATTATCTTTCATAGGGACTTCACCTTACGCCTTCTTCGGACATATATAATTTTGCGTTTTGTATCATTGTGTTCACAATATGTAATTTTGCATTTTGTATCATTGCGGTCACGACAGAATGGACTTCCACAGAGACATCGGAAAGGCTTCACATGATTATCATGGTCATGAAAGGCAATGCCATAGTCCTGTGACAGCATAGACATTAAGAAGTTAAATGATGATGCCCAAAAAATATTAATATTTATTTGTGAGTCCCTCTTACCCAAGTGAGCTCCTCCATAGCACCAACATCCCTTGTTGTGAAAAGGGCAACCTGCATGAATGATATAAAGTCATTTTTACTTCTATTTGCAAATGGTTTGACCAGTTGTAACAACAAGATAAATTCAAAAAGAGAGGTCATTATATAATAATAAAAAAAAATCATACATGATAATAGTGACGATCTGGGGTCTCTACGTGAACTGGGATCTCAACCAATGTAGCATCAGAACATCTAGCAAATTGAAATTCAAAGAGAGAAGATTAGCAAAAACAGGAGAACTGATAGAGGACCTAATGTAGCTTCCCATAAAGAAAAAAAAATAAAAAAATACTTGAGATTACAAACCATTCAGATACTAGATGAAATTACTAGAGCTTAGATAAAATTCATTTCACTAAAGATTTACAATACATACAAAGATTGAAATGATCCTCTGTTAGATTTTGTATAAACTTTACATCAAGCTCAACAAAAATGAAAATTACCCTAATATATTATTATTATTTTGCATAATATGATTTGCAGTTACTTGGAGAACAATTAGAGTTTAGGTCTGCAAGCATCTAAGGCCAAATGCTAGACTTCGTTGGTGAAGGCATACAACAAACTTGGATACCAAGAAACAGGAAGGCACATAATGAAATAAGTTAAATAGGTATTGCCATAGATGAGCGGGTATTTCTACATGATCAAAATTTGACCACAACCAAGACTTTAGGTGAACTAAATCTTTAGTTCCAGGAGAAGATAAGAAGTTTAATCAAGCAATGGGGAATCCAAAAGAACTTTTCCACCATTTCAAAATATCAAAGAAAAGAAAAGAAAAAGAAACCATATGAAACAGCTTGAAGAATCCATATCGCAGTATTGCTGTACGACAGAACCAAAAAAAGCATCATGGAACTGTCATCTCTTTGCCAGGTCGCAAAGTGCATCACATTTTCTTCCTACTTTGCTCAGAAATAAATCCATATTCATCTCATGGGAAAGCATTTAAAATCAAATGATGCCAGAATGGTCAGTAGATATAAATCCTTATAAGGAGAAACATATATAGCAGCACGAAAAGAGGATTGTTTATCCCAGCCCCCCATACTGCTCACAATACAAAGTCTAAAAACTAGCAGACATTATCAAAACTCAGGGCCGCAGTAATCATGAAACCAAGAAATGAATTATAAGTACACATATACCAAAGAAATAGACCACTTTGGTATTTACATAGATGACAGTATATCTCTTCTAATAGGAAACACGTACTACTAACAAAGCCCTTTGGTAGGGAAAGGATTGTATATACAGATATACACATTTATACCTGTGGTTAATAAATCTTGCAACATTTCCATAGACTGTATTGTCCAAGCAAAGAGCTTTTTCATCGTCCAACATATCCTGTGAACCCCAGTCTGCATCTAGCACTGGGTAGGAATGCTCCTTACCAACATTTGGGAAATTTCGCTCATGTAGTTCGTCAATGGTTACAATCTCTCCAACATATTCACAAACAAAAGCCCCTCTTGGCAAGGCCTCCAGTGTTCTTAGACCCCACCCTTTCCCTTCGGGTGTCAAAAATACCTGAAACATATAACAACACTCTAAGATTTCTTTTAAACCTCCTAGTCTAGCTATTTCATTACCTAGGGTTACAACTGATCTCTATACATAAAATAACAAACCTGCAACTTCACAGTAATCCCTTTCTGTACAATCCGGTTTCCACAGCTCTTGTCACAACCGCATCTGTACCAGCATTCCTTTATAAACTTCCGTAAGAAATGTCCCTTGCATGTCAGAGAACTATTCCCATTCTCTAACCTTACAAGGGGGCACTTTTTACAGTATGGCTGCTTTTTTGGCTCACGCTTCATAGATATACATTCTTCCAGAAACTTCTCTTTGACCAATCCTCCTGGCGTGTAAGCACATTCACCGCCATTTGCAATCACACAAAAACATGGAATTGATGATTTAAGACAGTCCCCAAAACATTTTGAACAGCAATCCTCATCAGATATATTAGCAAGAGTACATCTCACAGAGGCCTTACTATAAATCAAATTCTGCCCGATGTAAACAAAGGTTGGCAACTCCGCATTACTTCCATTTTCCAAGGTAATCTTGAATCTTTCCTCGCCTCTTGTTATGTCATCAATGTCAATTGCATTAGACTCTGTAACTTTAAGTGAAGAATGGTATGTACGGCCAGCTTCAACCTTGCATAATTGTGATGGATGTTGGCCTTTGGAAACCCCTAATCTCTTTGCACTTTCCCCACATATATTTTCCATATCCTTAACTTCAATTAGTTCAATACCATTTAAGCTACAAAGACCTTCATAACAACCTGACGCAATATGATTGGGTATGCAAATAGGCTTGATAAGATTTTGATCAACAAATAGCTCATTTAAAGAACCCAGACCACTGCTCTTACTGCCTTGATATTGTTCATTAGGAGTTATTATAACTGGCTTATTCTCATTGACATTTGTTAATATTGCCATGGAGCAGCATTCTCCAGTCCTATACGATTTAATGCATTTCACTTCCATCATTTTTTGGGACACTTCACCATTAGGAAGATCAAAACCAGAGTATTGCGAAGATCTAGAAATCAAAGCATTTTTCACTGGGGAAGATTGTGCGACACAAATCTGAGACAATTCTGGGACGCTCACACTATTGCTCTCATTCAATAATTCCACTTGCAGGTACTTCATCACATCTTCACCAACATCACAACCATCAGATTTCGTTAAGTTACCTTCACATATAAGATTGGAACTTACTTCAAGATCTGGACAGCCACCAGGCACAAGATCAACATTATTCCCAGTGACTGAAACTTCTTGTGGATTTATGTGTCTTTGTCGAGGTTTTCGCACTAATGGTTGCGAGTCCTCAGATTCCTCAGATTCTTGTGTAAAGTTTTCATACATTTTTCTTGGTGGAGATATTCTCAAGCTTGATTCAGAGTATTTGGTATGAGATAATGACTGACTTTTCTGTTGCCTGGTGCAATATCTCTTGGTTGGATGCTCAATAACTTCAGTTGTATCATATGGAGCTTGTTTGTTCTTAGATTTCACTCTCTGGATATAAGAAATTATTAACTATTAAGACATAACTATAAGCATGCAAAATATATATATAAAATAATATTTTGAAATAGCATAAACCTCCTCTACATGGTACCACGATATGCTGAATAGAGAACATTTTACATTAGTCAGATGACTGGTGGATAAATAGAAATAGAGAATAGAATATAAAAGATAAGAGAAAACTCACCTTTGATTTACACACCAAAGTGCCGTCTACCTTGGGTTGCACTCTCTGTTATAAGCATTCAAAGGTAAGATAAGACTGATAGTCATGAAGATTCTACACAAATCATGAATGATTGATGAAACAAGAAAAACAAACTAAGTCGATTGATATTTGCATAGTACTCTCTGTTGCACAACGAATGAAAATAAATAAATATTTATAATTTCTCGAATGCCAAGCATAAAAAAAAACACAAAGTAATGCAGGATGTACACCTCTTCATCTGGCTTCTTGTTGTCTGGTACAATAAAATTAAGGAGTTCTCTGTAATTGTCAGCTTCAATGAAATCCCAGTTATCGTCATACACTTGCAGAAGTTGCTTCACTGCAGCCTTTGTTTTGACTTCAGCAATTCCAAACTCTTTCATTGCCCGACAGGCCGTTGCAATTTGGCTACCTTTTGGCGGCATAACTGAGATTTTTGCAGAATTCAATATGTTGTATGTCTTTTCTCTTTCAGTCCCCAAAGAACCTAACCCAGAGAAGTGGATTGACAAACAGATAAACATAAACTTATTAATCCAAAACTGGTAAAAGATTCATGAATATGCAAAATGTACAACAAAGAAATGTAGCAGGTAAGAAAGAATGAAAGTAGAGCACGCCTTCTAATAACTCGACCAAAGAACTACATATTAATAACTCGACCAGAAACATAACTGAATCATCTCAAATAACTTGTATTAGACATATCAATAATTGGTGGATCAAACAAAAACAAATTATGGTTAAAAGTCAGTCCAACTACTACAACCAAAAACATAGTCCTCCAAAATTTTACTTTCCCAAATACAAGCCTTTTTTTTTTTTTTTTTTTTTAAATTGAAGGTAGTACATGAAGGTTTGGGGGTACCATGGCCACCTAACGACCAAAGTCCACGCAAAAATCAGCAGATCACCCCTATTTTTTTAATTTAATAAAAGGTCAAAAGTAATTCATAGTCCTCTAGCAATTTCAATTTGAGGAATTGACAAACAGATATTGGTAAAGAAATTGACTCAGCTAAATCCTACACTAAATATGCAAGCTTAAACCAGTAAAACACAGAAGAGTACCAAACAAAATTGGGAGAACCACAACAGAGAAAAAGCCAAAACAGAAGATTTCCCAACAGTAGAAAAATGAAGACAAACCCTCCTCCTTTGAACAGTAGACATACAAATCAAAAGCAACAAACCCATATTTAGTTCATGCATGACAAAACAAGTAGTGAAAATGCAGAAAAGCAAACAACAAAGTTGAGAATTCACAGGGGCGTCCTTCTCTCCGTTCTGGGTCAACAACGCAGAAACCCTACAAAGCAGAAGTCTAGCATTCAACTGAGGGAGAAGAGAGAGAAATGGGGGCTTTTATATTTTTGAGTTGGCGAGAGAAGAAGCGGGACCCACGACGCGCACGAAACGAAGATGTAAATGTTTCGTCTTGGCATTTCAAGTTCTGAGCTTGGGGGAGTGTGATGCTTTGCGTGACATATAGGAAGGTAATGTAATGATGAGAAGATAAAGATACGAGAGACACAAAGATCTACGCACGCCCAATTTTAGTCCCAATCTGGTCTCTTCCAAATTGTTTTTTCTTTCTTTCTTTCTTGGAGTGTTCTATTTGCACACTAGCCTTTTTATCTTATTTTGACTTTATCAACTCATATGAAATGACAGATAAAGACAAATAAATAAATAAATAAATTATTATTTCTACCTCCCTCACGTACGACCACCTATTCTCTTCTTTTCTTTTCTTTTCTTCTATTCACTCTCAAAATAGATTCTTCGTCCAATCTCTCATGGTTAGATGTGAGATTATACTGTGGAGAACTCTTCGAATTAATTTTATTTCCTATTAGAGTCACTCTTATGGAATTCACAGAAGCATAAAGTTGTCGTCATCTTCTTTAACGGTAAACCCTAAAATAGCGTTGTAAGCCCTAAAATAACATTTCATGAAAGAAAGTGAAGATGCACGAATGGAGAGTCAAATCGTGGAAAATTATACAAATCAATTCATGTCAGACCGGGTAATTGTGAACTCAAACTTATTGTTATATGTTTAGTTTTTTTTTTTTTTTTTTTTTTTACTGTTCGTCAATTCTGTTTGCAACGACTGTATTGAAATACTTGTACTTCTCACATGCAATAGTAGAGAACTGCCCTTGGTCAGTAGTCAGTTCCTCAGTGAGTCATATTAAAATATTCTTTTACCCGTATAACAGTATAGAAAGTCAAACCAACCTATGTTTGGTTAGGGAAAAGAATAGAAAATATAGCTAGGTTTATGAATAACTACCTAGTCATTTTCCCCTATCAGATTATGAACTTTTGATGTTGTATATATAAAGTACGTATTTGCATTTCAATGGTGAAATCTTGTGGCTGTGTACAGTAATATCGAATCATACGAAACAAATTCGGAATAGATAAAAATAGGTGTAGGGGCATTATAGTAAAGAAGAAGAGGTACACTTAGGTTTTCTTAAAAGTTAAAAAGTGAAATGGAGGTATATTAAGTAGTGGAGGTATACACAACACTCTTAGAGGTACAAATAGAACCCCCCTTCTTTCTTTGAAATTTTCTTTTCTAAAATCTCTTGGTTTCTTTTTTTATTTTTCGTTCATTGTAAGTTTCGGTGGTTTTGATTACTCTTGAAGATGTTTTTGGTGATTATTGGTCAACGACCAGTCGACCATGCCTTAGCACTACCAGAAAAGGCGTCATAGCCGACGACGCCATCTCGTCGGCCGTTTCCATTAATTCGTCGGCTATAGTCATAGCCGACGAAGTATCGTCGGCTATAGTCTCGTCGGGAATGCTCCGTCGGCTATACTATAGCCGACGACACGAGGCGTAAGTCGTCGGCTTATAAACCGCAGGGTATAGCCGACGAATAAAGCGTCGTCGGCTATACTTCGAACATTGCCGACGAGAAGATCGTCGGCTTTAACAATTACGTAACTGCCCCTAACCCGAAGTATAGCCGACGACACTATCGTCGGCTATACGTCCGTTTTAGCCGACGATACTATCGTCGGCCATAACAATCGCCGGTACCAGGAACGGCTTTTTTTTGCCTGAAGCCGGGAGGGTATAGCCGACGACATATGGTAAACATCGTCGGCTATAGCCCTTATAGCCGACGAAATTTGGTAAAAATCGTCGGCTATAACTGTTATAGCCGACGAAATAATGCCAATATCGTCGGCTATAACCCCTAAATATTTAAAAAAATTAAAAAATTTAACTCGGGCCCAATTTCTCTTCGTCTTCGGGGGCTGCAGAAAATGCACAAACAAACATCCAAATATCCAACAAATATCCACATCAATTCATCCCTAATATCCTACATACTGTACAAATTAACCCACTATATCTACTCATCATCACCCCCTAAACGCGTAGCGTCGTCGACCGGATCGTTCGAGTTCCGGTGGCTATGGCTGTCCTGATCGGCTGGCGTACTCCGATACGGGGGGGGAGTGGGGACGACGAACTGGGGCATCTGTGGCGGAGGCGGGGGCTGGAGTCCAGCCTGCTGGGCCTCCCAAGACTGCTGCATCCATCGGTACATCTCCGCCACAGATGCGTCTCTGGCCTGCTGCGCCGAAGCCTCCGCAGCCCTCGCCAACTCCGCCTGCTGGAGCGCCTCCACCGCCCTCGCCAACTCCGCCTGACTCCTCTGCAGCTGCGTCTGCAAGTCTCCTCTCGTCGAAGCCGCACGCTGCGTGCTGGGATTGGCCGGCGTGAACTTGAGAACCCCATCTCCCGCCGCGCCTAGGCCTCTCTGGTAGAAGTAGTTGTTCCCCGTCCCTACCGCCGCGTGCATGATCTGAGAGGCCAAGCGCGGCTCAAGGGTGTCGATCGTGGAGGCAAACTCCGCGATCGCCTCGTCGGACGCCCCGTCTCCCAGAGTGTCTCGCGCGATCCCGAAGGTGATCGCGTCGGTCTCCGCATCTATTTCCGCCTAATTGACAAGAAAATATAATAAACGAATTAAAAAATATATATATAAATTAATTTCATGAAACACTTTTATTGAAGATGGACGAATACTTACCACTTGGTCGGGACGCCCCGGATACATCTGCGCATGAATCCACGACAACGGCCTCAGCGGTCGGTCCCTCCTCGCCATCTCTGCCCACTGCCTCCAGGAGCGGGCGCCGCCGTGGTGGGGGTGCTCGTTCCTCCTGCGGTTGTCGCTGTTCGTCCGCGAGATTTTCTGTATTATAACAACAAACATATAAACGCAAATATAAATTAGTAACTAAATTAAAATATTAGGAACTAACCAAAATAAAATTAATAACTAATTTAGTTACTAACTAATTTAATTTAATTAGTAACTACTTAACTAACTAATTTAATTAGTAACTACTTAACTAACTAATTTAATTTAGTAACTAACTAACTTACTAACTACCTAATTTTATTTAATTTAATTTGATTTAATTTAGTAACGAACTAACTAACTACGTAACTAACCAACTAACTTAATTTAATAACTAATAACTAACTAACTAACTAATTAATTGAATTAAGTAACTACATAATTTAATTATTAAATAACATTAAAAAGTTATATACTACCAGGCTAAATTTTCTTACCGAGACCCTGTCGCTCCCGAAGTAGGCTACCAGCCATAGCCACTCGTACTCCCTGTACCGGAACTCGTGGGGGGTTGCAGCTCGCCCCAAGCGCTGCTCCACATGGTACGTCCTGTAGTGCGTGGACAGCTCGTTCTTCCACTCGGAGTACCTATATTAACAGAACACAACTGTTAGATATATTCGTACACTGCCAATAAATATATTTATACAAAAAAAAGCAAAACACATAACCTGTTCTTCAGCTGCTCGTCTCTCCACCAGTCCAAGGTAGGATGGACTCTAAACCATTGCTGCAACATTATAAATTAATTAGAAAATATTTTTATATAGTTATAAGGACTGAATTCATAATTGTTTATTTTCTATAATAAAAAATCATATTTAACTCACCGACAGTGCATTGTACACTCGCGCCTTGATCTCATCGGGCACTGAGCCCCAGTCGGGCCACAACAGTGGGACCCTGTCCCGCACGAGCATGCCCGTCGCGTTGATGTACTTGGTGGTGGTGTCTCTCCGCTCAATCGGGCGTCCATCCTCACCGGGACCGGGCAGGATCTCTCTGATCCCACCGGCCAGCTCCCTCTCCAAGGTCGACATGTTCGCTGGCCCTCTGGTCCGTCTCGTCCCCGCGGGTTTATTGACGAGGACGCCTGTTAAAATGAACACATAGTTAAATAATTATTTAAACTAACTAATTAAATAATTAATTAAACAATCTAAATAATTAATTAAACTAACCAATTACCTGCGTCGTTGTACTGCTTGTCCTTCTCACGAACGGCCCACAGGCCGCGGCAGTCCTCTGAGTCGAAAGGACTGTAGAAGTAGGCCTCCTCCCAGGGAATCTCGTGGGGCCGGTCGTGCCTCCAAATCTGCCTCCCCCTGGCGTCGTACTCAGGGATGGCAGGGAGGAACTGGACCATGTACATCCCCGATGGCGGAGACATACGGGGCGTGGACCCTGAGGGGCCTGCTCCCCCTGACGGTGGGCCCCGTAGCTGTGGACGCTGTCGCTGTGGGGGGACAGGGAGCATCTCTGGAGGGTCCAGATCGGCGCGCGGTGGGGTCGGCTGCCGATCCTGGAACAGTGCTGAAGTGCACTGGGGTCTGGTGGCTCTGCGTCCTCCTCCGACACTCGAGTCAGGGCCCGCTCCCGTCGACTCATACGAGGAGCCCCCACGTGGATCGCTCGGCGTCAATCCCATCAACGTCTCCTCTCGTCGACTCATAGGCCGGCCTAGGCCCCGACGACCGCTGGATCCGCTCCCCCCACGGCTGGATCCTGCCTGAGCGTCGGGGTCGCTCTCGGTCCGTCTGCCAAGCCATCGGTCTACAAAGCGACGGTTTCCTGCACAATTAGTATATAAATTCCATAAATTGCACAAAAATTTCACAAAAAAATTAAAAACTTCATTCAATGTATATATACCTAAATATATTTATACCTAATTATATATATATATATATATATTCCGAAATATAACACAAAATTCCTTAAATTTCACAAAAAAATAAAAAACTTTTTTAAATATATATATATACCTAATTATATATATACATAACTATATTTATACCTAAAGGTATATATATATACCTAAAAATTCTTGTTAATTCCTCAAAATTAAACAAAATTCCACACAATTCCATAAATTTCACACAAAAATAAAAAACTTCATTAAATGTATATATACCTAATTATATATATACCTAAATATATTTATACCTAATTATATATATATATATATATATATATATATCCTCCTAAAAATTCCACAAAATTCCACAAAATTAACAAAAATTCCACAACATTAAAAAAATTTCCACAAACTTCCATATACGTAATTATATATATATATATATATATATTCCGGAAAATATATATATATATATATATATATATATATATATATATATATCCTTCACAAAATTCCACATAATTCCAAAAAATTAACAACAATTCCACAACATTCCATAAATTGCACAACAACCCTAAATTCCACATAATTTCACAAAAACCATAAAATTTCACAAAAATACCTAAATTCCACAAAATCACAAAATTCCACAAAATTAACAAAAACCCTAAATGAGGGAGAGGGGGACTACCTGACATGGTGGTGCGGCTAGGGGACGAGGACGGCGGTGCGGTGCGGCGGCGACGGCGGCTAGGGAAGGACGGCGCCGATCGGTTCGACTTCGGGTCGGGGAGGGCTCGGGAAGGCCGGGGACGGGGTGGGGAGGGGTGGGGGAGGGCCGGGGAGGCTTGGTCGGCGTCGGGGAGGCTCGGACGGCGTCGGGGAGGCTCGGGGAGGGGTGGGCGGCGATTTAGGGGTTTAGGTTTTCTGCAGAAATGGGGGAGAGGCGCCTCTGTTTCAGTTTAAATCGAGGGACTATAGCCGACGATTTCATTTTAATTCGTCGGCTATGACTATAGCCGACGATTTCGTCGGCTATAGTCTCTAACTAAATCCGGGCCGGGCCTAAGTTGGGCTTTGCGGGCCGGTTATAGCCGACGAAGTATGCACATCGTCGCCTATAGTATGCATATCGTCGCCTATAGTATGAATCTCGTCGGCTATAGTCAAGGACCTCAGCAGCCGTCAGATCTCCCCCATCCAACGGCGGACAATGAAACGGCGCGGATCGCAACACTTTAGCCGACGAAGTTCTGTATGTCGTCGGCTATTCTTTGGTCAAACTTTCGGTCAAACCTCTAAACGCTTTAAAACGGCAATTGGCCCGTCTAGATGACGTTTTTTGGCCTGACCTTCAACAGAGAATAGTTTCAAATCGATGCGACGCAACTAACCGTATAAAAATTTTCCTCCAAATATTTACCGACCGTCAGGCTACCCATAGGAAAACGGAAGTAAAAAACACCTAACCGCAACATTCGGCACACCGATTTTGTCGGAATCTTCCCATTTTTCAACCGTAGTCGTATTTCAATATTTCGGTCGTATCTTATTTCACGACACTTTTGCATTTGAACGGTCTACGTATGGCAACTATTTGAAACTATACATTCACTTAAACACTTAGTAAATAAGTTAAGGAACATTAGTGCATATGTTCCGATTTCGAATCTAAAAGTTTGGAAAATCTATTCCAACCGTCAGATATCACCGTTAAGATTAAATACATGTATGAAAAAAAATACAACTACATCTGACAACGTTAAAGGCTCGATCGGGACGGTCAAACTTTCGGTCAAACCTCTAAACGCTTTAAAACGGCAATTGGCCCGTCTAGATGACGTTTTTTGGCCTGACCTTCAACAGAGAATAGTTTCAAATCGATGCGACGCAACTAACCGTATAAAAATTTTCCTCCAAATATTTACCGACCGTCAGGCTACCCATAGGAAAACGGAAGTAAAAAACACCTAACCGCAACATTCGGCACACCGATTTTGTCGGAATCTTCCCATTTTTCAACCGTAGTCGTATTTCAATATTTCGGTCGTATCTTATTTCACGACACTTTTGCATTTGAACGGTCTACGTATGGCAACTATTTGAAACTATACATTCACTTAAACACTTAGTAAATAAGTTAAGGAACATTAGTGCATATGTTCCGATTTCGAATCTAAAAGTTTGGAAAATCTATTCCAACCGTCAGATATCACCGTTAAGATTAAATACATGTATGAAAAAAAATACAACTACATCTGACAACGTTAAAGGCTCGATCGGGACGGTCAAACTTTCGGTCAAACCTCTAAACGCTTTAAAACGGCAATTGGCCCGTCTAGATGACGTTTTTTGGCCTGACCTTCAACAGAGAATAGTTTCAAATCGATGCGACGCAACTAACCGTATAAAAATTTTCCTCCAAATATTTACCGACCGTCAGGCTACCCATAGGAAAACGGAAGTAAAAAACACCTAACCGCAACATTCGGCACACCGATTTTGTCGGAATCTTCCCATTTTTCAACCGTAGTCGTATTTCAATATTTCGGTCGTATCTTATTTCACGACACTTTTGCATTTGAACGGTCTACGTATGGCAACTATTTGAAACTATACATTCACTTAAACACTTAGTAAATAAGTTAAGGAACATTAGTGCATATGTTCCGATTTCGAATCTAAAAGTTTGGAAAATCTATTCCAACCGTCAGATATCACCGTTAAGATTAAATACATGTATGAAAAAAAATACAACTACATCTGACAACGTTAAAGGCTCGATCGGGACGGTCAAACTTTCGGTCAAACCTCTAAACGCTTTAAAACGGCAATTGGCCCGTCTAGATGACGTTTTTTGGCCTGACCTTCAACAGAGAATAGTTTCAAATCGATGCGACGCAACTAACCGTATAAAAATTTTCCTCCAAATATTTACCGACCGTCAGGCTACCCATAGGAAAACGGAAGTAAAAAACACCTAACCGCAACATTCGGCACACCGATTTTGTCGGAATCTTCCCATTTTTCAACCGTAGTCGTATTTCAATATTTCGGTCGTATCTTATTTCACGACACTTTTGCATTTGAACGGTCTACGTATGGCAACTATTTGAAACTATACATTCACTTAAACACTTAGTAAATAAGTTAAGGAACATTAGTGCATATGTTCCGATTTCGAATCTAAAAGTTTGGAAAATCTATTCCAACCGTCAGATATCACCGTTAAGATTAAATACATGTATGAAAAAAAATACAACTACATCTGACAACGTTAAAGGCTCGATCGGGACGGTCAAACTTTCGGTCAAACCTCTAAACGCTTTAAAACGGCAATTGGCCCGTCTAGATGACGTTTTTTGGCCTGACCTTCAACAGAGAATAGTTTCAAATCGATGCGACGCAACTAACCGTATAAAAATTTTCCTCCAAATATTTACCGACCGTCAGGCTACCCATAGGAAAACGGAAGTAAAAAACACCTAACCGCAACATTCGGCACACCGATTTTGTCGGAATCTTCCCATTTTTCAACCGTAGTCGTATTTCAATATTTCGGTCGTATCTTATTTCACGACACTTTTGCATTTGAACGGTCTACGTATGGCAACTATTTGAAACTATACATTCACTTAAACACTTAGTAAATAAGTTAAGGAACATTAGTGCATATGTTCCGATTTCGAATCTAAAAGTTTGGAAAATCTATTCCAACCGTCAGATATCACCGTTAAGATTAAATACATGTATGAAAAAAAATACAACTACATCTGACAACGTTAAAGGCTCGATCGGGACGGTCAAACTTTCGGTCAAACCTCTAAACGCTTTAAAACGGCAATTGGCCCGTCTAGATGACGTTTTTTGGCCTGACCTTCAACAGAGAATAGTTTCAAATCGATGCGACGCAACTAACCGTATAAAAATTTTCCTCCAAATATTTACCGACCGTCAGGCTACCCATAGGAAAACGGAAGTAAAAAACACCTAACCGCAACATTCGGCACACCGATTTTGTCGGAATCTTCCCATTTTTCAACCGTAGTCGTATTTCAATATTTCGGTCGTATCTTATTTCACGACACTTTTGCATTTGAACGGTCTACGTATGGCAACTATTATATACTTTAGCCGACGACTTGCAAGTCGTCGGCTACAGTATAGCCGATGAATTGGAAGTCGTCGGCTACAGTATGGGCATTATAGCCGACGAATTATGGTCCATTTCGTCGGCTATAACGCTGATCTTTCTGAAAATTTGCCATTTAGGGCCTGAAAATTGCCTATTTCACCTGATAAATTCCTGAATATCGCACAAACAAATCAATACAATTTCCCATAAATTCGAAAAACGGTAATTAAGGACAAAAAATATTTTCATACATGCATGCACCATCGTACACAAATACATACATAAATAGTATACTAAGGATGATAATCAGAATCATCCTCATCACTTGAGTCAGACGTAGTATAGTAGTTAATATCTGGCAACCGGTGCTCGTACTCGTCGTCTGAGTCATCGTCGGGCTGATATAGACGATTCGGATTAACATCATACATGGGCACCTGACCCCTAGGAAGTCGGACCACTCTGCCCGGCGTCACATTATTATCGCGGATGGTGGAGGATTCCGGAATGTCGCCGGCGTCCGGCTCTTGGTATGCGGTCGCTTCTTGACACTCTGTGCTCACACCAAGTGTGGTAGCACTGTATATGTCTCGCTGAGACACATGGTTAACTACCTTCCACGTGCCTTTGTTCAAAGGATCGTCAAGATAAAAGACCTTTTTGGCCGCTGTGGCGAAAACAAAGGGGTCGTCTTCATACACACTAGTGGCGGTATTCACCGAAAGTATGCCGTACTGATCGATCCGTATGCGGTGCGGCCTAGTATCAAACCATCGACACTTGAACAAGTGGACTTTCATGCGGTTCCCATAAATGAGTTCAACAACTGACTGTAGGACACCGTAAAAATCCACGCCCCCCTCTGCACCATCGACCATCACCCCACAATTCTGTGTTTTGCGTTCCCCGTCTCTAGCTTCACATATATACTTAACGCCATTGACATCACACATTGGGCGGACTGTGGAAGATATCGGCTTCATCGACAACAGCCTCAATTCCTCTGAGTAATTTGTATGACCACCCCTCGCAGCCACTTGCATCAGCTGAAAAATATAACTCAAATCACTCGGTGTGTTTATGATTAAAGAATAGGGAACTGTAAAAGAAAGCCATCTAATATATATATTTATACACTTACCCATTGTGGAAAATAGTCTGCAAACGTCGTGTTGTGGTACTCGACATCACCGCGAACTTCCTTGCTGTGAAGATGGTGACGTTTCCAATATTGTACCTCCGGACAGTTTATTAGAACCCACCAGTGGGCAATCCCTACCTCATGGTCAGGCAACTTGTCCACACCCTTTTTCTTGAAGCTTCCGTATGGTACAACAGAGTTGGCGACGATAGATAGGTTGAACTCGGGGTCATCTCGACTTGGATGTTGTGGGGGGTCCTCCATCGCTCCCAAGTACAACTTGGCGTACGTTACACACTCATGCGCAATGTAAGCTTCAGCAATACACCCCTCAGGCGCAGATTTATTGTGCACATATTTCTTGTAGTCTCCAAGTTGTCTGCAAGGTTAACAAGTGCGTGTTAAGAGCATGCAACTTTTATTTAAAAACATGTATAAATCAAATTTATGAATAACATGTACCTTTCGATGGGATACATCCAAGTGTAGTGTACGGGACCGGTAAGCAACAATTGTTGGGGAAGATGGATCATCAGGTGAGGCATGATGTCAAAGAAGTTTGGGGGAAATATCCTCTCGAACTTGCACAAGATAAAAACGATTTCCTCATGCATTCTCATGAGGTCTGATTTTCTAACTTCTCTAGCGCATAACTTCTGGAAGAATCTTGACAACGCCACCAACGGCTCAACCACTTCATCCTCCAAGTACGCTCGAATGAAAATAGGGAAGAGGCGTTGAAGCAGTACATGGCAGTCGTGACTCTTCAATCCGTACATCTTGTTGTCTCGGTAGTTAACACACTTGCTTATGTTACCCGCATAGCCATAAGGATACCTGCATAGCCATTAACAACAATTAGATTTCATGCATATATAGTCGTCCAACAACAGATGGATTCTTTAGGGAATACATGCCTAATTAATAAAAAGTTACCTGACATTACTCAGCCATCCAAAGATTTCATGTTTCTGGTCCCTGGTGACGGTGTAAGGAGCTTGGGGCATTTTGCTCCTGCCCTCTCTCAACCACAAATGGTCCCGCAGTCCCATATTTCTCAGATCAACGCGTGCCTTGGGGGTGTCTTTTGTTTTCTTCTCCCAATTCAAAACTGTGCCAACCACGGCTTCACCCACGTTCTTCTCTATATGCATGACATCCAGGTAGTATCTGGTAGCCAACCTGGCCCAATAAGGAAGTTCCCATAAGATGCTCTTGTGTGACCAGAACCTATACCGATCCGGCCTCTCTGGAATCGTGCGCAACACATCGGGATGATTGCTAAGCGGACCAAAGTCATACTCATTCAACACTGCCAATATTTCCTCCCCTGTCCATTGCTCCGGTGCCCAGCCCCTTTCTTCAGTCCCATCAAAAGCCTGTGCATCGTCCCTAAATGGATGGTCATGCGGAAGCCAACGACGGTGACGCATCTGGACAATCTTGCTGCAATGAGGACTGGAGCAATCAACAGTCATGCACTCTGAACAAGCCCTGTAACCCCTGGTGACGCTGCCCGACAACATACCCCTCCCAGGAAAGTCACTGATCGTGCCAACAAGCATGGCATGCATCCGGAACATCTCATTTTTGAACCGGTCGTAGACCAGGTGGCCGTTCAGACTCAAGTACCGAAGCTCCTCAATTACGGGTCTCAAATACACATCGAGACACTTTCCCGGATAACCTGGGCCTGGAATCAACAATGTGAGCATGTTATATTCCTTCTTCATGCACATCCACGGTGGAAAGTTGTACGGAATCAAAATAACTGGCCACACACTGTACTGAAGCTCTTTCTTGCCAAAAGGGTTGAAACCGTCGGATGATAGCCCTAGCCAAACATTTCGAACCTCTGATGCAAATTCGGGAAACTCCAACACGTTCTTCTTCCAAGCCTCTCCGTCGGCGGGATGTCTAAGGGTGTCATCGTCAGGCACATTCCTCTCAGCCCACCATCTCATAGCTTCGGCCGTGAAAGCACACATGAACAACCGCTCAAGCCTATCAATCAGCGGGAAGTACCGAAGTATCTTCACAGCTTTCTTGTTCCCTTTAGGAGTGAACTTATACCGCTCTGTATTGCATAATGGGCAGTATTCAAGATCTGCAAGTCCTTCCCCGTAAAACAGAACGCAATCGTATCTGCATGCATGAATCTTGATGTAGGAAAGGCCGAGATCTTTAAGGATATGTCGCACCTTATGATGACTGGTAGGAAGCCGATGTCCGGGGGGCATCGCCCCACCCCATAGCCGAAGCCAATCATCAACCGATTTGACAGTGCCTTTGTTCTCCGTTTTGATCTTCATCACTCCCATGACAGATTCAAGGACAGTCTTACTGCATCCGGGGTACAACGGAGTCTGTTGCAATGCGATCAGGTTGTTGTACTTTTCCATACCACTTGTGTTGACCGGAGATCGGGGTAATGGCTCGAGTGGCTCAATATCAGGGAAACACTCCATCTCCGGAGGTGGGAGTTGCACATCTGGTGCTTCCTCAAAGACACCGCTCTCACGAGGAAACATATCGTTGATCCAGTTCGTTGTCGGATCATTGGAGGAACTCCCTCTCTCGGCAAATTGTCCATGATCATGACGACCCGCAAACTCTGGTTCACCGTGATAAATCCAATTAGTGTATAGGACCCAAAATCCATATCTAGCCAGGTGTTGCTCCACTGTCTCTATGGAAAACCGGTGTCGTGGGGTGGCACACTTGCACTTTTTACACGGACAATAATGAAGTGTAGTGTCTCCACAGTTAGCCATCACAAAATCCAGGAAACTCCTAACTCCATCATGATACGCCTGATCCCATCTTCCAAGGGTAATCCAACTCTTGTCCATCCTGTAAATTCAAGAAATAAATATAGCTATATATAGATATGTATATATGCACGTACTACGTACGTACTAATTAATTAAAAAATTCATCATTACACACACACATATATATATATATATACACATGCATCCCTAAATTAATTAAAACATCGTCAATCTCCCTAATTAATTAAACACAATGTATTTTTTATATATACCAACAATATATTTTTAATTACAATTAAATTAATTAATATATATATATACATTTTTTCATCAAATTCATCTAAAATCACCTATAAATCAACATTAATCAATCACTAATCTTCAACAAAACTTCAATTCTATCTAACCAATACAACATATATATCAACCCATTAATAATCTCATCTCAACACATATATATATATATATATATCAAATTAATCACACATTTATTCTAATTAAACTCTAAATTAATACACCTCTGCATATAACCAACTAAATCAACACACACAGCAATATACGTACCTTTCAAGCTTATGGCCGAGGTTTTGGACGATTTCAGAGCGTTTTGGACGATTTCATCGACGAATGAGCTCCCTGATGCAGAAGGTCGATCTGATATAAGAGTTATAGCCGACGAATACCCCCCTCGTCGGCTATAACAAAAACTTTTCGTCGGCTATAACTCTTATAGCCGACGAATACCATCCTCGTCGGCTATAACTAAAAACGTTTCGTCGGCTATAGTTATAGCCGACGAGTTGTCGGCAGTCGTCGGCTATAATATTATAGCCGACGATGTGGCCGACGAAATAGTAGTTCGTCGGCTATAAGGGGTTATAGCCGACGAGGTACTATTTCGTCGGCCGTTTTTTCCCATATCGTCGGCTATAACCCCTTTTCTGGTAGTGTAGGTAGATGAATTTTTTTTAATTTACAATTGTTGTCTCGCATTTTTTTTAAAATTGAAACAATAGACATATATATATTAAGAAGAAATTAGAAAGTACAAGTGATGATGTAAATACATCTAAATTGTTTTGTTTCTCCGGCGTTCAAGGACGACAGAGTTTCTAGGCGCAAAAAAATTGACGAGTGTCATAACTGGGGTAATAACACGCGCAAATAATACCATACAAAAGACGTTAGTAATATAAAGCAAGTATGGATCGTTCTATCCGAGGATTAAGGGTATCTGATATGTAAAAAGTTAGAAACACATATTCACATATTAACAAACAATGAAACTAAAACATGAGGGATTTAAGATGAGGTTCGGCAGACATGCCCTACACCTAGACACGAAATTTAAAACCTAATTCTAATATTTACAAGTTTGGTCGACATCTTTTACACAAGTAATTAACACAAAGACTCTTTAACACGTAAGACTCACACATTTGAAAGTAAGGAACAAGTATTGACACACCCTAGACTTACTTCAGTTTCGACACAACTAGAGCCTACGAGGTCATCCAATTGTTAGATTACTAAGGTATTTAGAATTAACTACGAGTATAATCCTAAAATCATGCTAAACCGGTTTTAAACGTTTTAACATTTAAGCACATGAATCTCAATCGAAGACAAGCAAATAAGTAAGGACGTCACTCTCTTCTTATTAAACGAGCAAGTTCTAAGGTTATTAAACCTAATGAGCATATGATTTAAGACAACTACAAGTATGACTCAACCATAAAACCCTATCACATGAAACCTAGCACTTAGAATTACAAGTTTTAAACAACAAATGCTTTAAACGAAACTAGTGTTTTGGTTTTTCTGCCCCAACCTTAGATCTAACCAATTTTAAGTCTATAACATGCATCAAATACCTACTGTCCTAATTATCAAACTGTTGATACCTGAAAAATCATGCAATTAGTTACTATGCTGTCACGCAACAAAAACCATGCATAGTCACGTAAATATATAAAATTCTATCGTTTTATAAGGATTTTACGTTCGTTACCCGACTATAAATACGCCAACCAAACACGCCCTCGATGTGGACCCAAGCCATATCCAAGCATTTTTGGAGCTTGCAGATGTGGGTGTGGTGTGGAAGGTTACGGAAACGCACATGCTCATTCGTCGATTTAATATCGTCGGTGATTTTGGTGTTGGGCCCAAAATCCAAACCTAACGAGTTAGATCGATAAATGAAATGGTGAACATGCATAAGAATATGAGATTGGGCCAACCTTTCTGTCTCTTTAAGCCCAAAAGCCCTTCTGTTTCTGCCTAAACCCGGGGGCCTAGTAGATACTCGGTGAATCCAACTTGATCTCCTGCAATCCTGCTCACTAAGGGGAATACCGGGCGGGCCGGTCTTCTCCTCTCCGATGCCTAAGTTAGTATAGTTGGAATATATATAACCAAGGCACGTAGGTAAGCAGGGAGAGAGATAAGTTACCTAATAAAGAGGGTAGTTGGGGCCCTTATATAGGTGGTTGGGGGTGAGGGCTGGCCTCACCCTTCGATGTGGGACTGGCTCCCTTCTGTTTGTACCTTATGGTGCCCTCTTCGGTAGGCTGGCGCCCCCGGCCCCAGGGTCCCTGGAGGCAGGATAGAGTGCTGGACCCCGATGCCGGGTGCTGGTGATCCGGTCCCGAGCCCTGGGCCGGGCCCTGGTGCACTTGCTGCGGGTCTGTGGGCCTGCTGTAGCCTCTCTGCGGCTACTGTCAACAAGTCCCCCAAGTTCCCGGTCAAGTGCAATCTTGAATGGGGACTTAAAATCTGTCTTGCTCTTGCCCCGTAGACCCGCAGGGTTACCAACCTACCGGTGCCCAGTCTCCCAAGTCCGCGTTAAAGATTGGGCGTGACCGAGGTGAATACCTGTTACTGATGGTAAGTAAAAGTTTATAAGTACGTTTGCAATATAGGTAGTACTGTGCTTAAGTGTTGTGGTGCTATGAGCATGGAGTGAGGTTCACGGGAGCTCGACCGAGCGTCCTGCCATATCGAGACGAGTCCCGAATGAACTTGCAGACTGGACCTCGCCCGGGCGTTCTGCCATATCGGTGCGAGGCGGAGTTCACGGGAGCTCGACCGGGCGTCCTGCCATATCGAGACGAGTCCCGGATGAACTTGCAGACTGGACCTCGCCCGGGCGTTCTGCCATATCGGTGCGAGGCGGAGTTCACGGGAGCTCGACCGGGCGTCCTGCCATATCGAGACGAGTCCCGGAGATGCTAGCCTGCGGGAGGGCCTGTTGGTGCGTGGACTAAGCCAACAGGTGCCCCGGAGAGTGTTACGGCCGTACCGAGGCATCAGTTAACACTTGCTAGTTCTTCTCAGCTTTTGTTGGTTAAGCGTTGAGGTAATGTGTAGGTTTGTTAGCCTGCGGGGAGACTTGTTCTGTGTTAGAGAAACAATCTGCCCAGTGGAGTGGCGTTGAGATAACGAGTCTCGCCATGTATCCCCAAATGTATCACAGTTCAGTGTGATGCAGGGTTTTTATCCTGCTGGACAAGAGTACATGGGTTAGATGTAAGCTCGCCCGGGTTTATAAAGCCCATGCGTTTAGAAGCCTTGAGTTGTTGTTGGCTCGTTCCTGCCCGTAGGCGAAGGAAGGTGACAACCGGTAGAATGCCTTAGAGTGGGTTAAATGTCACAGGGCCGGTGGAATGCCATAGTGCTGGGCGGATCTCGACCGGGCGACATGCCATATCGAGACGAGTCCCCCAGTGATATGCAACGACGATGGTGCTAGAAGGAGGGTTCATACCTGGATAGATGCTCTCGAAGCGGTTGGAAAAATCACAACCGGTGAGAGGTCTTCAAGATATACAATGAAGAAGCCATGCAGCCGGTTAAATGATCATAATCGTGAACTGCCATGGTGCCGGATTGATTCGGAGTTGACTTTCTGGGGGAACGAGGGGAGTGGACGCCTCGTTGTTCGCTCCTATCTCCCTAAATGCCGCTGGTAGGTGGGACAGGTGGCGGACATGCGATGAAGGGGAGAGCCCATCAGTCCCATCAGTTATGATGGATGGGATCCCTTATCCATGCTGGGACACGTGTCGACAGGAAGCAGTCTGAGATGAAGGGAATCCACGGCTGGGGTTGCCTTGCTTTTCTTGTTGCCCTATTTATTGTCCACTCTGCTCTCCTCCTACCACACTTTGCCTAAACCTTTTGCCCTCTGCTCTCCTCGTCCACCTTGCTGCAGATCTGAATTATTTTTGTGTTAGGATTATGGCGTCTGGGAGATCTGCGTATTATGACGGCGCAAGCCGCGGGCCCAGAAGGCACGAGCTGCTGGATGGTGACAGAGTGATTCTCTGTGATGAGCCAGTCAGAAGCATGGATGAAAGAGAGATTAGGGAGTTTCGGGCGAAGTGGGACATCGACTCTTCTGTTAAACTTCGAGGCCTGCGTCCCGGGGAACTGGCCTGTAACCCGGAACCGGGCTGGGTTGCTGTTTTCGACGATCAATTCTGACACGGACTATCGCTGCCGCTGCCGGGATTTGTTCAGTACATGCTGAGCTCACTAAATCTTTCCCCGGCCCAGCTTCCGAGCAATCAGTGGAGGCAGTTGCTTGGGCTTGGGTGCCTGTTTAGCCTGAGCCATATGGACTGGCCCACGGTTAATGAATTTCGGGCGCTGTACAAGATTTCTTACTGCAGAAAAGCCCAGTGCAGCGGTTGTGTGAATTTTGCCGTGCGGGACTATGGTGCTGCCATCACGCATCTGCCGTCATCGGTTTCAGATGTCTGGAGGAGGTCGGTGGTGCTGGCCGGTGGCAGGTGGCAGCGTAACTGGAGGGGCTATCAGGTCCCCGGGGCATACCAACAGATCGGGATATGCGATGGAACGTGCTGGAGATATGCGAGATGCGAGTCGGAGCTCCACCAAAGAAACTTAGACGGCCCAGATCTCATGAGGAGATATGAGGACAATATTCATGAGGAGAGAATCCGGGTTCGTAAGAGAACGAGGTGTCTTGCACTTTGCTTTTGCATGGTTGCTTGTGTTCTGACCGCTCGACCTATCGGCTTGCAGCTAATGCCCCCCGGCTCGCGCTTAAAATTGAGGAGACTATCGAACCGGATGAGGAGCTTGTAGCCTCGAGATTGATGGAGACGGGGGAGACGGCCGCGAAGACCGTGATTGATACGACTACCCAGAAATGTAGGGAGCATGACAGGCCGGTGTCGCTCGTGTTTCCGGACGCTCACTATGGAAGGCGACCGGGCGGTGAGAATAACTCCCCACTCTTTATTCGGGAAGGGCGGTATGTGGGTTATCTGGTTCAGAACCCGTGGCGCGACCGATGGCGGTACGGGCCTCGCGGGAGAGGGAAACGGCAGAAATGTTCGGGCGCCGCCGAAGCAGCCTTGGTGAAGCTCCGCCCAAGAGGGCAAGGGCGCTTAACGCCGGAGCGTCAAGTTCGGCTGGGCCAATCGAGCGGGCGGTGGCTCCGGCCGTGGAGGTGGGTGGTCGAAGGACTCAGGTGCCGAAAGCCAGTCGCAGTTCCGGTGGTGGAATTGGTAGGTTCGTGGTCGCTACCATCGAAACCTTGGGACTTGACCGGGAGGACCCTGGGACTGGACCATCGGGCGAGAGCAGGACGAAGCCCGTGGAACTAGCTGTTCGGGTAAGTGTTTTTGTGCTTCCTTTTCTCTTGGAGTGACACGAGCTAATGTTCCGTTGTTTACCTTTAGCAGCTGGTTCATAGCCTTTATGCCGCGGAGCCCAGAGGGGAGGCTGCTGCGGTTTTGGAGAGGCGGGTGGAGGAGCTGAGCGTGCGGGCGGACGTGGCGGAAGCCAAGCTTGCGGAGGAAAGAGAGGAGGTTGGTCGGTTGAGCACCCAGCTCGTGCGGGAGAAAGAACTAACCGGTCGGTTGAACCATGAACTCTCGCAGGAGAAGGAAGAGGCCTATCGGCAGGCTGCTGCTCGGGAAGGGAGGATCGCGGAGCTGGAGACGAGGGTTTTGGAGCTGCAGACCCAGGCTGTTACCCAGGAAGGGAGAATTACGGAGATGGAGGCGAAGGTTTTGGAGCTCCAGAGCCAGGTTACAGTAGTCGCCCAAGGAAGGGAGAAGCTCACGGAATCCCAGCTTGCTAAAGTGGCCGATAAGGCTGTCGACGACTTCCGGGAGTCGGTGGAGCTTGAGGAGATGCTGGATGAGGCCCGGGCGAAGGGCATTAGTGACGCCTATCTGGAGTGGAGGGAGAAAGGATGGCTTGATGCCGAGCAGATGGAGGCTGATATAGCCCTAACCGAGATGGTGGAGCAGGAGCAAGCTCTAAAAAGTGGCGGGCCGGGGATTGGGTGCTCTGGGGGCGGTAGCTAGCTGTTTACCTTGTACATGCACATCTTGTAACTGCTGTAGTTTATTCTTTAATGCCGTAACTGCGTATTGCAATATTGATGCTAAATACACTGTTGTCGCTCTGTGACCGCTATTACTTAGGGTAGAACCGTAGGTGCTGGATATTCCACGGCCGGGTGGAATAGATGCCCTCGGTGTCTATAATGTGGAATGTTGCCGGTCCCACGGCCGCGGTGATCTGGTAGGGCCTTTCCCATGTTGGTTCTAAGGCCAACGGTTTTTTCTGGACCTTCTTCATGACCCAGTCCCCGACTTGTAGCTTTCTCTCCACTACCAGAAAAGGGGTTATAGCCGACGATATGGGAAAAAACGGCCGACGAAATAGTACTTCTTCGGCTATAAGGGGTCATAGCCGACGAATTACTATTTCGTCGGCCACATCGTCGGCTATAATATTATAGCCGACGAGTTGTCGGACGTCGTCGGCTATAACTATAGCCGACGAAAAGTTTTTGGTTATAGCCGACGAGGAGGGTATTCGTCGGCTATAACTCTTATATCAGATCTATTCTGCAGCAGCGAGCTCATTCGTCGAAAATATTTCGAAAACGCTCTGAAATCGTCCAAAACCTCGGCCATAAGCTTGAAAGGTACGTATATTGCTGTGTGTGTTGATTTAGTTGGTTATATGCAGAGGTGTGTTAATTTAGAGTTTAGTTAGAATAAATGTGTGATTAATTTGATATATATATATATGTATATGTGTGTTGAGATGAGATTATTAATGGGTTGATATGTTGGTTAGATAGAATTGAAGTTTTGTTGAAGATTAGTGATTGATTGTTGATTTATAGGTGATTTTAGATGAATTTGATGAAAAAATGTATATATATATTAATTAATTTAATTGTAATTAAAAATATATTGTTGGTATATATAAAAAATACATTGTGTTTAATTAATTAGGGAGATTGACGATGTTTTAATTAATTTAGGGATGCATGTGTATATATATATATATATATATATATATATATATATATGTGTGTGTGTGTGTGTGTGTAATGATGAATTTTTTAATTAATTAGTACGTGCATATATACATATCTATATATAGCTATATTTATTTCTTGAATTTACAGGATGGACAAGAGTTGGATTACCCTTGGAAGATGGGATCAGGCGTATCATGATGGAGTTAGGAGTTTCCTGGATTTTGTGATGGCTAACTGTGGAGACACTACACTTCATTATTGTCCGTGTAAAAAGTGCAAGTGTGCCACCCCACGACACCGGTTTTCCATAGAGACAGTGGAGCAACACCTGGCTAGATATGGATTTTGGGTCCTATACACTAATTGGATTTATCACGGTGAACCAGAGTTTGCGGGTCGTCATGATCATGGACAATTTGCCGAGAGAGGGAGTTCCTCCAATGATCCGACAACGAACTGGATCAACGATATGTTTCCTCGTGAGAGCGGTGTCTTTGAGGAAGCACCAGATGTGCAACTCCCACCTCCGGAGATGGAGTGTTTCCCTGATATTGAGCCACTCGAGCCATTACCCCGATCTCCGGTCAACACAAGTGGTATGGAAAAGTACAACAACCTGATCGCATTGCAACAGACTCCGTTGTACCCCGGATGCAGTAAGACTGTCCTTGAATCTGTCATGGGAGTGATGAAGATCAAAACGGAGAACAAAGGCACTGTCAAATCGGTTGATGATTGGCTTCGGCTATGGGGTGGGGCGATGCCCCCCGGACATCGGCTTCCTACCAGTCATCATAAGGTGCGACATATCCTTAAAGATCTCGGCCTTTCCTACATCAAGATTCATGCATGCAGATACGATTGCGTTCTGTTTTACGGGGAAGGACTTGCAGATCTTGAATACTGCCCATTATGCAATACAGAGCGGTATAAGTTCACTCCTAAAGGGAACAAGAAAGCTGTGAAGATACTTCGGTACTTCCCGCTGATTGATAGGCTTGAGCGGTTGTTCATGTGTGCTTTCACGGCCGAAGCTATGAGATGGTGGGCTGAGAGGAATGTGCCTGACGATGACACCCTTAGACATCCCGCCGACGGAGAGGCTTGGAAGAAGAACGTGTTGGAGTTTCCCGAATTTGCATCAGAGGTTCGAAATGTTTGGCTAGGGCTATCATCCGACGGTTTCAACCCTTTTGGCAAGAAAGAGCTTCAGTACAGTGTGTGGCCAGTTATTTTGATTCCGTACAACTTTCCACCGTGGATGTGCATGAAGAAGGAATATAACATGCTCACATTGTTGATTCCAGGCCCAGGTTATCCGGGAAAGTGTCTCGATGTGTATTTGAGACCCGTAATTGAGGAGCTTCGGTACTTGAGTCTGAACGGCCACCTGGTCTACGACCGGTTCAAAAATGAGATGTTCCGGATGCATGCCATGCTTGTTGGCACGATCAGTGACTTTCCTGGGAGGGGTATGTTGTCGGGCAGCGTCACCAGGGGTTACAGGGCTTGTTCAGAGTGCATGACTGTTGATTGCTCCAGTCCTCATTGCAGCAAGATTGTCCAGATGCGTCACCGTCGTTGGCTTCCGCATGACCATCCATTTAGGGACGATGCACAGGCTTTTGATGGGACTGAAGAAAGGGGCTGGGCACCGGAGCAATGGACAGGGGAGGAAATATTGGCAGTGTTGAATGAGTATGACTTTGGTCCGCTTAGCAATCATCCCGATGTGTTGCGCACGATTCCAGAGAGGCCGGATCGGTATAGGTTCTGGTCACACAAGAGCATCTTATGGGAACTTCCTTATTGGGCCAGGTTGGCTACCAGATACTACCTGGATGTCATGCATATAGAGAAGAACGTGGGTGAAGCCGTGGTTGGCACAGTTTTGAATTGGGAGAAGAAAACAAAAGACACCCCCAAGGCACGCGTTGATCTGAGAAATATGGGACTGCGGGACCATTTGTGGTTGAGAGAGGGTAGGAGCAAAATGCCCCAAGCTCCTTACACCGTCACCAGGGACCAGAAACATGAAATCTTTGGATGGCTGAGTAATGTCAGGTAACTTTTTATTAAGCATGTATTCCCTAAAGAATCCATCTGTTGTTGGACGACTATATATGCATGAAATCTAATTGTTGTTAATGGCTATGCAGGTATCCTTATGGCTATGCGGGTAACATAAGCAAGTGTGTTAACTACCGAGACAACAAGATGTACGGATTGAAGAGTCACGACTGCCATGTACTGCTTCAACGCCTCTTCCCTATTTTCATTCGAGCGTACTTGGAGGATGAAGTGGTTGAGCCGTTGGTGGCGTTGTCAAGATTCTTCCAGAAGTTATGTGCTAGAGAAGTTAGAAAATCAGACCTCATGAGAATGCATGAGGAAATCGTTTTTATCTTGTGCAAGTTCGAGAGGATATTTCCCCCAAACTTCTTTGACATCATGCCTCACCTGATGATCCATCTTCCCCAACAATTGTTGCTTACCGGTCCCGTACACTACACTTGGATGTATCCCATCGAAAGGTACATGTTATTCATAAATTTGATTTATATATGTTTTTAAATAAAAGTTGCATGCTCTTAACATGCACTTGTTAACCTTGCAGAGAACTTGGAGACTACAAGAAATATGTGCACAATAAATCTGCGCCTGAGGGGTGTATTGCTGAAGCTTACATTGCGCATGAGTGTGTAACGTACGCCAAGTTGTACTTGGGAGCGATGGAGGACCCCCCACAACATCCAAGTCGAGATGACCCCGAGTTCAACCTATCTATCGTCGCCAACTCTGTTGTACCATACGGAAGCTTCAAGAAGAAGGGTGTGGACAAGTTGCCTGACCATGAGGTAGGGATTGCCCACTGGTGGGTTCTAATAAACTGTCCGGAGGTACAATATTGGAAACGAACCCATCTTCACTGCAAGGAAGTTCGCGGTGATGTCGAGTACCACAACACGACGTTTACAGACTATTTTCCACAATGGGTAAGTGTATAAATATATATATTAGATGGCTTTCTTTTACAGTTCCCTATTCTTTAATCATAAACACACCAAGTGATTTGAGTTATATTTTTCAGCTGATGCAAGTGGCTGCGAGGGGTGGTCATACAAATTACTCAGAGGAATTGAGGCTGTTGTCGATGAAGCCGATATCTTCCACAGTCCGCCCAATGTGTGATGTCAACGGCGTTAAGTATATATGTGAAGCTAGAGACGGGGAACGCAAAACACAGAATTGTGGGGTGATGGTCGATGGTGCAGAGGGGGGCGTGGATTTTTACGGTGTCCTACAGTCAGTTGTTGAACTCATTTATGGGAATCGCATGAAAGTCCACTTGTTCAAGTGTCGATGGTTTGATACTAGGCCGCACCGCATACGGATCGATCAGTACGGCATACTTTCGGTGAATACCGCCACTAGTGTGTATGAAGATGACCCCTTTGTTTTCGCCACAGCGGCCAAAAAGGTCTTTTATCTTGACGATCCATTGAACAAAGGCACGTGGAAGGTAGTTAACCATGTGTCTCAGCGAGACATATATAGTGCTACCACACTTGGTGTGAGCACAGAGTGTCAAGAAGCGACCGCATACCAAGAGCCGGACGCCGGCGACATTCTGGAATCCTCCACCATCCGCGATAATAATGTGACGCCGGGCAGAGTGGTTCGACTTCCTAGGGGTCAGGTGCCCATGTATGATGTTAATCCGAATCGTCTATATCAGGCAGACGATGACTCAGACGACGAGTACGAGCACCGGTTGCCAGATATTAACTACTATACTACGTCTGACTCAAGTGATGAGGATGATTCTGATTATCATCCTTAGTATACTGTTTATGTATGTATTTGTGTACGATGGTGCATGCATGTATGAATACATTTTTCATCCTTAATTACCGTTTTCCGAGTTTATGGGAAATTGTATTGAATTGTTTGTGCGATGTTCAGGAATTTATCAGGTGAAATAGGCAATTTTCAGGCCCTAAATGGTAAATTTTCGGAAAGATAAGCATTATAGCCGACGAAATGGACCATACTTCGTCGGCTATAATGCCCATTCTGGGTAATTTAATATGCAAGTCGTCGGCTAACGACAAAATGTTGAAGGTCGTCGGCTAAAGTATAGCCGACGACCTGTAATTCGTCGACTATAACCCCTGGCCCGGATGTTGACCGAAACCATTGTTTGATCCTTCAAATGCAAAAGTGTCGTGAAATAAGATACGACCGAAATATTGAAATACGTCTACGGTTGAAAAATGGGAAGATTCCGACAAAATCTGTGTGCCAAATGTTGCGGTTAGCTGTTTTTTACTTCCGTTTTCCTATGGGTAGCCTGACGGTCGGTAAATATTTTGAGGAAATTTTTTATACGATTAGTTGCGTCTCATCGATCTGAAACTATTCTCTGTTGAAGGTCAGGCCAAAAAACGTCATTTAGACGGGCCAATTTCCGTTTTAAAGCGTTTAGAGGTTTGACTTTGCAGTTTGACCGTACCGATCGAGCCTTTAACGTTGTCAGATGTAGTTGGAATTTTTTTCATACATGTATTTAATCTTAATGGTGATATCTGACGGTTGGAATAGATTTTCCAAACTTTTAGATTCGAAATCGGAACATATGCACTAATGTTCTTTAACTTGTTTACTAAGTGTTTAAGTGAATGTAAAGTTTCAAATAGTTACTATACGTAGACCCTTCAAATGCAAATGTGTCGTTAAATAAGATACGACCGAAATATTGAAATACGTCTACGGTTGAAAAATGGGAAGATTCCGACAAAATCTGTGTGCCGAATGTTGCGGTTAGCTGTTTTTTACTTCCGTTTTCCTATGGGTAGCCTGACGGTCGGTAAATATTTTGAGGAAAATTTTTATACGATTAGTTGCGTCTCATCGATCTGAAACTATTCTCTGTTGAAGGTCAGGCAAAAAAACGTCATTTAGACGGGCCAATTGCCGTTTTAAATCGTTTAGAGGTTTGACTTTGTAGTTTGACCAAAGAATAGCCGACGACATACTTAACTTCGTCGGCTAAACTCTTGCGATCCGCGCCGTTTCATTGTCCGCCGTTGGATGAGCGAGATCTGACGGCTGCTGAGAGAGTGAAGTATAGCCGACGAGATTCATATTATAGGCGACGAAATCCATACTTCGTCGGCTATAACCGGCCCGCAAAGCCCAACTTCGGCCCGGCCCGGATTTCGGGTCAGAGTATAGCCGACGAAATTCGTCGGCTATACTATAGCCGACGAATTAAAATTAAATCGTCGGCTATAGTCCTTCGATATTCACACTATAGGCGACGAAATTCATTCTTCGTCGGTTATAACAGGCCCCCAAAGCCCAACTGAGGCCCGGCCCGGATTTCGGGTCAGAGTATAGCCGACGAAATTCGTCGGCTATGACTATAGCTGACGAATTAAAATTAAATCGTCAGCTATAGTCCTTCGATTTAAACCGCAACAGAGGCGCCTCTCCCTCATTTTCTGCTTAATTAGAACCCTAATTTCCCAGCCCACCCGATCGACCGATCGACCCAGCCCCACCCGACGCCGATCGACCCCTCCCCGCCCCGGCCCCCTCCTTCCCGAGCCCTCCCCGACCCAAAATCTCTCCGAACGGCAACGCCACCAGCCGCCGCCCCTAGCCGCCGTCGCCGCCGCACCGCACCACCTCCCCTAGCCGCACCACCATGTCAGGTAGTCCCGCTCTCCCTCATTTATGGTTTTTGGAAATTTTGTGGAATTTTGTGGTTTTGTGGAATTTAGGGATTTTGTGAAATTTTATGGTTTTTGTGAAATTATGTGGAATTTAGGGTTGTTGTGCAATTTATGGAATGTTGTGGAATTTTTGTTAATTTTGTGGAATTTTGTGGAGGATATATATATATATATATATATATATATATATATATATATTTTTCGGAATATATATATATATATATAATTAGGTATAAATATATTTATGTATATATATAATTAGGTATATAAATATTTAATGAAGTTTTTTATTTTTTTGTGAAATTTATGGAATTTTGTGGATTTTTTTTTTTAATTTTGTGGAATTAACAACGATTTGTAGGAGGATATATATATATATATATATCTATATATATATATATTTCGGAATATATATATATATATAATTAGGTATAAATATATTTAGGTATATATATAATTAGGTATATATACATTTAATGAAGTTTTTAATTTTTTTGTGGAATTTTTGTGAAATTTATGGAATTTATATACTAATTGTGCAGGAAACCGCCGCGCTGTAGACCGATGGCTTGCCAGACCGACCGAGAGTGACCCCGACGCTCAGGCAGGACCCAGCCGTGGGGGGAGCGGATCCAGCGGTCGTCGGGGCCTACACCGGCCTATGAGTCGACGAGAGGAGACCTTGATGGGATTGACCCCGAGCGATCCACGTGGGGGCTCCTCGTATGAGTCGACGGGAGCGGGCTCTACCTCGAGTGTCGGAGGAGGACGCAGAGCCGCATCCTCCAGACCCCAGTGCACTTCAGCACTGTTCCAGGATCGGCAGCCGACCCCACCGCGCGCCGATCTGGACCCTCCAGAGATGCTCCCTGTCCCCCCACAGCGACAACGTCCACAGCTACGGGGCCCACCGTCAGGGGGATCAGGCTTCTCAGGGTCCAAGCCCCGTATGTCTCCGCCATCGGGGATGTACATGGTCCAGTTCCTCCCTGCCATCCCCGAGTACGACGCCAGGGGGAGGCAGATTTGGAGGCACGACCGGCCCCACGAGATTCCCTGGGAGGAGGCCTACGTCCACAGGCCTTTCGACTCAGAGGACTGCCGCAGCCTGTGGTGTGTTCGTGAGAAGGACAAGCAGTACAACGACGCAGGTAATTGGTTAGTTTAATTAATTATTTAGATTGTTTAATTAATTATTTAATTAGTTAGTTTAAATAATTATTTAACTATGTATTCATTTTAATTATGAAACAGGCGTCCTCGTAAATAAACCCGCGGGGACGAGACGGACCAGAGGGCCAGCGAACATGTCGACCCTGGAGAGGGAGCTCGCCGGTGGGATCAGGGAGATCCTGCCCGGTCCCGGTGAGGATGGACGCCCGATCGAGAGGAGAGACACCACCACCAAGTATATCAACGCGACGGGCATGCTCGTGCGGGACAGGGTCCCACTGTTGTGGCCCGACTGGGGCTCTGTGCCCGATGACATCAAGGCGCGAGTGTACAATGCACTGTCGGTGAGTTAAATCGTATTTTTATTATAGAAAATAAACATTTATGAATTCAGTCCTTATAACTATATAAAAATATTTTCTAATTAATTTATAATATTGCAGCAATGGTTTAGAGTCCATCCTACCTTGGACTGGTGGAGAGACGAGCAGCTGAAGAATAGGTTATGTGTTTCGCGTTATTTTACTATCATACTATTTATTGGCAGTGTACGAATATATCTAACAGTTGTGTTTTGTTAATATAGGTACTCCGAGTGGAAGAACGAGCTGTCGACGCACTACAGGACGTACCATGTGGAGCAGGGCTTGGGGCGAGGTGCAACCCCCCACGAGTTCCGGTACAGGGAGTATGAGTGGCTATGGCTGGTAGCCTACTTCGGGAGCGACAGGGTCTCGGTAAGAAAATTTAGCCTGCTAGTATATAACTTTTTACTGTTATTTAATAATTAAATTATGTAGTTACTTAATTAAATTAATTAGTTAGTTAGTTATTAGTTATTAAATTAAGTTAGTTAGTTAGTTACATAGTTAGTTAGTTCGTTACTAAATTAAATTAAATTAAATTAAATTAGGTAGTTAGTAAGTTAGTTAGTTACTAAATTAAATTAGTTAGTTAAGTAGTTACTAATTAAATTAAATTAGTTAGTAACTAAATTAGTTAATAATTTTATTTTGGTTAGTTCCTAATATTTTAATTTAGTTACTAATTTATATTTGCGTTTATATGTTCGTTCTTATAATACAGAAAATCTCGAAGACGAACAGCGACAACCGCAAGAGGAACGAGCACCCCCACCACGGCGGCGCCCGCTCCTGGAGGCAGTGGGCAGAGATTGCGAGGAGGGACCGACCGCTGAGGCCGTTGTCGTGGATTCATGCGCAGATGTATCCGGGGCGTCCCGACCAAGTGGTAAGTATTCGCCCATCTTCAATAAAAGTGTTTCATTAAATTAATTTATATTTTTTTTTATTAATTCGTTTATTATATTTTCTTGTCAATTAGGCAGAAATAGATGCGGAGACCGATGCGATCACCTTCGGGATCGCGCGAGACACCCTGGGGGAAGGGGCGTCCGACGAGGCGATCGCGGAGTTTGCCTCCACGATCGACACCCTTGAGCCGCGCTTGGCCTCTCAGATCATGCATGCGGCGGTAGGGACGGGCAACAACTACTTCTACCAGAGAGGCCTAGGCGCGGCGGGAGATGGGGTTCTCAAGTACACGCCGGCCAATCCCAGCACGCAGCGTGCGGCTTCGACGAGAGGAGACTTGCAGACACAGCTGCAGAGGACGCAGGCGGAGTTGGCGAGGGCGGTGGAGGCGCTCCAGCAGGCGGAGTTGGCGAGGGCGGCGGAGGCTTCGGCGCAGCAGGCCAGAGACGCATCTATGGCGCAGATGTACCGATGGATGCAGCAATCTTGGGAGGCCCAGCAGGCTGGACTCCAGCCCCCGCCTCCACCACAGATGCCCGAGTTCGTCGTCCCCACTCCCCCCCCGCATCGGAGTACGCCAGGCGATCAGGCTAGCCATAGCCAGCGGAACTCGAACGATCCCGTCGACGACGCTACGCGTTTAGGGGGTGATGATGAGTAGATGACTAGTTAGGGGGTTAATTTAATTTGTACAGTAGGTAGGATATTAGGAATGGATTGATGTGGATATTTGTTGGATATTTGTTTGTGGATTTTCTGCAGCCAAACCGAAACGAAGTGAAATTGGGCCCGAGTAAAATTTTTAATTTTTTTTAAATATTTAGGGGTTATAGCCGACGAAATAGACCATATTTCGTCGGCTATACCCTCCCGGCTTCCGGCAAAAAAAGCCGTTCCCGGCACCGGAGAATGTTATGGCCGACGATTAATTCGTCGGCTATGACTGATGTATAGCCGACGATAGTGTCGTCGGCTATACTTCCGGGTTAGGGGAAATTACGAAATTGTTGTAGCCGACGATTCTGTCGTCGGTAATGTTCGAAGTATAGCCGACGACGCTTTATTCGTCGGCTATACTGCGTGGTGTATAAGTCGACGACTTACCCTTAGTGTCGTCGGCTATACTATAGCCGACGGAGCATTCCCGACGAGAGTATAGCCGACGATACTTCGTCGGCTATGACTATAGCCGACGATTTAATGAAAACGGCCGACGAGATGGCGTCGTCGGCTATAACCCCTTTTCTGGTAGTGCTCCCGGACCCTTCTGTCATAGTACCGGGCGATCCGCTGCTTGTAGGTTTGGTTGCGCATATGCGCCTGGTCGCGGTGCTCCTCAATGAGGTCCAGGTTGAGCAGTAGCCCCTCGGCGTTTGTTTCGGCGTCGTAATTCTTGACCCTGCCGCTGGGTATACCAGTTTCTACAGGGAGTACCGCCTCGCTTCCGAATGCCATGCAGAACGGGGTCTCTCCTGTTGCCTCTGCCGCTGTTGTCCGGATGGCCCATAGCACCGCGGGGAGTTCTTCGGCCCAACATCCCTTCTTGGCATCCAGCTTCTTTTTGAGAAGGGTCTTGATAATCTTATTGACCGCTTCTACCTGGCCGTTGGTCTGTGGGTGTGCCACTGAGGCGAACAACATCCGGGTCCCCATCGAGGCTGTGTACTGTATAAGATCAGCATTATTGAACTGTGTCCCATTATCCGTGACAATAGTCTGCGGTACCCCGAACCTGCAGTAGATGTTCTTTCATAGGAACTTTTTAACCCGTTCCTCAGTGATCTTTATCATGGGTTCTGCCTCGACCCACTTAGTCTGATAGTCCACTGCCACGATGGCATACTTGTACTGTCCCACAGCTGTAGGGAAAGGGCCGATGATGTCTAATCCCCATTGTGCGAACGGCCATGGTGCCAACAGGATTGATAATGCGATTGCCGGGGCATGAGGTGTAGAGGCGTACATGTGGCACTTGTGGCAGCCGCCTGATATTTTCCTTGATACTGCCGCCATGTCTGGCCAGAAATACCCCTCTCGGAGCGACTTGTGGGATAATGACCTTGCGCCAGAATGATTACCGCATACCCCTTCGTGGATTTCTCGCATGATAGCCTCTCCTGCCTCTTTTGTCACACACCTCAGCTGGGGGAAGCTGTGCCCTCTTCGGTACAACTGTCCATTGAGGAGACCGTACCGGGCGCACCGGAGGTGTAGCCTCCTGGCCTCTACCGCATCCTGGGGGCTGGTTTTGTCGGTCAAATACTTGACTATTGGATCCATCCAGCTTGGGGGCGCGCTTTTTCCACCGCAAATATCTCGGAGATGGTTTTGTTTATACTTAGCTGCTGGAGAGTTTCAACTTTTGCTCTCCGGTACTCTGGGGGGTAGTTTCCGGTTGCCAGCCTTGCGAGGGCGTCTGCATGCCTATTTGCCTCTCGGGGAATGTGCTGGATCGTGGCGCCCTCGAACGGCTCAATCAGGGTTTTGGCCAAAGCCTGGTAAGAGGACAGCTGGGGATCCTTGACCTCAAACACCCCGTTCATCTGGTTCACCATTAAGCTAGAGTCGCTGTATATCTCCATGGACGAGATTCCCAACTCCTTGGCCAGTTGCAAACCGGCTATGAGGGCCTCATACTCGGCAGCGTTGTTGGAGGTGCTAAAAAGGAACCGTAAGGCATACTCGTACGACTGGCCATCAGGCGAGGTTATCATGACACCGGCTCCGCTCCGCCTGGTTGTTACGGAGCCGTCCACGTAAAGTTTCCAGCCGGTGGGGAGGCCTGGTTCGGTCTTTATGGTTCGCACTGCCTCGGTGCCCTCGTACCGGGCGGGGTGCGCTTCTACTGCCATTGGGGTGAGCTCACATATGAAGTCCGCAGCTGCCTGTCCCTTGATGGCCGTTCGCGGGGCGTAAGTGATGTCGAACTCTCCCAGTTCAACTGCCCACCGCACGAGCCTACCGCTGGTCTCTGGTTTTTGCAGGATCTGTCGCAGAGGGTGATTGGTATATAAGGTGATGGAGTGAGCCTGGAAATAATGCCGGAGCTTCCTGGCACTAACAATCAGGGCCAGAGCCAATCTCTCTATGTCGGGGTACCGGCCCTCGGCTCCAGTAAGTCTCTTTCCCGCGTAATATACCGGAAGTTCGAGCGTGCCTTCCTTCCTGATGAGAGCCGCGGAGACGGCCGTTGCGGATGCAGCTATGTAGAGGTATAACATTTTGCCCGGCACTGGTTTGGATAGGAGAGACACTGCAGACAGATATGCCTTGATAGACTGGAATGCCGCTTCATGCTCCTCTGCCCAGTGGATTTTCCTGGTCTGTTGTGCCTTGAGCAGCTTGAAGAACGGGGCGCATTTGTCGGTTAGGCGGGAGATCAATCTGGCAAGGGCGGCCAACCGGCCGGTCAACATCTGGACCTGGTTTCTCTCCCCTGGCGTTTCCATATCTAAAATCGCCTGGACCTTTAGCGGGTTGGCTTCTATCCCTCGCTGGCTGATGATGTGGCCTAGGAATAGGCCCTCTGAAATCCCGAAAATACACTTCTTTGGGTTTAAGCGCATTCCAAATTTGAGCATCTTACCGATGACTACGGCCAAATCCCGGACGTGGGCCCCTGCAGTCAAGCTCTTGACCAGCATGTCATCAACGTAAACCTCTACGGTTTTACCCATTTCTTGCTCCAGCATTCGGTTCACCGTTCGCTGGTAGGTGGCCCCGGCATTCTTTAGACCGTACGACATCCTCTTATAACAGTAGGTACCTCGGTCGGTTGTGAATGATGTGTGCTCCTCATCATCCGGGTGCATCCTAATCTGATTGTACTCGGCGTAAGCGTCCATGAAGCTGAGCATCTTAAAACCGGACGTGAAATCTATAAGCTGGTCAATCCAGGGGAGCGGGAAGCTATCCTTTGGACACGCCCGGTTCAGGTTAGTGAAATCCACGCACATACGCCACTGGCCGGTTCCCTTCTTCGGCACCATGACCACGTTAGCGAGCCAGCGAGGGTACTGGACTTCCCGGATGAAACCTATACCCTTCAATTTCTGTATCTCCTCTCTGATTGCCTCATACTTTGCCGGACTGAAGGACCTCCTCTTCTGCCTCACCGGGGGAACGTTGGGTAATAAATTTAGCTTATGTACGGCTATCTCCGGGGATATGCCTGGCATGTTCTCGTAGGACCATGCGAAGACCGAACTGTTGTCCCGGAGGAAGGCTATGAGCTCTTGCCTGACAACCGGATCGAGCCGCGTCCCTATCACGACACTTCGCTCCGGGTGGTCTACCGAAATGCAGATCGCTTCGGTTTCTTCCACGGCCGAAGGTGGCTCCAGCTTTTCGGTGAATCGCCTAACTCTTTTTGAATTAATGTCATCACGGGGGTCAATACTCAGATCCGGCACTGGCGCCTGCTGAGTGGTTGTGAAGAGCTCGGTCCGCTTCCTCCCGTGGGTCAGGGCCTCTGTGTAATACTTACAGGCGATCCTCTGGTCCCCATGTATGGTAATAACTCCGGTTGGTGAATGCATCTTCAGCATTAGCATATGGCCGGCTATAAACGTTTTAAGCCTCCATAACCCTGGCCGACCGATTATGCCATTGTAAGATGATAGGCAGTCGACAATGATGAACTCCAAATGCTCCTTTTTCGTTCTGTCTCCCTGGCTGAAGATGATCGGTAGGTAATCCGAACCCAGAGGCTGGACGACCTCACCGGAGAAGCTTATAAGCGGCTCGTTATCCTGGGATAACTTGTTCCTTCCTCTCTGCAACCCTTTGTATGCGTCTCGGAACATTACGTTGACTGTGGCTCCGGTATCGATCAACATACGACTGGTTATCCAGTGGTCTATTTGGGCCGTAATGAGGAAGGGGTCGTTGTGCGGTTGAATCAAATCCTCCGGCTCTTCCTCCTCGTAGAAAGTGATCGAGTTCCATCCGGTTTTAGCGGCTTGGCCGCTTCTTTCGCCGAAGGCGTACACCTCCTTCCCTCGGATCGATCTTAGGCATCGCTTCTTTGAGCTCCGGGTAAGCCGATCTATACGGTCCCCGCCGTGTATCATGTTAATGCTCCCGTGTACCTCGATCCCCCCGGGAGTACGGGTGCTTATAGTTCCTACCTGCCGAGCTCGCGGTCGCTCGTTGTTGGGGTCCTTTGGACGGGCCTGGTCATTCACGACCGCTTTCTGGGGTTTTTGGTCACCAGTTCGAAGGGCTAGATCCTGGGGTTTTTCTGCTGGCGCAATAGCTAAGGCCCGCGGTGGTCGCTCTGCTGGCGTAGCTGCCAGAGGCTGCGCCGAGCGCACAAATGGCGGTCTTCTCCCCGGTCGGGAACCGTCGTCACCGCTTCGCCGGGGTTGCCACTCCTCCCGCGTCTCTGCTTTCCTGGTGGCTGCAGGCGCTCGGTTGCAATCTAGCCACCCGGTCTTGCCTCCACGGGATGGCGGTAGGTCGTCCGCTATTCGCTTGGGCGCCTTGTCCCCATATGTCTCGTGCTCTGCCTGAGCGTGCCTGACGGCCACGGTCATCAGCTCGTCGTACCCCAGCGGCTCCTGTACTAGTAAGTCGTACGAAAGTTCCCCAGGTCTTAAACCCTGCTTGAAGGCCATCCCTGCGATCTGCTTGTCCAGGTTCCTGACCCCGGCCGTGGCAATTTGCCACCGGTTAACTAAGGCGCGTAGCGGCTCGTTGTCAGTTTGCATGCAGTCAAAAAGGATTGTCGATGCTTGGGCTGTCCTGGCTCTGAGAATGAACCGGCCGACAAACTTATCAGCCAACCGCTCGAAGGTTTCGACTGAGTTCACTGGTAGCTCGTAGAACCAATTCAACGCCTCTCCCGAGAGCGTCTCTTGGAATACGTTGCAGCACATGGCGTCCGAGTAGCCCCTCGTCCCTGCTTGTGACTTAAAACTGTCCAGGTGCTGGTACGGGCAGCCCGTCCCTGAATATGTCAACTTCAGAGGTCTTTGGCTTCCAGATCTTCCCGATTCCCTAATCCGGCGCGGGAAAGGTCCAATACGCTCGTTGAACCGCGCGCCACCCCGCGGTCGCCCTGCCATCCTCTCGCTGGTCTCCATGCGGCCCTTTATGTCCGCCACCGAGGCGGAGAGCGCCTCGAGTGTCCGTGCGGTAGAGCTTTCCTGTTCGCTTGACGCCTGGCCCGTGCGGTACGGGGGCTCGGCCGGGCCGGAGTTTTTCAGAGCTTCCGAAAAGAGTGGCGTGGCCATATGCACGGTCCTTCTTCTTCCCGTAGCCTGCCCTACCTCAAGATGCGGGAATTCGCTAGCCTTGCCTGCTGGCCGCTGTGCTGTTCGAGGAGTGTCCTGCTGACCCTCTCGCTCCAGGGCCGCTAATAGGGCAATGTTTACTGCCTTCAATTCTTGGCATCGGGCCTCCGCTCTTAGTCGATCTTGATCGCCCTCTTCTCGCAAGTGCTCGACCTCTGTCTTCATCTTTTTTATTTCTCCCGGACCCTTCCGGTCGGGGCTTTCTAGTTCCCGGCGATCATGAGCCCTGTCGTGGATGGGAGAAAGGGCGAACCTCGCACCGACCTCAGCCTTTATGTTACGGGCCGGGTCGGGGAACTGAATTCGCGCTTTCGATTTTCCGTCTCGGCCGGGGGAAAGGACGAACCTCGCACCGTCCGCAGCCCCTGTACCTTGGGCCCGGTCGGGGAACTGAATTCGCCCTTTCGGTCCTTCCGTGCTGGCTTTTATCTTCCTTCCTTCCATAGCTTCCGGACTGCGGATGTAGCTACCTCTCCAAAGGATCAATGGAGTTCCACTCTCTGGCGGAGCAACACAACTTTTTGAACGTATTCCCACAGACGGCGCCAATTGTTTCTGCCTAAACCCGGGGGCCTAGTAGATACTCGGTGAATCCAACTTGATCTCCTGCAATCCTGCTCACTAAGGGGAATACCGGGCGGGCCGGTCTTCTCCTCTCCGATGCCTAAGTTAGTATAGTTGGAATATATATAACCAAGGCACGTAGGTAAGCAGGGAGAGAGATAAGTTACCTAATAAAGAGGGTAGTTGGGGCCCTTATATAGGTGGTTGGGGGTGAGGGCTGGCCTCACCCTTCGATGTGGGACTGACTCCCTTCTGTTTGTACCTTCTGGTGCCCTCTTCGGCAGGCTGGCGCCCCCGGCCCCAGGGTCCCTGGAGGCAGGATAGACCCCGAGGCCGGGTGCTGGTGATCCGGTCCCGAGCCCTGGGCCGGGCCCTGGTGCACTTGCTGCGGGTCTGTGGGCCTGCTGTAGCCTCTCTAAGGCTACTGTCAACACCTTCTTTTTCCTTTAAGCCCAAACCATTATTTTCTCTCTGCAACTCCCTCTTTTCTATTCTAGATCGCGTGTTCTCCTCCCCAGCAACTCTGCTTCCACCCCGCAGTACTGTTTCTTCTTTTTCTTGATAGCAGAACCTGAGCATGATCCCTAAAATTGGGGGATTCTTTTTACTATTTCGGTTAAGGATGCAACTCAATTACCATAAAATAGTTATTTTCCTCTATCTAAATATCTTCCCTTAAAGCCGTATTCAATCTCGTGATATGTTTGCGTGTCTGGCACCATTACAGCAGTGCAGCAAGCAACACGATCGCCCTATAGCCCAAAAACCCCTTTTACCCGATCTTCCTTTTATCTGGAAACTAGCATCCTCCAATGGACCCTATAAAAGGAGAGTTTTGCCAATGTAAAGATCATCACGCATCGATCAAGCTTCATCGATCAAAAACCCAGCAACACCAAAAGCCTCCCTTCAAGCCTTCATGCCCATTCAAGCAGAAACCCCCAAAATTCCCCCTTCTCAAAACCCTAGAAACCCAGAAGCAGCCTTCAATTCCCTGCGTCTTCAAGCTTTCATGCCTTCAAGCAACATCACCAAACTTACAGCCATACTCCCCCAAAAAGCCCCTTTAACCTTCAAACTCTATTCCAGAAATCCAAACCCAGAAAACCCCGATTCTCTTCACCGCAGTGCGTTTCTAGCTCCCACACCACGCTCATGCTGCCATGCTTCTTTTGATCTTCATGCAGTCTGAATTACACATGAATTTCTCCCACTTTTGGGTGGAATTCGGCCTAGTCATGCTTAACCAAAGAACCCCCTCAACAGTAATTTTCATCTTACTAACTATCTAAGTAACTATCATCTCAGTAACTACCATTTTAGTAACTATCTTACTATCTAAGTAACTATCATCTTAGTAACTATATTAGTAATTATCTTAGCAACTATCATTTTAGTAACTATCTTACTAACTATCTAAGTAACTATCATCTTAATAATTATCTTACTAACTATCCAAGTAATAAGTAACTATACAAGTAACTATCCCCCAGTAACAAGTAACTATCCGAAGTAACTATCGAAGTAACTACCGAAATAACTATCTAAGTAACTACCGAAATAACTATCCAAGTAACTACCGGAGTAACTACCGAAGTAACTATCGGAGTAACTACCGAAGTAACTATTCAAGTAACTACCGAAGTAACTATCCAAGTAACTACCGAAACAATTATCCGAGTAACTACCGAAATAACTATCCAAGTAACTACCGAATTAACTATCCAAGTAACAAGTAACTATCGGAGTAACTAGCGAAGTAACTATTCGAATAACTATCAAAGTAACTACCGAAATAACTGTCTAAGTAACTATCCAAGTAATAAGTAACTATACAGGTAACAATATGAGTAACTATCTAAGTAACAAGTAACTATCCAAGTAACTATCGGAATAACTACCGAAGAAACTATCAGAGTAACTACCGAAGTAACTATCAGAGTACCTAGTAACTATCCAAGTGTTATTCAAGTAACTACCGAAGTAACTATCTAAGTAACTATCCAAGTAATAAGTAACTATACAAGTAACTATCTAAGTAACTATCCAAGTAACTATCTAAGTAACTATCTAAGTAATAAGTAACTATGCACGTAACTATCTAAGTAACTATCCAAGTAACAATTCTTGCGATAATTGTGAATTTGCTCATAGATTTTTGATAATCTGTTGCGCTATATCTCCAACTATAGTAATAGAAGTATATACTCAATTACTCATAAAGCTATAAACAGAGGGACCATTTCAACATAATTAGGAGCAGCTGGTAGATCTATACATTCATCTTCCCATAGCAGCACATAGTGATACTATTGAAAAGATCCCACTTCTGTGTAAAGGGCACTACAAAATAAAGCTTCCCACAAGTTATCATACATATGAACAAAAGTACAAAACCCACTGATCCGCAGACTATTCACAGGTGCCTTTACTTCGACATTTTTCTCAACTTGTCCTTTAATGATCATCATCTCTCACAAAACATTTAGCACCAAAGACTCTTTAACAAGTAGCTTCGCATGCAAGAAGGTAAGAGACAAGTATTCAGCATGTTCAAGACTCAAATTAGTTTCGACTATAACTAGAGCTTCCGCTCTGTACATAGTTATTAGACTCCTCAAGTTCTTTAGAACAAACTTCCGTTCTAGCCCTAAAGATTTTTATGCTAATCCGGTTAAGACTTAACATATATCGCACAAGAGTCTTAAATCGAAAACATGTAAACAAGTAAGGTTGTCAATCATCTTATTTAGTATGCAAGTTCTAAGATTAATAACCCTTAGTGAATAACACAAATCATAGAGTCCGTCAGGTCCATCTAGTTTGTAATTACTCTAGCAGATTAAACCTAATACCTAGATCATGTTCAAAGACAACACCAAGTATCGATTTTTGATGGGAGCCTAAGCTCGCACACAATAATAACCCTACAAAATATCGTTAGTAGTATGAGCAAGTAGGGATCGTTCTAAGCCGGGGATTAAGGGTACCTGAAATATGAGAATGTTAGATAAAAACACATGTACAAATATACAAAAACATCACGAATGGGGGGTAAGCATGGCGTCGGCAGCAAGGCTGCCCTAGAACTAAATGACATGAAATTTAAACCCTAATCTACTATATACAAGTGATCATCATCTTTCACACAAAACAGTTCACACAAAAGACTCTTTAACACAAAGATTCGCATGCAAGAAAGTAAGAGACAAGTATTTAGCATGTTCACAATTCAAATTCGTTTCGACCGCAACTAGAGCTTTCGCTCTGTACCTAGTTACTAGACTTCCTCAAGTTCTTTTAGGACAAACTTCCGTTCTAGCCCTAAAGATTTTTTTATGCTAATCCGGTTAAGACTTAACATATAACGCACAAGAGTCTTAAATCGAAAACATGCAAATAAGCAAGGTTGTCAATCATCTTATTTAACATGCAAGTTTTAGCTAAGGTTTTATACCCTAGGTGAGCACAACAAATCAAAACAACCGTTAGGCCTATAGTTTTATTCATTCTACTCAGGTTAGATGAAACCTAACACCTAGATTTACATGCAAACAACAAATGCTTAAGCACAACTAATGTTTCGGTTTATAAGGAACATCCTTAACCCACTAACCAATTTAAATCCTAAACATGCTTCTAATACCACTGCCCTAATTATCCATACATATGAAATCCATGAATTAAAATTGCAAAACAACTACATAAACTTCAACAAAATCGGTTCATACAAAAGTTTAGCAAAAATCAAGAATTGAAACACGTTCTTACAAGACAACCGAACAAAACTAAATACAAAAGCCATAGGGTGAGTGGATCACACTTTAAGAACCTTTGAAGACTCCTCAAACGTGACAAGATGCTTGGCTGCTGCTCCTTAATGCTCGGCCAAAACAATAATCGGCAGAAGACAAGGTGAAGGGTACGGTAATTTGGTAGTGGTGGTGGTGATGGGTTTTGGCTAAGTATTTAGGTGTTGGTGCTTGATAGACTTGGTAGAGCTTTAGGCTAGTATTTTATGCTTGAGATGAGATACTTTTTCTGTAGGAAAACATGGCTATATATAGAGGCAAATTCGGCAGAAACCCTAGGTAGAAAACCTAGTCCAAATCGGCAAATGCAATCCTTGTGCAACAAGGTTTTGGTTCCTTCCTTTCTTGGTTCTTCTAGGAAACTTCTTTTTCTGATTTTTTTCTTCAATGCCTTGGCTTGGTGTCATCCTCTAACCTTCCTTAAGCTTGGACCATCATCACATATGCATTTGTACAACATTTGGTCCATTAAAAACAGAAAACACAAAAAGGGGGCAGTAGGTTCCTGGAATCGGCAGATTTGACCTTGATGCAGTAATTCCGGTATATCTCCATCTGTGGAGCTCCGATTGATGCGATTCCAAGTCTCAGATAAACTAGACACATATGGCCATCTCCCCATAAAATATCTCGATCAAATTCCTTGTGAGTCGTCGGGAATGATTTTTCGAAGTTGGGACAAAGTCCCAGGAAAATCCTGGAAGTCCCTGGATTGGTTTGCTCGGACTGCTGTTTTGCAGCCATCTTTTGGGTGACTTCCCGAACTCCAATTGATCTGAAATTTTAACACAACATTCCTCAGTATATGATTATTAAGCACACCAAATTTCATATAATTAGGATAAGGATAGATCATATTTGTACTCGTCACAAAATCACAAAAAAGACATATTTTACACTATTTTCCAGATTTCTCAAACTTAGTCATTTTTCGGATTCTTAACCATTTTTCGCCAAACTCTACCAAATTAACAGTAAACTATATTATGACTCAATCTTAGACAAATAAGGGTTAAACAAAGCATAAACGAGGGCATAAGCATATAATATCGTAGCACATTATGCTCCTATCAACTACCCCACACTTATCCTTTGCTAGTCCCTTAGCAAACTAAATTAAACTAGACTCTAAACAAACTATTGCCCTTAACAATTTGTCTCAGGCTCGTATGTACACATAGCTTTCAAGTTAATGCATGAGAATGCGAAGCACGAAAATTCCAAGCTTCATGAACATGTGACATCAATATGAACATATAAGAGCAAAAAGGTAAGCATGTAAACATGTAAAAGCTAATTCAAATCACCTCACTAGGCATACTCTCTTCTTTTCTCTCGAAGCATGGTTATTCACACATAAGTATATGCAAGCGAAAGATAATGAATTACAAAGAGTGACTTGCATATATCAACGAATCGAAAGCACTTTGTGAAATTTAATGGAAAAACCTCATATAACAACTATGTGCACCAATGAACCAAAACCATATGCTTACTCTTGAGATAATCTCCACAAATCAAATTTAACCATCTTAAGAATCATGAAAAAGATCAATAAAAGGGTTGTAATGGGGCTAGGCTAAGAGGTATTCGATATTTGGATAAGGAGGCTCAAAACGTCACCGTGCGCTTTAGCAAAGCTCAAATCTCCTTATGTCTTCTCGCCAAGGGTCAAATTTCATCTTGTTGGACCCATACTTCATTCTTTACTTCCCCAAAACATAGTGAATATGAACAAAGGTCGAAATTTAAACAATAGTAGACCTTCAAATGTATACATACTCCAAATTCACAATACTTTACAAGACTAGACTTAACAACTTTCTTTTGAAACCGTGCCTACACTTTTTCTTTTATTTCGGACTTGAGTTTTTTTTTTTTTTTTTTTTTTTCTGTCCGATTCATATTTTTTTTTTTATTTTTTTTTATTTTCTCATAGGCACGACTCACATACAATTTTTCACAATTTTTTTAGCTAAGTCTACCCCACACTTGTTCTTCTTCATCACTTCACGCAAAAACTCCTTCAAAAAAATCAAGCTTTGCCGACACACAATGGTCAAGACATCACTATACTAAGTTCATGGAAAGTGTTTAAGGGTGTTGAAAGAAAAGGCTAATCGTAGGCTCAAAGGGGTTTTCTAAGGAGTCCCACGACGGGCACAAATAGGGCACATGCTTTATTTGGCAATGGTGGTAAACCTAAATGATCTTTATTCAATCACATTCAAAATCAAGGTATTTTATGATATAAATGTTTCGAAAATCAACAAGAGTAAGTTCTAGCATACTAGAGTTCATTAAAAAGCTATGGCACATAGTCATCGAATATGCAAAGAATTATGAGGTTTCATGCTTCCTACGAATCTATCGAATTTTATCTTTTATCACTCAAGAAGAAAACAATTTGGCTCTAAAGCTCACATAGGTTATTATGGAAACAAACTAGCTAAAACATGCATGCTTCGTTAATCAACAAGTCCTACATGCTCCTACCAATGCACAAAATCCATGAAACTCACAATTTTAATTGTATGCAAAACCACCATCTATGTATGCAAAGAGGATAAAAACATCATTGACAATTTAGGGGCATCCTAAGACTCGAAACACATTTAAACACTCTATTTTTGTAGAACAATTTTCTGAATTTTCTTTTCTAAACTAAGCACACCAAAACATAAACGGAATACGTTATCCCACCCCACACTTAGAAAATTACATTGTCCTCAATGTAAGCACAAATCTATATCAACGAATTTCCTAGGCATGCAATAGTCTAACATATACCAACATATCATCACAAATCAAAGAAAAAGAGAAGGGTTAAGAAATTTCAAACTCTCGGTGATGGCTCCTTCACTTTTCTTTGATCGACTTGGGTTGCCTCCCAATTAGCGCTTTGTGTTTATAGTCCATTGCCTAGACTTCTCACCATGTGTGTTGTGTGTTCATCATGCCATGTGCAGCTCCGCAGTTGGGGCAGCAGCCCCTCTCGGCAGTAGGATTTTCTTGGCAGGCAAGCTTCTCTCGGCAGACGTGTCTGCTTCTTTTGAGGCCTGATTTTGGGTGTGTTCCACTATCCTCAATCGGACCAGTGGAAGTACTCCTTGTTGGGTCTTTAATCGGACCTATCGTGCTGCCCAGTTCTCTGTTCCACCAGATTGACCTTCGTGCACTCAAATTGCAACTGGGAACGGTTCGTAGCTCCAAGTTGGAGACACCTTGAGAGCTTCACGTTGTGTGGATCCGGCGAAGTATGGAGGCTGGGGTGAGGCTGCACGGCAGTAAGTTACGTCGGCAATAGGTTATGGAGGCAGAAAGTCCAAGGTCCTGCAAGAGCAGAAACTTGGTTGAAGTGAGGTGGAGATGGTTTTCGGTTTAGGTTTTTGTCTAGGATCTTTGGGGAATTTTGGTAGAGTTTAGGCCTTGTGTTTATGCTTGAGATGAGATGATTTTTCTGTAGGAAAACATGGCTATATATAGAGGCAAATTCGGTAGAAACCCTAGGTAGAAAACCTAGTCCAAATCGGCAAAGGCAATCCTTGTGCAACAAGGTTTTGGTTCCTTCCTTTCTTGGTTCTTCTAGGAAACTTCTTTTTCTGATTTTCTTCCTTGGATTGGGCTGCATATCTTCATGAACTTCTTGTGTAGGCTTGACAACTCCATTTGGTGAGCTTGGTCCATGGAAAAATGCCCCAAACCCGCAAGAACACAAGACCGGCAGCAACTCGGCTGGAATGACCTTGCTCCAGTAAATCCGATATATCTCCCTTCTCGGAGCTCCAATTGATGCGATTCCAAGTCTCAGATAAACTAGACACATATAGACATCTCCCCATAAAATATCTTGATCAAATTCCTTGTGAATCGTCAGGAATGATTTTTCGAAGTTGGATCAAAGTCCCAGGAAAATCCTGGAAGTCCCTGGATTGGTTTGCTCGGACTGCTGTTTTGCAGCCCTCTTTTGAGTGACTTCCCGAACTCGGATTGATCTAAAATTTTAACACAACATTCCTCAGTATATGAATAATACGCACACCAAATTTCATTAAATTCTGACAAGGATAGATAACATTTTTACGCATCTCAAAATCACGAAAAAGACATATTTTGCACTATTTTCCAGATTTCTCATACTTAGTCATTTTTCGGATTCTTAACCAACTTTTCCAAAACTCTACCAAATTAACACTAAACTAAATTATGACTCAATCTTAGACAAATAAGGGTTAAACAAAGCATAAATGAGGGCATAAGCATGTAATATCGTCGCACATTGTGCTCCTATCACCGATGAAATGCCTGTTACCGATGGAATACCTTTTACAATGTCTACTGATATGCGTGCAATACTGAAATGTAATGCATATGGATATTCGTGCAATACTGACACGATGGACGCATACGGATATGCGGTATATATATAACTTCAAATAAGTCCCCTAGTTTGAATAGGGACTCGGCCGAGAGTTCGAGTATTCCCGTTGGTTCGTGGTGGGGTGTTGCGGTCATGCTGGTACACCGGTCAACACTCGCTCATTATTCCCGGCCTGTTTGAACCGGCGTGAGGTGATGTGCAGGTTTGCGAGCCTGTGGGGAGATCTGTTAGGTGCGAGCCAAAAGATCTGTCGGTGGGGTGTTGCGGCCATGTTCTTGCACCGGTCAACACCTGCTAGGTTTATAAAGCCCATTGGTACCAGGAGCCCGTAGGTTGTATGAGGCTTATCCGTAGGAATGTGCGTGGGAACTCCGTGCCGGACTGACTAGTGGAGTTCCGCAGGCGCTGGACTAAAAATGGAATGTGTTTCTGCACAAACCCGTAGGCCTGGTAGGAACTGGTAGATCTTGATGTGGATTCCTCTTGCGAACCTGCTAACTAAGGGGAATACCGGGTGGGCCGGTCTTCTCATCTCCGATGCCTAAGTTAGTACTGTAGGAACAAGTAGATAACTTAAGCAGGAATGATAAGTAGTTGGAGAGATTAGTTACCTATTAATGAGGGTAGTTGATGCCCTTATATAGGTGGTCGAGCGTGAGGTCTGGTCTTACTCTTCGATGTGGGACTGGTTCCCTTCTGTTCGTACACAAAGGGGCAGCTCTGGTGGTTTGTTCGGCAGGCTGGTGTCCCCGGTCCCCGGGCCCCTGGTCACAAGGTAGACTGCTGAGCCTCGGGTCCGGGTGCTGGTGATCCTGCTCCGGGCCTCAGTCCGGCCCTGGGCATGTTGGCTGCGGGTCTGTTGGCCTGTGTAGCCCCTTTGTGGCTACTGTCAACAAGTCCCCCAAGTTCCCGGTCAAGTGCAATCTTGAATGGGGACTTAATATGTCTCGCTCCTGTCCCGCAGACCCGCAGGGTTACCGACCCAACGGTGCCCAGTCCCCCAAGTCCGTATTGAAGATTGGGCTTGGCCGGGCGTTCGAGCAGAAAAGGCGTGGTGATGTGAGTACCTATTAGTGATGACGTGTGACAGTTATGAGTATGTTTGCAATAATAATGGTGTTGTGTTCAAGTGTCGCCATGCCATGAGTATGGAACGGGGTGAAATCCGGACGAGTGCATGGGATGACAATGTGGCGTTGAAATCCGCCATGCGATGAATATGGAGCGGGGTGAAACCCGGATGAGTACATGGGATGACAATGTGGCATTAAAATCCGCCATGCGATACTAGGACTCGACCGGTGGACTGCCATGTCGGAACGAGTCCCCCAGTAAAATTGCTGCCATCGGTGGGGTGTTTAGGCCATATCAAAGCACCAATCCACACCCGGTGATTCGTCCCGGCCAGTTTGTGTTGGAATAAGCGTGGGGTAATGTGCAGGGTTGCTAGCCTACGGGGAGGCCTGTTGGAGCGTGGAATAAGCCAACAGGTCCGTCGGTGGGGTGTTGCGGCCATGTTGAAGCACCGGTTAACACCCGCTAGTTCTTCTCAGCTTGTGTTGGAATAAGCGTGAGGCTGTGCAGGGTTTCTAGCCTGCGGGGAGATTTGTTCTGTGTTAGAGAAACAATCTGCCTGGTGGGGTGGCGTGGAGATAACAAGTCTCACCATGGATCCCCATATTTTTCACAGTTCAGTGTGATGCAGGGTTTTTAGCCTGCTGGAAGAGTTTGCATGTGTTAGAGGTAAACTCTCCCGGGTTTATAAAGCCCATGTGTTTGAAGTCGAGTTGTTGCTGGCTTGTCCTTGCCCGTAGGGGCGAAGGAAAGTGACTAAACCGGTGGAATGCCTTGGAGCCGGTTGAATACTAAATAACTAGTGGAATGCCTGATAACCGGTGGAATGCCTGTGAACTGGTGGAATGCCTGTGGACCAGTGGAATGCCTGTGAATTGGTGGAATGCCTGTTACCGATGGAATGCCTGTGAACTGGTGGAATGCCTGTTACCGATGGAATGCCTGTGAACCGATGGAGTGTTCCATGACCGATGGAATTCCTTTCACCGTTGGAATGCCTGTTACCGTTGGAGTGCCTTTCCTTGATTTGAGGTTGGCTCTTGGGGAAGTGGGGGGGGGGGGATGGACGCCTCAGTTCTCGCCCCTATCTCCCTTAACTGTCGCTTGTAGGCGGGACAAGTGGCTGACATGCATTGAAGGAGAGAGCCCGTCAGTCCCATCAGTTATGATGGCGTGGGAACCTTATCGATGCTGGGACACGTGTCAGTAGGGAGCGGTCTGAGATGGAGGGAATCTGCGGCTGGGGTTGCCTCTCCCTTTTGAGTGCCCTAATTATCAACAAGGTGTAGTTTTGCCGCCTATAAGATGCTTCGCACCCCCTCCTCTCTTCTTGTCGTACTTTGTTGAAGCTTGGCTCCTCGTCTGTCTGTGTTGTTATCTTGCTACACAGCTAACTGTGCGTAGGGTAAATTCTGTTCTTTGGTTTATGGAGTCTGGGAGGTCAGCCAGTCCTGTCGGTGCCGGCCGTGTGTTGACGGGAGGGTCCGTGAGGTACCGGCTGTTGAATGGCGACAGGGTGATTTTTTATGACGAGCCGACCAGGAGCATGACTACTGGCGAGATAAGGGATTTTCGGGTGAAGTGGGGCATTGACTCCTCCGTTAAGCTCCGGGGTCTGCATCCCGGGGAACTGGCTTGCAACCCGGAGGAAGGTTGGGTTACCGTTTTTGAGGATCAATTTCGGCACGGGCTGTCTCTGCCACTGCCTAAGTTTGTCCAGTACGTGCTGAGCCTGATAAACATCTCTCCCGCCCAGCTTCCTAGCAACCAGTGGAGGCAGTTGCTTGGTCTCGGGTGCTTGTTCAGTCTTAGCAACATGGACTGACCCACGATAAATGAGTTCCGGGCGCTGTATAAGATTCTCTACTGCAAAAAGGCCCAGGCCACCGGCTGTGTAAATTTTGCCGCGCGGGACTTCGATCCTCCCATCACTCATCTGCCGAAATCAGTTTCGAATGTATGGAGGAGACAGGTTGTGATGGCCGGGGTTAGGTGGCAGCGTAGTTCGAGGAGCTTCCGGGTGCCCGGGGCTTATCAAGCTATCGGGGATCAGTCGTACCGGTTGGTCGACTTGGAGAGGCAATGGATAGCCCGGCTTTTCGTTTGCTGGGATAATTTGGGTCGGAGCTCTTACAATTTCATCCGGTGGAATGTGTTGGAGATATACGAGATGGGAAAAAAACCTGGTAAGGTGCCTTGCACTGTTGTTTTGTGCGGTCGTATTTTATTCTAACTGTTCGGTTTATTGATTTACAGCTAATGCCCCCCGGCTCGCTGTTCGGAGCGAGGAGACCGTCGAGGCGGATGACGAACTTGTGGCCCATAGGTTGATGGAGATGGGGGAGATGGCCTCGAAAACCGTTGTAGATCCTGACACCCTAGAGAGCACGGTGCATAGTAATCCTATGCCGCTCATGTTTCTGGATTCCCACTACGGTCGGCGACCGGGCGGTGAGGAGAATGCCCCGCTTATTATTCGTGATGTAGGACCGGTGGGCTCACCAGGTCCGGAACCTCTAGTGCGGCCTGTGGGGACACGAACCCCACGGGAGAGAGAGACAACGGATATGACTTGGTACCGGAGAAGCGGTCTTGGGGAGGCTCCGGCCAAAAGGGCGAGGATGTTTGATACCGGGGCGTCAAGCTCGACCGGGAGGGGGTCAACATTGGTTCTGGCAGAGGGAACTGGTGGCCGAAGGAGTAAGGAAACCGGTGAACCGGAAGCTGATCGCGGCTCTGGTGATGGTGGTTTTGGTAGATTCGTGGTTTCTACCATCGAGGCCTTGGGACTTGACCGGGGAGCCCCCGGGGATGTGCGGCCGGGTGTGCGCTCCCTCTCCCTTTTTGTTTTACGAGCTGATGTTCTTCTTTTGTGTACTTGTACCAGCTGGTTCACAACCTTTACGCCGCTGAGCCTAGTGAGGGGGCTCCGGTCCTGGAGAAGCAGGTGGAGGACCTCACCCTGCAGCTGTCATTGATGGAGGTTAAGCTTGCGCAGGAGAGGGAGGAGGCCGGTAGACTGGCGGTCGCTCGGGAAGAGAGGATTATGGAATTGGTGGCGAAGAATTTGGAGCTACGGACCCAAGTAACAGCTGTGCTAAAGGGAGGGGAGAAGCTTGTAGAATTCCAACTTGCAGAAGACGCTGATAAAGCTATTGATGAGTTCTGGGACTCGGTGGAACTTGCAGAGATGCTGGAGACCGCCCGTGCGAAGGGTATAAATGATGCGTATCTGGAGTGGAGGGAGAAAGGGTGGCTTGATGCCGAGCGGATGGAGGCTGAGGTAGCCTTGGCCCAGAATTTGGAGCAAGAGCGGTCTCTCAAGGCTGGTGGATCAGGGATTAGGGGCTCCGGTGGCGCTGATTAACGGTTTAAAAAAAAAAAAAAAAGGTAGCAGTGGCAAATACTTGGCATATACATTTACTTTGTAACTAGCTGTAGTTTATTCTCTAAGCAGTAACTATCTGTGTTGCAACGTTGGTACTAAATACAACACTGTCCATTTTGAAGGCAGTGACCTTACTTAGGGTAGAACCGTAGATGCTGAATATTCCATGGGCGGGTGGAGTAGATGCCTTCAGTGTCTATGATGTGGAATGCCACCGGGCCTACAGCTGCGGTGATTTGGTAGGGCCCTTCCCACTTTGGCTCTAAGGCCAGCGGCCTTTTCTGAACTTTCTTCATCACCCAATCCCCTACTTGCAACTTCCTTCCCCGGACCTTTCTGTCTTAGTATCGAGCGACCCGTTGCTTGTATGTTTGGTTTCGCATCTGCGCTTGGTCGCGCCGCTCCTCAATGAGATCCAGGTTGAGCCGTATCCCATCGGCGTTTGTTTCAGCGTCATAATTCTCGACCCTGCCGCTGGGCATGTCGGTCTCTACGAGGAGTACCGCTTCGCTCCCGAATGCCATACAGAACGGGGTCTCCCCTGTTGCTTCGGTTGCTGTCGTGCGGATTACCCATAGAACCGCCGGGAGTTCCTCAGCCCACAACCCTTTTTTGTCATCTAACTTCTTCTTGAGGAGACTTTTGATGATCTTGTTGACTGATTCAACCTGGCTGTTGGTTTGCGGGTGCGCTACTGAGGCGAACAACATCCAGGTCCCCATAGAGGCCGTGTACTGGATGAGATCAGTATTGTTGAATTGTGTCCCGTTATTCGTAGCTATGGTCTGCGGTACCCCGAACCGGCAGTAGATGTTCTTCCACAAGAACTTTTTTACCCGTTCCTCGGTAATCTTGACTAGGGGCTCCGCCTCGACCCACTTTGTCTGATAATTGATAGGAGCACAATGTGCGACGATATTACATTCTTATGCCCTCGTTTATGCTTTGTTTAACCCTTATTTGTCTAAAATAGAGTCATAATATAGTTAGTGTCATTTTGGTAGAGTTTTGGTAAAATGTGCTTAATAATCCGAAAAATGACTAAGTGTGAGAAATCTGGAAAATAATGCAAAATATGTCTTTTTCGCGATTTTGAGATGAGTAAAAATATGATCTATCCTTGTCCGAATTCAATGAAATTTGGTGTGCTTAATATTCATATACTGAGGAATGTTGTGTTAAAATTTCAGATCAATTGGTGTTCAGGAAGTCACTCAAAAGTTGGCTGCAAAACGGCAGTCTGAGCAAACCAATCCAGGGACTTCCAGGATTTTCCTGGGACTTTGTCCCAACTTCGAAAAATCATTCCTGACGATTCACAAGGAATTTGATCGAGCCCTTTTATGGGGAGATGGCTATATATGTCTAGTTTATCTGAGACTTGGAATCGCATCAATTGGAGCTCCAAGGAGGGAGTTATGTCGGATTTACTGAAGCAAGGTCATTCCAGCCGAGTTGCTGCCGGTCTTGTGTTCTTGCGGGTTTGGGGCATTTTTCCATGGATCAAGCTCACCAAATGGAGTTGTCAAGCCTACACAAGAAGTCCATGAAGATATGTAGCCCAATCCAAGGAAGAAAATCAGAAAAAGAAGTTTCCTATAGAACCAAGAAAGGAAGGAACCAAAACCTTGTTGCACAAGGATTGCCTTTGCCGATTTGGACTAGGTTTGCTACCTAGGGTTTCTGCCGAATTTGCCTCTATAAATAGCCAACTTTTACACAGAAAAACTGGTCACATTCCAAAGCAAAATTCTAGCCAAAGCTCTACCTAAATTTCCCAAGAGTCCTACATACAAACCTTAGCCGAAACCACCACCATCTCACCCAAAAATCCTGCCGACACACCCATTGCCGAGCAGCCATCTTCTCCACCAACCATCGGATCCACACGAGTCGAAGTCATTCAAGGTGTCTACAAAAGTGTGATCCACTCCCTACTCTCGGTTTTGTAATTTTTATGTAGTTATGTTAAACTTTGTCTATGAAGTTAGCATGAATTCTTGGTTTCAAACTCTATGTCTATGTATTGTTTGGAGTGAAATTTGGTTTTATAATTTGTATGTTCAATTCGTTTTCTTTGTCTTTAAATGGGTTTTGGATGTAAGAATATGGATTGCATGTTAAAGAGTAAGGAAAATACATGATGAATTAGTAAGTAGGATAATCGGCAAAACATGTGTTAAATTGATTTTAGGGTTTTCTTGACTTGTTCTTTAAATTCGTGTGCTTTAAGATTGGTAGCCTATGTAATTGCAATACTTAGATTATTAATCTCATTAGCCGAAAAATTAATATGGATTAGGTAATCAACGAGTTACTTAGTTTATGTTGTTTTTCACAAGGGTTAGAGTAATTTAAATGAACATGCTTGTTGAAGAGATGATTGACAATCTTACTCTATTGACTTGTTTCCAATTAAAAAGGACTTTGTGCGTATTTACTAGCTAGTTCATGTGTCGACGCTGCGTGTCATGTAAACCGGTTAGTAACAAGATTAGGGTTATACGCTGAGTTAATTCTAAGTACAAGAGAAGTCTAACAATTAGATGGCCGCTGCGGCTCTAGTTGGGTTGGAGTTAAGTTGAGTCTAGAACGCTTTAATACTTTGCCGTGAGTCTTACTTGCTTGTTTGCCATGTGTTTTGATTGCTTTTGTGTTAGTGCTTTGTGGAAGAATGTCGACCAAACTTGTAAATAATAGACTTAGGATTTATTTTCAGTAATTTTGTTTTCTTGCCTAGCTTTAGAGGCAGCTTTGCTGCCGATCCTATCTCAATCCCCCTTGATTTTGTGTGAATATGTATATATGTATATAAGTGTGACAATTGTGTGCATATATGTTTGTGAATATTTGTGTTAACATTCCATATTTCAGGTACCCTTAATCCCCGGCTTAGAACGATCCCTACTTATGTCTATACTACTAACGATTGCAGGGTTTATTATTGCATGCTCGCTTAGGCGACACGTCAATAATCAACGGCTACAATAGCGTACTTGTATTGTCCTACAGCTGTTGGTAAAGGGCCGATAATATCTAGCCCCCACTGTGCGAATGGCCATGGCGCCAACAGAATTGATAACGCGATTGCCGAAGCATGAGGTGTAGTGGCATACATGTGGCACTTGTGGCAGCCGCCTGATATTATTCTCGACGCTGCTGCCATATCTGGCCAAAAGTATCCTGCCCGTAGCGACTTATGATACAGGGATCGGGCATCAGAATGGTTACCGCACACTCCTTCATGGATTTCTTGTATGATGGCCTCTCCGGCCTCTTTCGTTACGCATTTTAGATGGGGGAAGCTGTGCCCTCTTCGGTACAACTTGCCGCCGAGGAGGCTGTACCTGGCACACCGGAGGTGTAGCCTCCTAGCCTCTACTTTATCCTGGAGGCTGGTTTTGTCAACCAGGTATTTAATTATCGGATCCATCCAGCTCGGAGGCGCCTCCTCTACCGCAAATATCTCGGAGATGGTCTTGCTTATGCTCGGCTTCTGGAGGGTTTCGATCTTAGCTCTGCGGTACTCTGGTTGGTAGTTTCCGGTCGCCAACCTTGCTAGGGCGTTCGCATGCCTATTTGCCTCCTGGGGTACATGCGGAATAGTTGCGCCCTAGAATGGCTCAATCAGGGTTTTGGCCAACGCCTGGTAGGAGGCCAACTGGGATTCCTTGACTTCGAACAGCCCGTTCATTTGGTTTACTACCAGGCTCGAGTCGCTGTATACTTCCATGGATGGGATCCCCATTTCCTTGGTGAGCTGCAGGCCGGCTATGAGGGCCTCATAATTAGCGGCGTTGTTGGAAGTATTGAAAAGGAACCGCAGGGCATACTCGTATGATTAGCCATCGGGTGCGGTTAGCATGATGCCGGCTCCACTCCGCTTACTCGTTACAGAGCCGTCCACATAAAGCTTCCAACCGTTGGGGAGGCCTGGTTCGACTTTTATGGCTTTAGCTGTTCCGGTGCCCTCGGACCGGCCGGAATGCGCTTCTACTGCCATTGGGGTGAGTTCGCATTTGAAATCTGCAGCGGCCTGGCCCTTGATGGCCGTTCGCGGGGCATAAGTTATATCCAACTCTCCCAACTCGACTGCCCAACATACCAGCCTGCCGCTAGTCTCCGGTCTTTGCAGGATCTGCCGTAGAGGGTGATTGGTATACAAGGTGATGGAGTGGGCTTGGAAATAGTGTCAGAGCTTTCTGGCGCTAACGATTAGGGCCAGAGCCAGTTTTTCGATGTCAAGGTATCGACTTTCGGCTCCGGTAAGTCCCTTTCCTGCGTAGTATACCGGGAGGTCGAGCGTGCCTTCTTTCCTGACGAGAGCCGCAGAGACGGCTGTTTTCGATGCGGCTATGTAGAGGTATAACATCTCGCCCGGTACTGGTTTGGATAGGAGAGGTACTGCAGACAGGTATGTCTTGATGGACTGGAACGCCGCCTCGTGCTCCGCTGCCCAGTGAATTTTCTTGAACTGCTGTGCCTTGAGCAGTCTAAAGAACGGGGCACACTTATCGGTCAGGCGAGAGATAAATCTGGCCAAGGCGGCTAGTCGGCCGGTCAGCATCTGGACCTGGTTTCTTTCCCCTGGTGTCTCCATATCTAGGATCGCTTGGACCTTCAGCGGGTTAGCTTCTATCCCCCGCTGGCTGATAATGTGGCCTAGGAACAGGCCCTCCGAAATCCCGAAAATGCACTTCTTCGGGTTCAGGCGCATCCCAAACTTGAGCATCTTACCGACGACTACTGCCAAGTCTCGGACGTGGGCCACTGCGGTCAAGCTTTTGACCAGCATGCCATCCACATATACTTCCACCGTTTTACCCATCTCCTGTTCCAACATGCGGTTTACCACCCGTTGGTATGTGGCTCCGGCGGTCTTTAGACCATACGGCATCCTCTTGTAGCAGTAGGTCCCTCGGTCAGTTGTGAACGAGGTGTGCTCTTCATCATCCGGGCTCATCCTTATCTGATTGTATCCGGCGTAGGCATCCATGAAGCTGAGTAGTTTAAAACCGGATGTGGAGTCTATAAGCTGGTCTATTCGGGGGAGTGGGAAGCTGTCTTTTGGGCACGCCCGGTTTAGGTTGGTGAAATCAACGCACATGCGCCACTGGTCGGTTCCCTTCTTTGGGACCATAACCACGTTGGCGAGCCAGCGGGGATACTGAACTTCCCGAATGAAATCCATGCATCTTAGTTTCTGCACTTCCTCTCTGATCGCCTCATACTTCGCCGGGCTGAAGGACCTCCTCTTCTGCCTTACCGGGGGAATGTTGGGCAACGTATTTAGCTGGTGAACGGCTATTTCTAGGGATATGCCTGGCATGTCCTCGTAGGACCATGCGAACACTGAACTGTTCTCCCGGAGAAAGGTGATGAGCTCTTGCCTGATAGCCGGGGCGAGCTTCGTTCCTATCACCACTTTTCGTTCCTGGTGATCCTCCGAAATGGAGATTGCTTCGGTTTCTTCCACAGCCGACGGGCGTTTTGGCTTCTCGTCGTCGGAGTCGGTGTCATCACGGGGGTCAATACTCGGATCCGGTACTGACGCTTGTTGAGTAGCCGTGAAGACCTCGGTCCGCTTTCTCCCGTAGGCCAGGGCCTCCGCATAATACCTACGGGCGATCTTCTGGTCTCCGTGTATGGTAATGACGCCGGCGGGTGAAGGCATTTTTAACATCAGCATGTGGCCGGCTATGAATGTTTTCAGCTTCCACAGTCCTGGCCGGCTGATTATACCATTGGATGAGGACATGCAATCCACTATAATGAACTCCAGGTGTTCCTTCCTCGTTCTGTCTCCCTCGCCGAAGATCAGCAGCAGATAATCTGATCCCAAAGGCTGGACCACCTCGCCGGAGAAGCATATCAGCGGCTCGTTATCCTGGGATAACTTGCCCCTCCCCCGGTGCAGCCCCTTGTATGCTTCTCGGAACATCACATTGACAGAAGCCCCGGTGTCGATTAACATGTGGCTGGTTATCCAGTGGTCTATTTGGACCGTAATGAGGAAGGGATCGTTGTGCGGTTGGATCAGATCCTCTGGTTCTTCTTCCTCATAGAACGTGACCGAGTTCCATCCGGTTTTAGCCGCCTGGCCGCTTCCTCCCCCAAAGGCATATACTTCCTTTCCCCGGATCGACCTCAGGCACCGCTTCTTCGAGCTCCTGGTGAGTCGATTAATGTGGTCCCCACTGATAGGAGCACAATGTGCGACGATATTATATGCTTATACCCTCATTTATGCTTTGATTAACCCTTATTTGTCTAAGATAGAGTCATAATGTAGTTAGTGTCGTTTTGGTAGAGTTTTGATGAAAAATGGTTAAGAATCCGAAAAATGACTAAGTTTGAGAAATCTGGAAAATAATGTAAAATATGTCTTTTTCGTGATTTTGAGATGATCGAAACTGTGGTCTATCCTTGTCCAAATTCTATGAAATTTGGTGTGCTTAATATTCAGATACTGAGAAATGTCGTGTTAAAATTTCAGATCAATTGGAGTTCGGGAAGTCACCCAAAACTTGGCTGCAAAACGGCAGTCCGAGCATTCCAATCCAGGGACTTCCAGGATTTTCCTGGGACTGTGTCCCAACTTCGAAAAATCATTCCCGACGACTCACAAGGAGTTTGATCGAACTGTTTTATGGGGAGATGGCCATATGTGTCTAGTTTATCTGAGACTTGGAATCGCATCAATCGGAGCTCCACGGAGGGAGATAAGCCGGAATTACTGCAATAAGGTCAAATCTGCCGATTCCAGGAACCTACTGCCCCCTTTTTGTGTTTTCTGTTTTTGATGGACCAAATGGTGTACAAATGCATATGTGAAGATGGTCCAAGCTTTATGAAGGGAAGAGGAAGACACTAGGCCATGGCATTGAAGAAAAATTGAAGAAAGAAGTTCTCCTAGTCACACTAGGAGAAGCTGCCGAATAGAGGCAGATTGTGTGCTTGATGTTGCTGCCGGCAATTGGGGCATTTTTCGATGGACCAAGACATGTCAAATGAAGTCCAAGATCATATAAGAAGTCCATGAAGATGTGAAGCCCAAGCCTTGAAAAAAAAATTCAGAAAAGAAAACCTAATTGGATTAAGAAAGGAAGGTTGCAAAACCTTAATGAACTAGGTTTTCTGAATCCCTTTTGGCTTAAGGGACTGCCGGCAGCCTCTCTCCTTTTTCCTCTATATATACCCCCACTTTTCATTCAGAAAATCCATCTCATCTCTTGCAAAACACTAGCCAAAACTCTACCAAATTTCCTACTCAAAGTTCTAACCCGAAACCCTAAAAATACCAAGTCACCGATTCACCACCACCAATCACCACCGAACCATTCCCTGCCCTAGCTACTGCCGAAACTCTTCCACCACACCAAGACGAAGCTCTCCAAGGTTTCTAAAGTGTGATCCATCCCTATGACTTGTGTTTTTATTTTCAGTTTAGTCACATATTGTTGTTATAAAAATACTTTGTTTCGTTTGGTTTTGTATGATGAACATAAATTGAGACTTTTGTTGGAATTTATGTGATGACTTTGCAATCTTTAATTCATGGATTTTGTATGTTTAGATAATCAGGGCAATGGTATTAAAAGCATGTTTAGGATTTAAATTGGTTAGTGGGTTAAGGATGTTCCTTATAAACCGAAACATTAGTTGTGCTTAAGCATTTGTTGTTTGCATGTAAATCTAGGTGTTAGGTTTCATCTAACCTGAGTAGAATGAATAAAACTATAGGCCTAGCGGTTGTTTTGATTTGTTGTGCTCACCTAGGGTATAAAACCTTAGCTAAAACTTGCATGTTAAATAAGATGATTGACAACCTTGCTTATTTGCATGTTTTCGATTTAAGACTCTTGTGCGTTATATGTTAAGTCTTAACCGGATTAGCATAAATATCTTTAGGGCTAGAGCGAAAGTTTGTCCTAAAAGAACTTGAGGAAGTCTAGTAACTAGGTACAGAGCGAGAGCTCTAGTTGCGGTCGAAACGAATTTGAATTGTGAACATGCTAAATACTAGTCTCTTACCTTCTTGCATATGAATCTATGTTTTAAAGAGTCTTTTGTGTGAACTGTTTTGTGAAAGATGATGATCACCTGTAAATATTAGATTTAGGATTTTATTTTCTGTTTTTATTGTTGCCGAGCCTAGCAATAGGGCAGCTTGCTGCCGTACCATCCATATCCCCCCATTGTGACGTTTTCTTGTATATATGTGAATATGTTTGTGTCTAACAATTTCATATTTCAGGTACCCTTAATCCCCGGCCTAGAACGATCCCTACTTGCTTATACTACTAACGATCTTTTGTAGGGTTTATTATTGCATGCGAGCTTAGGCTCACCATCAATTTTTGGCGCCGTTGCCGGGGATTATAAAAGCTTGTTTTATGTTATTGTTGTGTATATAATGTTGCTGGAAATTTTTGTTGTGAAGTTGTAAAGTTGTAAATTTTAAGTTTATTTTGGGATTTTGTAAAGTAGAAATATGCTTTGGCATGTAGAGTTTAAATTTTGAAAGTTGCATGATGTATAATGATGTATGTTGGTAATCACTTAGTTTAATTTCTAGGAAGTTGATAGTGTTGTGTATGTTTGAGTTTATTGTAGTTTCTAAAGTGTAACATGTAGGTGAAGCCTCTTTTGTTGATCATAACCAAAACCCTTCATGTGAATGGTGCTATGTCGGAGGCCGTTTCTATGTAGATTGGGAAACGCGGGATACTTCCCCCCCACGCATATAAGCGTTTCTTCGGTAATAGTATTACTTCTATGAGGTTGAGGGCGGTTTTAATCAACACTTGAGACCGCTAGGGATCCGTGTTTGTTTTACAAAGTATGGGGAAGTTATTATCATAGATATGGTTCTCAGGTTTGTTTAACTGGATCTCAAGGCCCATAGACTGATGTTCATTCTCGGTGAGTGAGTCGATAGGGGGTTCGCCCTCCGTGGTGTCCAACAACGAGTCCTGCCTGGTTCCTGTAGGGGGTTCGCCCTCCGTGATTTTAATGACCTTTGAAACGTAAAATCCGCACGACCTAGTCGACAGCTTGTGCCGAAGCATCACCTCACTTTAGACGCTAGAACATAACTTGACATATGTGGCCTATTTTCTTCAAAGATAAAACATGTTGTGTGGTTCAAACTCTTGAGGTATATCGGATTAAGCATGATACTACCGGGGGCTGTATCAGTCCATTGCACCGTTATCTCCTCTGCTCCACGTACTTCGAGAGTTAGAACAAATTTTAAAAGGAGTTAGACTTAGCAATTACATGATCATGAACGTTTCAATTTTTGATCTCTTATTGCCGAATGTATATTGTGCTTTGCCGAAATTTGTTGTCTTTGCCGAATGTGGTTTTTTGTGCTATTGTTGAAATATGTTATGTAATCGCCAATGCCGTGGCTTGTAATGATGTATATTCTTGTTTTCTATTTCTTTACGAGGTTCTAACTTGTTTAAATGTTGCAAATTTCAGAAATAGTGCATGTCCGAATCTAGTATTTGGACAAGAGATCTTCAAGGCCGTTTGCAACGTTTAGATCAAGAACTCGCTATTGCTCGTTTTGTGCCATTACCACCATCTTCACCAACCAGTTCATCAGTATCATCATCCTTGCCGTCCTCCCCTATAGTGCCGTCCATTTCAGAGTCAGTGCCGAGTTCACCATCAGTAGTGTCATCATCGTGTGATCTTCAGAATCCAGAATTTGAAGCTTTTGCCGAATTAGAAGAAGAAGAAGAGATCATGGCATCAATCAGATCACAGAATGGTCATGTTGCTGGAGCTGGAGTTGCTCCTTCTAATATTACTTATCCTCCCTTGGAAGCTGAAAAGACTGGAGAGATTGAATTGAGGAGTGGATTCCTCCATAAGCTGAAGTCGTTTTATGGGATGCCGAGTGAGGATCCTAACAAGCATCTACAGTGGTTTAACTTCACCACGGAATCTATGTGTCCAAGAGGGACCGATTTGCAACACTTCAAAATGAAGGCATTTTCGTTCTCATTAGAAGATCAAGCAAAGGAGTGGTTGTTTGAGGTGCCTAGTGGTCGCATTGTTTCGTGGAGTACTATGATGGATGAGTTTTTGCTCAAGTACTTTCCTGCTTCACGTATCACTGATCTGAGGAAGCAAATTACTAGTGTGAAGCAAGCCGGAGATGAGACTTTCTTCGACTACTACAAGAGGTTCAAGTCCCTAGTTTCTTTGTGTCCATCGCATGGCATTAGCGATGGACTCTTGCTACAATATTTCTATGAGGGATTGCGCGTCATGGAGAGAGAGTTTCTTGACTCGGCCGCGGGAGGTAGCTTTTTGGAGTTAAATGCCGGAGCGGCAAGAAGTTTGTTGGAAGTTCGTGCATTGAACAACCAACAATTTGGCATGGCACGAGGCAATGTGCAAAGGAATGAGAAAGTGCATGAGACGTCTTCGAGCACAAAGTTAGAAGATAAAGTGGACAAGCTCACCGACTTGGTGAGTAATTTGATGAAGAAGCGTGCTAGTGTATGCGGTATTTGCACCGAGGGCCATGAAACCGAACAATGCCCTCAATTTGGAGTTAATGAGGGAGTAGAGGAGTGCAATGCAATTGGTTTTCAAGGAGGCCAACGATTTGGCAATTTCAATCCAAGGTTCAATGATCATCCGAACTTTCGATGGGCGAACAATGATAACGTGCTTAGGGCACCTATGCAACCGAGAGAAGGAGGAGTGCCATTTGTACCGAGGCCACCATTTGTGCCTCGGCAGCCATACATCCCGAACCAAGGATACTTTGCTGCATTGCCGAACCAGTCACAAGGAGGGCCGAGCCAAGGCCAAGGCCAAGCTTCACCAAGCAATCCGAACTACGATGCTTTGATTCAATCTTTGTCAAGTGCTACTCAAGCATTACTCGCGGGGCAACAAAATCATCAAAAGGACATTGGTGAGCTCAAAACTCAAATGGGGCAAGTTGTGGATTTTATGGGAAGATTTAATGAGCAAGGAAAGTTGCCAAGCAATACGATTCCAAATCCGAGGAACGAGCAAGCCAAAGTGATTCAAACTCGTAGCGGAAGAGAGTTGTTTCCTCCAACAAGTCCAAAGAAGAAGCGAGTGACTTTCAAGGGAATAAATGAGGATGAGATGGCTGTCGGACCTGTCATTGCCGGCAGCCATGATGGAGATGCCGAGGAGAGCCATGTTGCCGAGCATGATGATGATGCCGGCAATGTTGCTGCCGAGAGGAGTAGAGGTGCAACCGAGAAAAAGGGTGATGCCGGCAACCATGGTATGAATGATAAGGGGCTGCGTAACGAGCTTGAGTACGATCCCGCCACATCAAAGAATGAGGTATTGCCGAACCAAGCAAGCAAGGGAGGGGTGTCATCATCTAGTGCCCCATTCCCTTCACGTTTTGCTAGAACAAAGAAGGACAAGTCCGATGAAGAGGTATTGGAGATTTTCCGGAAAGTGCAAGTCAACATCCCTTTGTTGGAATGCATTAAGCAAGTACCGAAGTATGCTAAGTTTTTGAAGGAGCTTTGCACGGCTAGAAGGCATACTAGGGAGACTCGTGTGGTAACTATGAGCGAGACGGTGTCGGCCGTTATTCAAAGAAAATTGCCACCAAAGATGAAGGATCCGGGAAGCTTCAATGTGCCTTGTGTCATAGGCAATACTCGATTTGATGATGTTATGTTGGATTTGGGAGCATCGATCAATGTCATGCCACTCAATGTGTATCAAACATTGAGTATAGGGCCTCTCAAGAAGGATAATGTCATCATTCAACTTGCGGATCGCTCAAGCAAATATCCGGAGGGGTATGTAGAGGATGTGTTGGTGCAAGTCAACTAATTGATATTCCCCGCCGATTTTTATGTGGTTGAGATGGAGGATTCGCCGGTCAACAACACTCAATTGCTTTTAGGGCGACCATTCATGAGGACCGCGCGTACAAAGATAGATGTGGCCGAGGGCAACCTAACTATGGAGTTTGATGGTGAGGTAATCAAGTTCAATGTTTTTGACGCCATGAGATTTCCCAATGTTGATTTGAAGGAGGGTTGTGCCATTGATGTTTTGGAGGAGGTCGAGCAAGTTATGTCGACCTCGCTCGACGCATAGCAATTAGCGATTGAGCAAGGGGTCGGATTTGACAAGAAGGGAGAACGAGTCACGTTTGAGCAAGAAGAAGCCGAGCCTAAAGTAGCCGAGCCATGCATTGCCGAGAAGGGGGTTTATGCCGAGCCCTTCATGATCATGCCGAGCCCAATGGAGGTTTGTGCCGAGATAGAGGCTCGGCCATACAACAAAGTTTTTGATTCGTTCTTGTCAATTCCAAGTGCCACAACAAAATTTCGACCAAGTGTGGAAGAGGCCCCAAAGTTAGAACTAAAAGAACTCCCTAGTCACTTGAAGTATGCTTATCTTGGAGAAGGAGATACACTACCGGTTATTGTGTCTTCAATGCTTAGTAAGAAGCAAGAGGAGGATTTAATTTGTGTGCTTAAGAAGTACAAGACCGCCATAGGTTGGACCTTAGCGGATATCAAGGGAATAAGCCCTACTACTTGTGTTCATCGTATCTTGTTAGAAGAAGGAGCTAAGCCGACAAAGGAAGCTCAACGTCGACTTCACCCTCCCATGATGAAAGTTGTGAAAGAAGAAATTATCAAGTTGCTTGATTGTGGGGTGATCTACCCAATTTCAGATAGTAAGTGGATATCTCCCGTGCAAGTAGTGTCGAAGAAGAGTGGTGTAACGGTTGTCAAGAATGAGAAGAATGAGCTTGTGCCACAAAGACTTGTAACCGGTCATCGGATGTGCATCGATTATAGGAAGCTCAACGCTACAACGAGGAAGGATCACATGCCTTTGCCGTTTATGGATCAAATGCTAGAGAGGTTGGCCGGTCATTCTTACTATTGCTTTCTTGATGGATATAGTGGCTACAATCAAATCATGATACACCCGGACGATCAAGAGAAGACCACTTTTACTTGTCCATTTGGCACGTTTGCTTATCGGCGGATGCCATTCGGACTTTGCAACGCACCCGGCATTTTTCAAAGATGTATGTATGCTATCTTCTCGGATTTTATTGAAGACATTATCGAAGTATTTATGGATGATTTTAGTGTGTATGGAGGCACCTTCGATGCATGTTTGGGAAACTTGGAGAAGATACTTAAGAGGTGTGTAGAGACAAATCTTGTGCTCAATTGGGAGAAGTGTCACTTCATGGTCACGCAAGGCATTGTTCTAGGGCATATAATTTCGGCAAGAGGCTTAGAGGTTGACAAAGCCAAGGTGGAGCTAATTCAAGCATTGCCGAGCCCTAGATGTGTAAAAGATGTGAGAAGTTTTCTTGGCCATGCGGGGTTCTATCGACGATTTATCAAGGACTTCTCTTCAATTGCCAAGCCATTGAGCAACTTGTTACAAAAGGAGGTGACGTTTGAGTGGACAAAGGCGTGTGAGGAAGCTTTTTGCCGATTGAAGACTATGCTATGCACGGCACCAATACTTGTGTCCCCTAATTGGGACGAGCCATTTGAGTTGATGTGTGATGCTAGTGATTATGCACTTGGAGCGGTACTTGGACAACGAATTGAGAAGAAGCCATGCGCCATTTACTATGCTTCAAGGACTCTCAACGATGCACAACTCAACTACACAATAACGGAGAAGGAACTCTTAGCGGTAATCTTTGCTTTGGAAAAATTTCGATCATATCTTTTGAATTCCAAAGTCATTGTTTATAGTGATCATGCCGCTTTAAGATATCTTATGACGAAGAAGGATGCTAAGCCGAGGCTTATTCGATGGATTCTTTTGCTTCAAGAGTTCGACATTGAGATAAAAGACAAGAAAGGAGTAGAGAATGTTGTGGCCGATCATTTGAGTAGACTTGTGCAAGAGGAGGATCGGCTGCCCCTTTTAGAAACCTTTCCGGATGAGCAACTTTTTCGACTTGAAGTACATGAGCCTTGGTATGCCGACATTGCAAATTTTCTTGCCACAAACCGATTTCCCAAAGAGATGCCGAGCCACCAACAAAAAAGAGTAAGGAAGCAAGCTCGACACTTCTTGTGGGATGATCCGTACTTATGGAAGCAATGTGGTGATCAAGTTATTAGAAGATGTGTGCCGGAGAATGAGCATCGATCCATCCTTTCTTTTTGTCATAGCGAAGCTTGTGGTGGACATTTTGGACCAAAGAAAACGGCTTTGAAGATACTTAATTGTGGTTTCTTTTGGCCTACGATTTTCAAGGATGCATTCATGTTTTGCAAAGCATGTGATAGATGCCAAAGAATGGGGAACATTGGAGCTAGAGACCAAATGCCGCTCACGCCTATCATTGAGGTTGAGATTTTTGATTTATGGGGTATTGACTTCATGGGACCGTTTCCTTCAAGTACGGGCTTTCTCTACATATTGCTTGCGGTTGATTATGTGTCAAAGTGGATCGAAGCAAAGGCTACACGCACCAATGATGCCAAAGTGGTAGCCAAGTTTCTCAAGACCAACATCTTTTCACGTTTTGGAGTTCCAAGAGTCTTGATTAGCGATGGAGGATCCCATTTTTGTAACCGCACCATTGAAGCCTTATTGAGGAAGTATGGAGTCACACATAAGGTTTCTACACCTTATCACCCCCAAACAAGTGGTATGGCCGAGGTAAGTAATCGAGAGATCAAGCATATATTGGAGAAATCGGTTGGACCTTCAAGGAAGGATTGAAGTGATCGTTTCGATGATGCTTTGTGGGCTTATAGGACCGCGTACAAGACACCGATAGGTATGTCTCCTTTTCGGTTAGTTTATGGCAAAGCATGTCACTTACCGGTTGAGCTTGAGCACAAGGCATGGTGGGCAATTAAGGCCTTCAACATGAGCATGAATGATGCCGGTCTTCATAGAAAGCTTCAACTCAATGAACTTGAAGAAATTCGCAATGAAGCTTATGATGCCGCTTGGATTTACAAGGAGAAAACAAAGGCTTACCATGACAAGATGTTACGAGGAAAGAAATTTGAGGTGGGGCAAAAAGTTCTCTTATTCAACTCAAGACTTCGACTCTTTCCGGGTAAGCTACGCTCACGGTGGGTTGGTCCCTACATCATCACTCAAGTTTTTCCTCATGGTGCAATAGAAATTTCAAGCCTCACCTCGAGCAATATTTTCAAAGTGAATGGTCATCGTCTCAAGCCATATTATGAATCTTCCTCCAAACACATCATTGAGGAGTGCCTTGTTGACGACGCACCACTTTCGGGACATCATGAGGTCATTGCCGGCAGTCCCCACATGGAAGAACCGGCCTCACACATGGAAGCCGAGCAGCAGCCGCCGATTCCAGCCTCACCACCACCACCTGCCGGACCTGCCATTGCCGGCAGGGTTGACACACAGCCACACAAGGCCGAGCACAAGGCTGACACGCCAGAGGATACGCCAGATACGGCAGAACCACGGCCGGACACGCATCCGGATACGCAGCCTTCTACAAGCACCGAATCGGATACACTATGCAACACTCTTCTCGTTGACCTTCTTCGTGCCGATTTGGGATGCTTTGGAGCACGATGAACACATGCAAAACACGGTGAAAAGTCTAGGCTACGGACTATAAATACAAAGCGCTACTTGGGAGGCAACCCATGTTGATCAAAGAAAAGTGAAGGAGCCATCACCGAGAGTTTGAATTTTCTTAACCCTTCTCTTTTTCTTTGATTTGTGATGATATGTTGGAATATGTTAGTCAATTGCATGCTTAGGAAATTCATTGATATTATTTTGTGCTTACATTGAGGGCAATGTAATTTTCTAAGTGTGGGGTGGGATAACGTATTCCGTTTTTGTTTTTGCTTTTGTGTGCTTAGTTTAGAAAAGAAAAATTCAGAAAATTGTTCCACAAAAATAGAGTGTTTAATTTGTTTGTTTTGAGTCTTAGGATGCCCCTAATATGTCAATGATGTTTTTCTCCTCTTTGCATACATAGATGATGGTTGTGCATACTATTAAAATTGTGAGTTTCATGGATTATGTGCATTGGTAGGAGCATGTAGGACTTGTTGATTATTAAGCATGCATGTTTTAGCTAGTTTATTTCGATTATAACCTATGTGAGATTTAGAGCCAAATTGCTTTCTTCTTGAGCGGTAAAAAGATAAAATTCGATAGATTCGTAGGAAGCATGAAACCTCATAATTCTTTGCATATTCGATGACTATATGCCATAGCTTTTTAATGAACTCTAGTATGCTAGAACTTACTCTTGTTGATTTTCGAAACGTTTATATCATAAAATACCTTGATTTTGAATGTGATTGAATAAAGATCATTTAGGTTTACCACCAAAGCCAAATAAAGCATGAGCCCTATTGGAGCCCGTCGTGGGACACCTTAGTAAATCCCCTTTGAGCCTATGTTGAGCCTTTTCTTTCATCACCCTTAAACACTTTCCATGAGCTTAGTATAGTGATGCCTTTACCTTATGTGTTAGCAAAGCTTGATTTTTGAAAGCGTTTTCGCGTGTGTGATGAAGAAGAACAAGTGTGGGGTAGGCTTAGCCATGAATTTGTATGTAAAATGCATGCCGTACCTAGAAAAAGAAAAAAATGCTCGAACAAAATACAAAAAAAAAAAGAAAGAAAACCGAGAGCAAGAGCAGAAAAGAGGGGTACGGCATAGGCATGAAAAGAAAAATTTTGCGCATGGCTATTGTCTAGATTATTGTTGTAATGTTGTATGGGAAGAAAAGAACGAAGTATGGGTCCAACAAGATGAAATTTGACCCTTTCGGCAAGAAGACATAAGGAGATTCGAGCTTTGCTAAAGCGCACGGTGACGTTTTGAGCCTCCTTATCCAAATATCGAATACCTCTTAGCCTAGCCCCATTACAACCTTTGTGATTGATCTTTTTCATGATTCTTAAGATGGTTAAATTTGATTGTGGAGATTATCTCAAGAGTAAGCATATGGTTTTGGTTCATTGGTGCATATAGTTATCATATGAGGTTTTTCCATAAAAATTTCACAAAGTGCTTTCGTTTCTTTGATATATGCAAGTCACTCTTTGTAATTCATTATCTTTCGCTTGCATATACTTATGTGTGAATAACCATGCTTCGAGAGAAAAGAAGAGAGTATGCCTAGTGAGGTGATTTGAATTAGCTTTTACATGTTTACATGCTTACCTTTTTGCTCTTATATGTTCTTATTGATGCCACATGTTCATGAAACTTGGAATTTTCGTGCTTAGCATTCTCATGCATTAACTTGAAAGCTATGTGTACATACGAGCCTGAGACAAATTGTTAGGGGCAATAGTTTGTTTAGAGTCGTAGTTTAATTTAGTTGCTAAGGGACTAGCAAAGGATAAGTGTGGGGTAGTTGATAGGAGCACAATGTGCGACGATATTATATGCTTATGCCCTCATTTATGCTTTGATTAACCCTTATTTGTCTAAGATAGAGTCATAATGTAGTTAGTGTCGTTTTGGTAGAGTTTTGATGAAAAATGGTTAAGAATCCGAAAAATGACTAAGTTTGAGAAATCTGGAAAATAATGTAAAATATGTCTTTTTCGTGATTTTGAGATGATCGAAACTGTGGTCTATCCTTGTCCAAATTCTATGAAATTTGGTGTCCTTAATATTCAGATACTGAGGAATGTCGTGTTAAAATTTCAGATCAATTGGAGTTCGGGAAGTCACCCAAAACTTGGCTGCAAAACGGCAGTCCGAGCATTCCAATCCAGGGACTTCCAGGATTTTCCTGGGACTGTGTCCCAACTTCGAAAAATCATTCCCGACGACTCACAAGGAGTTTGATCGAACTGTTTTATGGGGAGATGGCCATATGTGTCTAGTTTATCTGAGACTTGGAATCGCATCAATCGGAGCTCCACGGAGGGAGATAAGCCAGAATTACTGCAATAAGGTCAAATCTGCCGATTCCAGGAACCTACTGCCCCCTTTTTGTGTTTTCTGTTTTTGATGGACCAAATGGTGTACAAATGCATATGTGAAGATGGTCCAAGATTTATGAAGGGAAGAGGAAGACACTAGGCCATGGCATTGAAGAAAAATTGAAGAAAGAAGTTCTCCTAGTCACACTAGGAGAAGCTGCCGAATAGAGGCAGATTGTGTGCTTGATGTTGCTGCCGGCAATTGGGGCATTTTTCGATGGACCAAGACATGTCAAATGAAGTCCAAGATCATATGAAGTCCATGAAGATGTGAAGCCCAAGCCTTGAAAAAAAAATTCAGAAAAGAAAACCTAATTGGATTAAGAAAGGAAGGTTGCAAAACCTTAATGAACTAGGTTTTCTGAATCCCTTTTGGCTTAAGGGACTGCCGGCAGCCTCTCTCCTTTTTCCTCTATATATACCCCCACTTTTCATTCAGAAAATCCATCTCATCTCTTGCAAAACACTAGCCAAAACTCTACCAAATTTCCTACTCAAAGTTCTAACCCGAAACCCTAAAAATACCAAGTCACCGATTCACCACCACCAATCACCACCGAACCATTCCCTGCCCTAGCTACTGCCGAAACTCTTCCACCACACCAAGACGAAGCTCTCCAAGGTTTCTAAAGTGTGATCCATCCCTATGACTTGTGTTTTTATTTTCAGTTTAGTCACATATTGTTGTTATAAAAATACTTTGTTTCGTTTGGTTTTGTATGATGAACATAAATTGAGACTTTTGTTGGAATTTATGTGATGACTTTGCAATCTTTAATTCATGGATTTTGTATGTTTAGATAATCAGGGCAATGGTATTAAAAGCATGTTTAGGATTTAAATTGGTTAGTGGGTTAAGGATGTTCCTTATAAACCGAAACATTAGTTGTGCTTAAGCATTTGTTGTTTGCATGTAAATCTAGGTGTTAGGTTTCATCTAACCTGAGTAGAATGAATAAAACTATAGGCCTAGCGGTTGTTTTGATTTGTTGTGCTCACCTAGGGTATAAAACCTTAGCTAAAACTTGCATGTTAAATAAGATGATTGACAACCTTGCTTATTTGCATGTTTTCGATTTAAGACTCTTGTGCGTTATATGTTAAGTCTTAACCGGATTAGCATAAATATCTTTAGGGCTAGAGCGAAAGTTTGTCCTAACAGAACTTGAGGAAGTCTAGTAACTAGGTACAGAGCGAGAGCTCTAGTTGCGGTCGAAACGAATTTGAATTGTGAACATGCTAAATACTAGTCTCTTACCTTCTTGCATATGAATCTATGTTTTAAAGAGTCTTTTGTGTGAACTGTTTTGTGAAAGATGATGATCACCTGTAAATATTAGATTTAGGATTTTATTTTCTGTTTTTATTGTTGCCGAGCCTAGCAATAGGGCAGCTTGCTGCCGTACCATCCATATCCCCCCATTGTGACGTTTTCTTGTATATATGTGAATATGTTTGTGTCTAACAATTTCATATTTCAGGTACCCTTAATCTCCGGCCTAGAACGATCCCTACTTGCTTATACTACTAACGATCTTTTGTAGGGTTTATTATTGCATGCGAGCTTAGGCTCACCATCACCCACCATGTATCATATTTATGCTTCCATGCACCTCGATCCCCCCGGGGACTCGGGTGCATATGCTTCCTACGTTTCGGGCGCCCTGCCTGTCTCTTTGCAGATCATCTGTCCGGACTCGGCCATCCACGACCGTTCTCTGGGGTCGATGGTCGTTAGTCCGGAGGGTTGGGTCATCGGGTTTTCCAGCTGGCATAATGGCCAGGGTCCTCTCTTGTTGCCATGTGGGCATTACGGCCAGGGCCCGCGGTTGTCGCTCTGCTGGCGCTGCTGCCATGGGTTGTGCCGGTTGCAAGGGCGGTGGTCTTCCACCTGCCCATGAATTCCCGTTACCGCTCTGGCGGGGTCGCCGATCCTCCCATACTTCAGCTTTCTTACCGGTCGTAGGCGTACGATTGCGATCCTGTCGCCCGGCCTTGTTTTCATAGGAGGGTGTTGGTAATAGGTCGTCCGACCTTCGCTTGGGCATCTTATCCCCATACGTCTCATGTTCCGCTTGGGCGTGCCTGACGGCCACGGCCATCAGCTCGTCGTACCCCGGCGGCTCCTTTACTCGTAGGGCGTACGAGAGTTCTCCGGGCCTCAACCCTTGCTTGAATGTCATCTCAGCGATCCTTTTATCCAAGTTTCTGACCCCGGCCGTGGCGATCTACCACCGGTTAACGAACGCGTGCAGTGGTTCGTGGTCCATTTGCATGCAATCGAAAAGGACCATTGACGTTTGGGCCGCCTTGGCTCTGAGGACGAATCGGCTGACAAACTTTTCAGCCAGTTGTTCGAACGTTTCCACCGAGTTTACTGGCAGCTCGTAGAACCAGCCCAATGCCTCCCCCGAGAGCGTCTCTTGGAACACATTGCAACACGTGGCATCTGAGTAGCCCTTTGTGACTTAAAACTGTCCAGGTGTTGGTATGGGCAGCTGGTTCCTGAGTACATCAGTTTCAGGGACTTTTGGTTACCAGATCTTCCGGATTCCCTAACCCGGTGTGGAAAAGGTCCAGTACGTTCGTTGAACCACACACTGTCCTGCGGTCGCTGAACTGCGCACTGTCCTGCGGTCGCACTATCCTTCTCTCGCTGGCCTCCAACCGGTCCTTTATGTCCGACACCGAAGCGAAGAGCGTCTGAAGCGTCCTCGCCGTGGAGCTGTCCTGCTCGCCCGATGCCAAATTCGTTCGGTATAGGGGCTCAACCGGTCCGGAATTCCTCAGAGCTTCCGGAAAGAGTGACGTGGGCAAATGCACAATCTTTCTCCTCCCCGTAGGCTATCCCACTTCTAGGTGCGGGAACTCGTCACCTTTATCTACGGGTCGTGCTGGTGTCCTGCCGGTGTCCTTTCTCCAGGGCCGCCAATAAGGCGATGTTTACCACTTCCAAATCTTTTTTATCTCCCCCCCCCCCCCCCCCCCCCCCCTCTCATCGTATTGGTCAGGGTCGTCTGAGCCCCGGCGATCGAGGGTTCCGTCCCGGTCGGAAAAAGGGACAAACCTCGCGTTGACCTCAGTTTTAGGGTTTTGGGCCCGGTCGGGGGCCCGGACTTGCTCTTTCAGCCCTCTCCGGCCAGCTTTCACCTTCCTTCCCTCCATGGCGTCCGGATTGTGGATTTGCTTTCAAACTGCCTTTCAAAGGATCGATCGGGTTCTACCCTCCGGTAGAGCAACGCAACTTTTTCGTGGATCAAATCTGTTTCCCACAGACGACGCCAATTGTTTCTGCACAAACCCGTAGGCCTGGTAGGAACTGGTGGATCTTGATGTGGATTCCTCCTGCGAACCTGCTAGCTAAAGGGAATACCGGGTGGGCCGGTCTTCTCCTCTCCGATGCCTAAGTTAGTACTGTAGGAACAAGTAGATAACTTAAGCGGGAATGATAAGTAGTTGGAGAGATTAGTTACCTAGTAATGAGGGTAGTTGAGGCCCTTATATAGGTGGTCGAGCGTGAGGTCTAGTCTTACTCTTCGATGTGGGACTGGTTCCCTTCTGTTCGTACACAAAGGGGCAGCTCTGGTGGTTTGTTCGGCAGGCTGGCGTCCCCGGGCCCCTGGTCACAAGGTAGACTGCTGGGCCTCGGGTCCGGGTGCTGGTGATCCTGCTCCGGGCCTCAGTCCGGCCCCGGGCATGCTGGTTGCGGGTCTGTGGGCCTGTGTAGCCCCTCTGTGGCTACTGTCAACAGAATGCGTGTACTGAAATGCGTGCACTAGGATGCATTGAAATGCGTGTACTGAAATGCATTGAAGTTCGTGTACCGTAATGCGATGCATACTGATATGATCGTGGACTAAAAATGTGATGTAGTACTGAAATGACTGACCGATGCATACTGATATGCAAACATGATCGTGCTATCACTCATAAAGGTATGCAGGGTTTTTATCCTGCTGGAAGAAGCTCATGTGTTAGAGGATACTATCTTCCGATGCGGTGACCCGGTTGTTCTTGGGCATTTCACCGATCACGTCACAGCCTTTGTTGGAACAGGCGTGAGATATGTGCAGGGTTTCTATCTTGCAGGAAGATTTGTCATGTGTTAGAGTAACAATCTTCCCAGTGGGGTGGCGTAGAGGTAACAAGTCTCCCATGGATCCCCAATTTTTTCACAGTTTGGTGTGATGCAGGGTTTCTAGCCTACTGGAAGAATTTGCCTGTGTTAGAGGTAAAATCTCCTGGGTTTATAAAGCCCATGTGTTTGAAGCCATGAGTTGTTGCCGGCTTGTTCGTAGGAATTTTTCGGGTAGCTGGACCGCTTATTCCGTAGGAATGTGCGCGGGAACTCCGTGTCGGACTGACCGGTGGAGTTCCACAGGTGCTGGACTAAAACGAAATGCATGCACCGTAAGCGCATAATGATATGCGTGCAACGATGCATACTGATATGATCGTGCAATGCTGAAATGATCGACCGATGCATAATGATATGTGCAGCACTGATAAGCGCATAATGATATGCGTGCAACGATGCATACTGATATGATCGTGCAATGCTGAAATGATCAATCGATGCATAATGATATGCACAGCACTGATATGCGCATAATGATATGCGTGCTCATACACTCAGCAAGTACGGAATGGAAGCATGCAATGCTCAATGTTTTGAGAGTGCATGATATATGCCTCTGGTGTGGTTGGCTTACCCTTTCCTGTTGTTATACCTCAGCCAACCACACACGAAAGACCATGTTGCTATGCACCAGCAAGCATAATTATACCGTTCCAGCAGGTAATTATGTGCACACATTTATCGCATGTTTAATGTATCAATATACCCAAACATGTTATGCACAGGCGAAGCATGCGTTGAGTGATAAAAAAAAGTACTCATCTTTGGAGAAAGTTGTCGGGTGTTTGAATAGCCTGCGGGAATGAATGCAGAGGTGAGCTGCCGAACCCGGAGGCGAGCCAACGGATCTACTGACGCCGTTGGAATGAGGCGTGGGGCCCGAGAGTACAAGCGGTGGTGTAGGGGCATTTCAACACGGCGGTGAGGATCTGGCTTTGACCCGCTAACCCTTTTTTTTTTCTTTCATTTCTTTCCCGCTCTTTTTCTCTGTTTCCTTCTCTTTCTTTCCCGCTCTTTTTCTTTTTCTTTCGGTTGGTTTCTTTCTTCATGCGGCAGGTGCAGCTGCAGCTGCAGCTCCTGCAGGCTCTCTGCTTTTCTGATTTTCCCTCTCTCCCGCTCTTCTCTCCTTCGTTCCTGCTTTCTTCTCCTCTCGTCTCATGCCCGGAGAGGAACTCGATTGGAGACAGTGGGCCCGGCGGTGAGAACCCGAACCGAAGTGGGATTCGACTTGAACTGGAGAGGAGGCATGCCACTGGCACCCGGAGAAGAGGGGGGGGAGGCGACCGAAGACAGAGGAAGACGCCAGCCATCAGCCACTGCCGCAGGGTCAGACCGTGGCCGCCGTGGCCGCCATAGGTTGTTTCGGGTGCGTGGGCCTGGCGGGCGGAGTGAGTCGGGCGTCCGGTTCTGGCCTAGAGGGAGCATTTCCCGGCCGGCCTGGCGCTGGAGCAGGAGAGGTCGCCTGGAGCAGATTGGGCGATGGTGACTCACGAGACCGAACGGAGCGGGCGCAAACGGGGAAAAGTGAACCGGATTCGTGCTTACCCGCAGACCCTAGAGACACTGGCGGTCCGCTGCAGGCTGGAAGCTCCAGGCGCTTGGAGTAGCGAGGGAGGAGATCACCAGGAGTTCAGGTCTGGGGTGCCCAGAGAGGATCCGTGCAGATCACCAGAGATCACCCGCTGACTTGCTGAGGCTTTGACACGGTGAGTGTTTGACCAGGTTGCTTGATGATCGGGCAGTTGACCCGTTGGTTTGGTTGACTTGCAGGAAGGTTACACCGGAGCTTGACCACTCCCACTTGCAACTCACCCTCGCCGGATCGTGCTAGAAGGGTCACCGGGAAGTTCTGGAAGAACTGCTGCACCATGCCCCGAAGTCGGCGTCGGCTCGCCCCATCCGTTGCAGCGGCCCCCGCCCTGGGCTGACGACAGGCATGACTTACCGGCCGTTGCTCGTGGTCCAACATGAAGCTTTGCATGCTGACCCGTGTTGAACCGCTGATGGGTTTGACCGGATGTTCCTTGCTGACCAGGACTGGGCTGGCCTACTAACCCGGATGAAGAAAACTACTGACCCGGGATGCCTGCTGGTAGAGCACCATAACCTTTTGTATCCATTCCCACAGACGGCGCCAATTGTTTCTCTTCAAACTCGTAGGCCTGATAGAAGCACAATAAAGAAGACTAATAACACAAGCATGTATAGTGGTTCGCCGTGCCGCCGGAGGACACGACTACGTCCACTTAGAATTCACTCAGATCGGCCAATAAGCCTGGTGGTGTTACAAGGGTGGAATGCCCAATTGCCAGTCATCCTATTCTAAGGGGGGAAGCCTTCCTTTTATAACTAAGGAAGGCTCCCTCCTACACCATGTTTCTAATGTGGGATGGAGGCACAGTATTCCTGCCCATGAAGCTACTTGCGGAGCCCGGAGGCATGGCTTCCGGATGCGGCACCGGTAATCTTCCACAATGGAGATGTAGCCGAGGTGTCGGTCTACCCGATGGATGCCGGAAGTAGGACCTATGGCGCCGGTTGGACGATCCACGAGGTCGTTGAACATGCTTGGCGGTGCATTATATCTAGTGTCAACAAGGCCATTTTTGTCTCTAATGTGCGCAAAAGGATTACCCTGCTGACACTTTAAGAGAGCTCCTAAGCAGTGAAGCTGCATTTGAAGAATAATCAAATCAGAACGAGGAAATGTATTAAGTACATTCAAAAGAAAAGGTGAAAAAAAAATAAAAAAACAAAAAATCCCAGAACCCTATGAATGTATAGTTGCACCATCCCAATGCATAAACATTCACTCTCACTTTGTAATATAAACTAAATCACGACGATGAAGAGCTTCTAAGATATAGTTCCCTGCAATGCTTCTAATTTTGTCATATGTCTCAAAAGTAAATATATTAGACCATCCTCCATGTAACTACTGATGTATAGTTCTCACCCTGGGAACCAGACTCGAGCTGTCAATGCATATATTTATAGTCTAAGGCTTAGTTTGGGACAACTTTTGAGACTGCTTTTGAGACTGCTTTAGTTTTTGGGATTAATGTATGGTGTTTGGTAAAGTCCCTAAAAGCTGCTTTTGGCCAAAATAGATTTCCCCAAAAGCTGAAATAAAAAAGCTAGGAAATAGAGCTTTGGAAAGCAGCTTTTGAAGAAATGGTGGTGTTAAGAAATATGATTGCACAAAGTCTAATGAATACAATGTAGTTGCAATATTAATAGACTCTAATATATTTTGTGTAATGGTACCATTTGATTATGGTGGAAAATACTTTGTTTAATATTTTAGATGAATTTTGTTTAATATTTAAGAATTCTTCGTAAATCTTTTATTTAGTCCAAACAACTGGTCATACATTGCAAAAAATTATACCAAAATAATTGCACAAAACCATAGTCTATAATTTAGAGAAGTAATATCCACTTTAATAAAACTTTAAATATTTAAGATTATTTTGATAATTTACACCCACTCAAAGTACTTTTTACTTAGAACTTACCAAACACAAAAAATTACTTTTCGTTCTCACAGCACTTTTGAAAACAGTTTACCAACCACCTAAACTGCTTCCTCTAACAACAAGTTCAAAAGCCATTTTGCTCACAGCTGATTCAAAAGCCATTTTACTCACAGCACATCTATCCCAAACTAAGCCTAAGCACCTCTATATATCATTTTGAGGGAAATACACTGCGAATCTAAAGAAATGCAGATAGAAAAATCTACTAATTCATATTTTTGAGAATAACACAAAGCAACACCAACTCATCAAACAGCAGAAGAAAGTTTGAATAATCCAATTCAAATAATGCTTATTACTGGAAATGAAAACTCTATTATCCTCCAATTTTTGCTTAGGAATTAAACAATTAGAATTTAAGGCATTAGCAAAAGTAATCATGTAAATTTCCAAAGCGAATTCATGTAAACAATCAGAATTGAAGGCCTTAACATAAGAAAAGGAGATGAGATCGGAGAGTAATACCGTGTAGATTTGACGACGACTCCAAGCCAAGGACCCGGAGGAGAGGCGATCGGAGAGCCGAGCAACGAAGTCACCGGCAAGGGAGGGATCGGCGGAATCACAAATATCGGCACCACCCTCCTCCTCGCCATGTCATCAAATCTCTCCTCCTCTGCGGTGGTGCTGCCGACGAAGTTCCACTTGGTCTTGCAGATCGTCGCATTGTGACCCTTGCCTCTAAAAAACGACACGACGTTCCGCTGTAGCGCCCACTTGTCGACCGATCTAAGGCACGAGAACGCCTCCACCGCCTCTGCCACGTCAGCGAGCAACACCTTACCGTAGGGGTCTGGATTCCACGCCGCAGCCGACGATCTCAAAATGCAGTTGACCGCGCCGGGGCAGTCCGAGACTGAAAATCGACTCGGTCCGAGTCGTAGTCGTCGTCGTCGCTGTGCGGCCATCTCGACTCCCATGACGACGACGATTCTTCCTCCTCGAGAAAGCTGTGCACGAGCTTGGAGAGACAAGACGAGACGTCGTCGGCGGAATAGTGGTCACTACCGCTGCTGACGTATCTCTCCCGGCCGACGAGGCGAGCCTTGACCTTGTCGTCGAGCGGGTAGGTCACTCTCTTGGTTCTGGTTCTGAATGTAATAGCTATTGATCTTTGTAGAGAGAGAGAGAGAGAGAGAGAGAGAGAGAGAGAGAGAGAGAGAGAGAGAGAGAGAGAGAGAGAGAGAGAGAGAGAGAGTCAAAAACAAAACTAAAAACAACCTTTTTTTTTATAATTTAGTGAGATTGAATGGAAGTTTTTATGATAAATATATAAAAACAATGCCCTTATTTATAAAGTGAAAAAGAAGTGACATTTTTTTTCTAATTTTCAAAGGTGGATAGCCATTTTTTTCTAAAATGTACTTAAAAAATATATATGTGTGTGTGACGGTGAAATTCAACGTTCTATATATCCAAAACAATTTGAAAGTTCAACGTTCTTTCACCTTCAACCTTCACCCATCACCCATCACCAATAAGACAATAACACATAATCCACATTGGACTACCTATCTAGTCATAAGCTTGTATATTTAGTCGATACATGAGCGTGAAGTGCATGATGAGAGATTAAATCATTCGAATGAGTTTAAATTTTAAATATTCTTAAAGTGTAGACACGAAATAAAATGTAGGGAACTAAGTATAAAGTCTCTTAATGATTAGGTCCTAACCCGTTTCCTCTCAAACCATGAATTAGATCCCAAATTCCCAGTTAAGTGAAGAAAACATAAACAACCCAAAATATCCCCCATGACGCATATTAGCATTGGCAGACAACCAAACTCTGACAATCGACACTTCTAGCAATCCATTAGCACCTCGAAAACTTAGGGAAAGCACAAAAACCACTGCCTATATGCTTTGACATTAGCTTACATTGCTAACTCCGATCTTCTCTTCGAATTCAACTAAACTTTATCGTAATTTGATTAGACCAATAGTACCAACTCTCAATTGCATGTGTCACACTACTAGATTAGAATGGACAATGATATTTAGAATTATCATGTATGCGACAAATAAAATCTTGATCGTTTGAAATCACGATTGGTCTTAAAATCCCTTTCTGATTTAAGTAATGAGTTATTAGAATAAATGACCATCTCACTTTGAAAAAAAAAAAAAAAATCCATTGTTTTCTATTTTATAAAAAAAGACATCATTTTAATATTTTTATCATAAAATAGGTCATTTTTATTTCACTAATTAATAAAAGAGGCCGTTTTTCGTTTTGTTTATGACAATAATACTCTTTTCTTGTTTTTTTTTAAAAACATGATCCGATTATAATACTCTCTCTCTCATCTCTCTCTCATCTCTCTCTGGAGAGAGAGATCAGAACCAGAACCACTCTCGAGAGAGAGATCTATTACAGTCAGAACCAGAACCAACACCTACCCAAGGTCAAGGCTCGCCTCGTCGGCCAGGAGAGCTACGCCAGCAGCGGCAGTGACCATTACTCCACCGATGACGACGTCTCGCCTTGTCTGTCCGAACTCGTGCACATCTTTCTCAAGGAGGAAGAATCGTCGTCGTCATCGGAGTCGAGATGGCCGCACAACGACGAAGACGACGACTACGACTCGGACCGAGTCGATTCATTCTCGGACAGGCCCGGCGCGGTCGACTGCATTTTGAGATCGTCGGCGGAGGCGGTGGAGGCGTTCTCATGCCTTAGATCGGTCGACAAGTCGGCGCTGCAGCAGCGATCTGCAAGAACAAGTGGAGCTCCACCAGCAGCACCACCACAGGCCACTACATCTTCATTGGCGTAATAGCCAACTCCTCCGCCACGTTGCAAAACCAGAAGCATAGTAGCAGATACTTCGTTGACGTGGACGTCGCCGCCGAGTTTGAGATCGCGCGGCCGTCGAGCCAGTACACGTGGTTGTCGAAGACGCTGCCACATCACTTCTTCGGCGGCGCCGACGACCTGAAGAAGATCGTGAGTGTGATGTGCGACGCGGCGAAGAAGTCGTTGAGAAGCCGAGAGCTCTTAGTGCCAACTCAACGCGGCGCAAGAGGAGAGATTTGATGACGTGGTGCAGAGGGGGTGGTGCCGAGGAAGCAGGTGATTATGGTGACGCCGACGTACAATCGCGCATGCATTTCATGCCTACTTCTTGAACAGGGTGGCACAGTTGCTGAGGCGGTGCTTTGTGTGGCGTGGCCGGAGTTTGGTGGTGTTGTAAGGAGCTGATCAAGTCTAGGGTTTTGGCTGCTCTAGATTTGGGGCTGAGCGTCAAGCCTGGTGATGATGATGGTTATGAAGGTCTGAGACATGGGAATGATCCTTTTGATTCTGATTTGTATTCCTGGCAAGCTTTTTCGAGCTTGATTTGACTTGAATGCTTGGAAATTTTGCGATTATTGTGATCCTGATAGTTTTGTTAATTTGAGTTTGATGTGTAGATGATAAAGGAAAGTTTGACGAGTTGGTTGAAGATAAATGTGTGAAGATATTGATCGATCCAAAGGCTCTGATGCATGTAATTGGAACCAAGATGGATTTTGTCGATGACAAACTCAGGTTAGCCTCGTCGTTCAATTTATTTGGGGTTAATTGAAACTGAGAAAAACAAAAAACGATTACCTGTGATTTTATTTTGTGTATTTCATGTTCATTTATTCTTCAGAACTAAGAATTTGTGCTTTGACTTGGTTTAGTTATCATGCTTAGTTCTTTTAAAGGGAAAAATAGGTTGGGGATGATGGATATTTTTTCTGTGGTAGAAATGGAATAGCTCCTTTGTGTGGCATTGTGGTTATAATTGATAAAATAGCTGATGCAAATAGAGATTGATTAAACTGTCATGTTATTTTGCTGAGGAATTTTGAAGTTTCTCCTTTAACTGTAGACAGTATGAATTTATTTGCTGATCGGATGAAATAGGACAGAATAATAACCAAAAACTATTTCTTGTTACTACCATTATTGTCTAGTACTGTATTCGGATGCGAGATTCCTTCTCGAGATCGAAGCTTAGTAGTGGTACAACTATAATCACATAAAGCAACTATAAGTGACCAATGCCTTCCATCGACTTTAGCTCTCCACCCTCAACTAGGTGATAGTAAGATTGCCCTTTTTTTAAATTTTTGGTGAACTGCTAATGCTCACGCTTTTACATCCTGACTAATTCTGCCACTAGTTCATTAAGTCCAAAATGAAACCATCAACACCTGCAGCACTGGCCACACTAGTTCACAATAGTGGAGACGGATTATTGATAGCTATGATTGTAGAGAATGTTTTCCCTTGATCTCATTTGTGTTTACACTTTACATATATATAGGCTGATGACAATCAAACCTATTGAATGCAGATTACAATCAGAATCAAACTGATCCTATGATTTCTCCTACAGCTATAATCTTGCTATAATCATAATACCTACAGCTATAATCTTGCTATAATCATAATAAAGATACAGCTATACAATCAGGAGGTAATCACTCTAGTTTCTCTAACAGCCCCCCGCAAACTTGGTGGTCCTGAGCAGACAAGTTTGGAGGAGAGAAGCACATGACGATGCTTGTGTAGCGGTTTGGTGAGAAGGTCGGCGGGCTGATCCACTGAAGAAATAAAGCAAACTCTATGGCTACCAAGGGCCACTTTTTCACGCACAAAATGATAATCAAGCTCAATATGTTTGGTGCGAGCATGAAAAACAGGATTGGAGGCCATATAAGTGGCACTAAGATTATCACAATGCAGAAAAACAGGGAACTGAACACGTGCGCCAAGCTCATACAGTAAGAAAGCTAACCATGTGGTCTCAGCACCGGCATGAGAAAGAGAGCGATACTCAGTCTCGGCACTAGAACGAGCAATGGTGGATTGTTTCTTGGAGCACCAAGAAACCAAAGCATTACCAATATACACAAGATAACCTGAGGTGGAGCGTCGAGAGTCGGGACACCCAGCCCAATTAGCATCAGCATAAGCGGAAATATGAACGGAGCTGCGTTGAGGACCAAACAAGAGACCGTGATCCAGAGTCCCTTTAAGGTAGCGAAGGACACGTTTGGCAGCGAGGAGATGAGGTGTTCGAGGCTGACTCATGTATTGAGAGAGAGAGAGAGTTGACAGTGAAAGCAAGATCAGGACGGGTGATAGTAAGATATTGGAGGGAGCCAATGATCTCCCGGAATGAAGTGGGATTGACCAGAAGGTCACCATCAGTGGAGGTGAGAGCTGGCTTTGGAGTCATGGGGGTGCTTACAGGTTGACAATGCAGCATGTCATGCTTGACCAGGATATCATAGGCATACTTCAACTGGCTGATGTAAATGCCGGCATTGTGAGGAGTAACCTGCAGGCCAAGAAAATAATGGAGAGGACCAAGATCCTTGGTATCGAAACCACGTCCCAACATATCAATAAAACTCTGGAGAAGCTTGTCATTACTCCCTGTGACCACAATGTCATCAACATACAGTAGAAAGTAGATGATGTGTTGCCCGTGGCGAAAGATAAAAAGGGACGAATCAGCCAAACTCTGAACAAAACCAACTGACAATAAAAAGGAAGTCATACGGTGAAACCAAGCTCTCGGAGCCTGTTTCAGTCCGTATAAAGCCTTGTGTAGCTTGCAGACATATGAAGGTTTATCCAGATCAACAAAACCAGGTGGTTGGACCATAAACACATCCTCCTTGAGCAGCCCATGGAGAAATGCATTTTTAACGTCCAATTGACGGAGCGACCAGCCTCTAGAGACAGCAATACATAATACAACACGAATCGTAGTAGGCTTTATCACAGGGCTAAAAGTTTCTTCATAATCAATACCTTGTTGCTGATGAAAACCTTTGGCAACGAGGCGAGCCTTGTGACGTTCTATCGAACCATCAGAGTTATGTTTGATGCGAAAAACCCATTTGCAGCTGACGAGATTTTGTGAAGGAGATGGAGGAACCAGAGTCCACGTATTATTCTTGAGTAGAGCATTGATCTCCTCCGTCATTGCCATACGCCAAACTTCATGTTTAGAAGCCTGAGTATAACACGTTGGTTCTGCATTTTCTACCACTGTGAGTAAGGCTTTGGGAATTGGGTACTTAATCATACCATCGGGAAGAGGACGAGGCTTGAAGATATTGTTCTGGGATCGAGTGCGAACACGAACAAGAGAGATGGAGGAAGTGGCGGCAGCGACTGAGGAGGGAGGAGGTGGCTGAGACGGAGCAGGAGGAGAATCCGGAATAGAGGCAGAGGAAGGTGGGCCCGGTGGTGAAGGTGGAACCGGCGGTGAAGAGGGAGACGAGCCCGGCGGTGAAGGTGGAACCGGCGCCGGAGCTGGTGCAGCAGAAGGCTGAGGGGCGGGGAAGACGGAGAGTGGGCGTCGGCGAGTGTAGGTGATGATTGGATGGCGTGCAGGCGGAGGTGATGGTAGGGGCACCAACGCATTCGGGAGGGAAGGTTGAGAGGATGGATGGAGAGCTGTGGAAGGATTGACGATGGGTGGTGCCTCTGTGTGGTGAATAGCAGGAGCAGATTCAGTGACTGGGCCAGAGGCATGGGATCTGGTTGTTGGGCCACTAGAAGAAGACAAGCGTGGGCTTGATATCAAGGTGAATTCCACTGGTGCCGATTTTTGTACCTGCGGAGATTTATAAGGAAAAACTGATTCGTTAAAAATAACACTCCTAGACACATAGACACGACCAGTGGTGGGATCTAGACAGCGATAGCCCTTATGTTGAGAACAATAACCAAGAAACACACATTCGATACTACGACCCGAAAGTTTATTTGAAATGTATGACCCAAGATAAGGAAAACAAGAAGACCCAAACACGCGAAGATAGGAATAATTAGGTTGACGACCAAAAAGACGAGTGTGCAGAGTATCCCAATTAAGAGTGGGGGTGGGTAAAATATTGATGAGATAGATAGAAGTTAAGACTGCATCAACCCAATATGTTTGTGGAACCCCAGAGGTGAGAAGGAGACTGCGAGTCATAGTGATGATATGACGATGCTTGCGTTCTGCAAGACCATTTTGCTGTGGTGTATGGGGGCAAGAGAATCTTTGTTGAATTCCTAGAGATGAACAATAAGTGGAGAAGGCTTTATTAACGTATTCAGTACGTACCATTATCACTTTGGAGGAATTTGATGGTTTGATGAAAAAGATTTTGAATCATGGCCACCAGTGATTGGAAATGAGATAAAACTTCATTCTTACGACGCATGGGATAAACCCAAGTGTATCTCGAGAACTCATCGGTAAAAACAACATAATATCGAAATCCACTAATATATAGAACAGATGATTCCCAAACATCACTATGTAATACAAGAAAAGGAGAAGAAGCAGTCTCATTATTTGCAGGGAATGGAAATTGATGAGATTTACTCATCGCACACTCACGACAAAAGGAACGAAAAGATAGTTTGGAATTTATTGTAGTACTGAGACGAGAAAGAACATTAGATGAAGGATGACCCAAACGGTTGTGCCAGATAGAGGAGTGAACGGAGGCAAGTGCTTGTGGAGGACTGGAGATGCTGGATAGATGGAGTAGATATAGGCCATCTTTACAAGGGCCCTGAAACAGAAGACGACCGGTACGTAAGCAATAAATCTGATAAAAATCAGGAGTAAAAAGGAAAGACACAAGATTATCACGAGTAAAACGAGCGACAGATAAAAGATTTTTACGAATGGAGGGAATACGAAAGACATTATCTAAGCTGAAGTGAGAGGAGCCTAAAGAAAGAGGGATGGTACCGGTATGGGAAATGGGCATAGTATCCCCATTACCCATATAAACATTGTGTGGCCCACCATATGGTTGTGGATTCTGAACTGGCATGGCCGTCATATGATGGGTTGCCCCTGTATCGGGATACCAAGTAGGATCGGCAACGTGATGCATGCCAGCAAAAGGAACAGCAGCCGTACTGGGTCCGGAGAAACGATGCGGACATTGATGAAGACCATGGTGAGTGGAATTACAGTTGGGACACCATTGAGGAGCAGGACCAAGAAGTCCAGGAGACCCAGATCGAGCAGCCCAGGCAGGGGAGGTAAAGGGCCCAGCCATATATGGTTGCTGCATCGGATAAGTAGGCATGACTCCATAATTTGATCGCGCACCTTGTGGGGAAGAGCGACCGCCAGATCGGTGATCGCGATTATTGAATTGAGAGGAACGACCACGACCGGCAGAAGGGTGAGGATTGCTGGTACTGTTGCGAGATTCCCGGCGGGCCGGCGGCGGGGCTTGATTGAACAGGGCGGTGGCAGTGACAGTGGTGTCAGAACGGCGAGATTGTTGGGCATCATAGGAGAGAATCCGAGCACGAAGCTCAGTGAAGTCAGGAAGAGGTGGGTGTTGGGTGAGAGCAGTGCGGAGCATGTCGTTGATAGGAGCATAAAATGCGACGTTCTTAATATGTTTTTACCCCCATTTATCCAATGCTTAACTCTTATTATTGTAAGATAGAGTCATATTTTAGTTTAGTGTCCCTTTGGTAGAGTTTTGGAGAAAATGTGCTTAATTGTCAGAAAAAAGACTAAGTATAGAAATATGGAAATAAACTAAAATATGTCTTTTTCGTGATTTTGAGGCTCGTGCTAAACTGATTTATCCTTTTCCAAATTTGATGCAATTTGGTATGCATATAATTGGCAAGCTAAAGTATATTGTGTCAAAATTTCAGATCAATCGGAGTTCGGGAAGTCACCCAAATGAAGGCTGCAACTTGGCAGTTTGAGCAAACCAATCCAGGGACTACCAGGATTTTCCTGGGACTGTGTCCTGACTTCCGGAATTTCTGTGGGACAAATCGCTTGGAACCAGAGAACAAGCCATATGCCGTTGGAAAGCTCTGCGAGTCTAGTTTCTCTAGGACTTGGAATCGCAGGAAAATATTTCCTGAGCAAAACGTTATGCCGGTTTGAATGCACGAAGATCAAGTCTGCCGAAAGAAGAAAACCTAAACCGAGTTCTACATGGATTTGGCTTACGAATGTGGACTGAATTCCATCCTTTGTGCAAGATTTTTGGCTGAATTAATTCATGGAAAACCTAAAGAGATATTGTTCAATTATTCAGCCATTATCTTAGGAATTTTCGGCAGAAAATAGAGGAAGAAAATCGCAACAAATCCTGATCAAATTTGGCAGAATTCCTGTGCACGTCATCCAACTTCCACTGACTCTCCCGGACAGCTCACAATGAATCTGAATTCGAGCCTTATATGGATAGAAAACTACGGGAGTCTAGTTTCCAACCCAACTGGAATCACCTCAATATCTATTTTCTAGAGAAAGATATTCCATAATCTTCACTCGAAGGTCAAATCTGCCAGCAGGATAAGTTTGAGAAAAACTAGGTTTTGTGAACCCTAGTTGCAGCCACCCTTTGGCCTCTATATATTTGACGATTTTCACACAGAAAATCATCTCTTCTTTCTCACTTTTTACTAGCCGAAACTCTGTCTAATTAGCACCACAAATCCCATACACTTTTACAAGCCGAATTCCACCATTCATCACCACCACCGATCGCATATCATCACCACCGAATCCTCTTTGCCGATTCCTCTACAAGGTTTCTTTTAAAGTGTGATTCACTCAACTCTCATGGCTTGTAATTTTCTGTATAATTACTTAACTTTGTCTATGAAGTTTGTAAGGATTTGTGGTTTGTTATTTGGTTTTATTAATTTTACATTGGATTTCCGAAATTCTGTTATGTGTTTTGGTTTTCTTTTTGTTTAATTGATGAACATGTATATGACGAATTGATTGTATGATAATAGGGCAGTAACTTTGTTTGATGATTTGATTATTTTATTTGGTTTATTTTCTGAATTCGTATGCACAACAAGTTTTAGGGTTAAGTGAAGCTTTAGCTAGGCTGATCTTGGGTTTAATTCTTTATGTTACCGAACCACAAATATGAGGTAAGTTATACACGAAGTTGATTTATCTTGTATTGGTTCTAAGGGATAGAGTAATTTAGAAAATATGCATGTTGAAGCAAGGTGAGGTGACGCCATACTTGTTGCATGTTTCCAATTCAACTCATTGTGCTTATGTGTTTCTTGGTTTAATTTCTACGCGAAGTGTCTTTAAACTGATTAGCACTATGTTTAGGGTTATGCACGAAGCTAATTCTAAATAATTGAGGAGTTTTGAATGATTAGATGAACCACGAAGGGCTCTAGTTATAATTGGAACTAAATTGCATGAAATCAGATTCAATAAAGTTGCTGTCGTATTGTTGTTTGATCGGTTTGTTATGTGCATGTGAGTTTTGTGTGATGTGTATTGTGTGAAAGATGTTGATCACATGTAAATATATAATTTAGGATTTAATTTCGTGTAGAATATAGAAACAAATTCTCTAACTCCCCCATATGATTTTGTAATGCTTTATGTGATTGAACGCCCTGATTTCCCCGGATTGAACAACCCCTACTTGTCCTATACTAACGATGACACAAGAGGGTAATATGTGTATGAAGTTGTTTTGCAGGTACAGATTGTGCTCGTATTATAGCTCCATCAGTCGTAGTCGGGGCCAAGACCATGAAGAGTGGCAATAACAAGATCTTCATCAGAAACAGGTTTGTTGATGGAGACCAAGGCATCTTTGATTGACTTCACATGTCTGAGATATTCATCAACGGATTGATTCCCTTTCTGCAAATCAAAGAGCTACATTTTAAGGTTGGTAGTACTAGCCACAGATTTCTGAGAGAAATGGTGTTCCAGACAATCCCAAATCCCTTTGGAAGTTTCATAGGCGATGGTGAGTTGAGCAACAGGTTCGGTGAGGGTGGTGGTGAGAATACTAACAATCGCTTGATCATCAGTGTCCCATTGTTCATAAGCAAGGTTGGGGGTTTCGGTGGTGACGCCATCTGTGGTGGTGGTGGTAAAAGAGACAGGAGTCTTTTTGGAACCATCGATGTAGCCCCAAAGTTTCTGACCCTTCAAATAGGGCTTAACCTGGCGGAGCCAAGTAAGGTAGTTTGTCTCAGTCAATTTGATAAAGCTAGAGGTGTTTGAGGAAGGAGTAGAGGAAGAGGCCATGGGAGGCAGAAGAAAATGAGAAAGGATCGAGGTCAGATTCCTAAAACTACTGATACCATGTAGAGAATGTTTTCCCTTGATCTCATTTGTGTTTACACTTTACATATATATAGGCTGATGACAATCAAACCTATTGAATGCAGATTACAATCAGAATCAAACTGATCCTATGATTTCTCCTACAGCTATAATCTTGCTATAATCATAATACCTACAGCTATAATCTTGCTATAATCATAATAAAGATACAGCTATACAATCAGGAGGTAATCACCCTAGTTTCTCTAACAATGATACTATGTCAGTGTATTGGTAGGACTGCGTCTGTGAATATAACTTAGGAAGGAAAATCAGATGTGTATGATTGAGAATTTTACTCACTAAATTGTAAAGTGGCGTGTACATCTTGTGGTAAGCGTATGCTTGTTTTGATCTTCTATAATCACCACTGTGTGCATTAAACTCGATGTTAGGAGAGGCAATGCTGCCTATGCAACCAAACCCTGGAAAGAGAAGGACTTTAGTAGTTATTCTGATGGTTTAGACCACATAAATCTGTACATGTAATTTGGATGTTGACTAGTCAGAGTTATTGGGAGATGAACCGATTTCTTGAAAGCTTTTTAATTTTAACTGCTACTTTCCATTTCTTAATTAGGAGTTTGGACTGGTCCAGATTGAAGTTGATGAACATAACTGTTGCCTCCAGTTATGATTTCCCTTCCTCATTTGTTGACACTCAACCTTATGTTTTGGCAGGTTGAGTTTATCTTTATCAATCCCAACTCCAAAGGACAATGCGGCTGTGGTGAATCTTTCATGACAACAGGTAGCACTGGAGCTACGAAGCACAATAACCCCTAAGAAATTATGGTCAACTTGTGATGAGCCAAGACTTCTGCTAACCATTTTTTGTACTGGCAGTGGTATGTGAGATATACCAATCACCCGCTGACATAGTTCTCGAGTTCATCTTATATGTAGAGCTGATTCCAGATTTCTTAACATGTTGTATACCTGTAGTTTTTTGCTTATTTAATTTTATGAAGTTCTGTAATGGTACATGTAATAGCTGCCGCCTATTGGAGTTGGAGCAATGAAAAGAACTTGTCATGGAATCTATAAAGCTCACCTTACTAAAGATTGCTTCAGGAACTATTTGATTCTAGGCTTAAATTTATTCGTTCTCCGGGAGCTATGTATATGTTCTTTTTATTTAGGGTGGATCTCTCTTGTGAGAAAGATGAGATGCCATATCTTGGAAGCTCAAAGTGTCAAACCTATATGTTTGGATAGTTACTTTGATAGTTATTTCGATAGTTACTTTGATAGTTACTCAGATAGTTACTTTAATAATTATTTGTTACTCCGATAGTTACTCAAATAGTTACTTAGATAGTTACTTTGATAGTTACTTATATAGTTCTCAGTTTTAAAGAAACAAAACGGTTACTCAGATAGTTACTTGGATAGTTACTCAGACAACCTTAGTAACTATCATCTGAATAACTATTATGTGTAACTACCTTAGTAACTATCAATTTTGTAACTATCTGTGTAACTACCTTAGTAACTATCATATGAGTAAACTATTTTGTGTAACTATGTTAGTAACTATCATTTTTTGTAACTATATGTGTAACTACCTTAGTAACTATCTTAGTAATGATCAATTTTGTAACTATCTGTGTAACTAACTTAGTAACTATCATCTGATTATCTATTATGTGTAACTATGTTATTAACTATCTGAGTATCTATTCTGTGTAACTATGTTATTAACTATCTTAGTAACTATCATCTGAGTAAACTATTATGTGTAACTATGTTAGTAACTGTTGATGGTAGCCACAGAGGGGCTACCCAGGCCCACAGACCCGCAGCTGCACCACCCGGGCCCGGTCCATGGCCCGGGGCAAGATCGTTAACACCCGGACCCGGGGCCCAGCAGCCTACCTTATGGCCAGGGGCCCTGGAGCCGGGGGCGCCAGCCTGCTGAACAGACCACCAAAGCTGCCCCAATATATGAATATAAGGGGATCAGTCCCACATCGAAGAGTGAGACCAGACCTCACGCTCGACAACCTATATAAGGGCCTCAACTACCCTCATTAATAGGTAACCAATTCTCCAACTACTTATTGTTCCCGCTTAAGTTATCCATTTATCCCAACGGTACTAACTTAGGCATCGGAGAGGAGAAGACCGGCCCGCCCGGTATTCCCCTTAGTTAGCAGAACTTGCAGGAAGGAATCACACCAAGATCCATTAGTTTCTGTCAGGCCTACGGGTTACAACAGAAACAATTGGCGCCGTCTGTGGGAAGATTTTACGAAAAGTTGTGTTGCTCTACCGGAGGGTAGAGCCCGATCGATTCTTCGGAAGGCGATTTAAAATCAAGTTCACGTTCCGGACACCATGGGGAGAAAGAAGTTGAAAGCTGGCGCGGGAAGGCCGGAAGAGGTACGTCGGGCCCAAGACCCTAGAGCTGAGGTCGATGTGAGCTCTGTCGCGGCTCTCGACCGGGACAGAACCCTCGATCACCGGGGCTCAGATAACGCCGCGGGCCCCGACCAACGTAATGAGGAGGAAGAGATGAAAAAAATGAAGGAAGAAGTCGCGCGATTGCGAGAAGGGGGCGATCGGGATCGACTAAGGGCGGATGCCCGGTACCAAAAGTTGGAAGTGGTGAACATCGCGTTATTGGCGGCCTTGGAGAAGGGGCAACAGCAGAACGCCTCCCGGGCAGCGGCACGGGCCGTACTAAGTAAAGGTGACGAGTTCCCGCACCTAGAGGTATAGCCTATGGGGAGGAGAAAGATTGCGCATTTGCCAATATCACTATTTCCGGAAGCTCTGAGGAATTTCGGGCCGGCTGACCCACCGCACCGGACGAACTTAGCACCGGGCAAGCAGGACAGCTCGACGGCGAGGGTGCTTCAAACGCTCTCCACCTGGGTGTCAGATATGAAGGCCCGGATGGAGGCCAGCGAGAGAAAAGCAGCCAGACCGCCCGCACGTGCGCGCTTTAACGAACGGACGGGACCGTTCTCCCGCCAAGTGTTGGAACCCTGAAGAGCGAACGTGGGGAAGTCGTTAAAACTAACGTACGCCGGAACGGGATGCCCTTTCCAGCACCTGTCCAATCCGGGAAGTATTGCTCCTACCATGACAAGGCAACCCACCGGACTAACGACTGCCAAGCCCTGAAATCGGCAGTGGACGGCCGAATCCGGGCAGGTAATCTGCAAAGGTACAGGCAGGGCGCCCGAAACGTGGGAAACATACGCACTCGAGTCCCCGGGCGGATCGAGGTGCATGGAAGTATAAATGTGATACACAGGGGGGGGGGCCCACATCGATCGACTCACCGGGAACTCAAAGAAGCGGTGCCTAAGGTCGATCCGGGGAAATGAAGTGTACGCCTTCGGAGGAGGAAGCGGCTTAGCCGCTAAAACCGGATGGAAGTCGGTCACATTGTATGAGGAAGAGGAGCCGGAGGATCTAATTCAACCGCACAACGATCCCTTCCTCGTTACGGTCAAGATAGATCACTGGATAACCAGCCGGATGTTAATCGACATCGGGGCTTCTGTCAATGTAATGTTTCGAGAAGCGTACAAGGGGCTGAACCGAGGGAGGGGCAAGTTATCCCAGGATAACGAGCCACTGATAAGCTTCTCCGGTAGGTAGTCCAGCCTTTGGGGTCGGATTACCTGTCGCTGATCTTTGGCGAGGGAGACAGAACTAGAAAGGAACACCTGGAGTTCATTATAGTCGACTGTCTGTCCTCATACAACGGCATAATCGGCCGGCCGGGACTATGGAAGCTGAAAACGTTTATAGCCGGCCACATGCTGATGTTAAAAATGCCATCCCCCACCGGCGTCATCACCATACGCGGGGATTAGAAGATCGCCCGCAAATATTATGCTGAGTCCTTGGCCTACGGTAGAAAGCGGGCCGAGGTCTTCACGGCATCTCGACGAGCGCTGTTACCGGACTCGGGTATTGACCCCCGTGATAACACTGACTCCGGCGAGGAGAAGCCGAAACACCCGTTGGCTGTAGAGGAAACCGAAGCGATCTCCATCTCGGAGAACCACCCGGAGCGAACAGTGGTGATAGGAACGAAACTCGCCCCGGATGTCAGGAAAGATCTCATCACCTTTCTCCGGGGGAACAGTTCAGTATTCGCATGGTCCTATGAGGACATGCCGGGCATATCCCCATAAATAGCCGTCCACCAGCTAAATACCCTGCCCGACATTCTCCCGGTAAGGCAGAAAAATAGGTCCTTCAGCCCGGCGAAATATGAGGCGATCAGAGAGGAAGTGCAAAAACTGAGAGGCATGGATTTCATCCGAGAGGTTCAGTATCCCCGTTGGCTCGCCAACGTGGTTATGGTCCCAAAGAAGGGAACCGACCAGTGGCGCATGTGCGTTGACTTCACAAACCTAAACCGGATGTGCCCGAAGGACAGCTTCCCGCTCCCCCGAATAGACCAACTTATAGACTCGACCTCCGGTTTTAAACTACTAAGCTTCATGGATACCTATGCCGGATACAACCAAATAAGGATGAGCCCGGATGATGAAGAGCACACCTCGTTCACAACTGACCGGGGGACCTACTACTACAAGAGGATGCCGTACGGCCTAAAAAACGTCGGGGCCATGTACCAACGGGTGGTAAACCGCATGCTAGAACAAGAGATGGGTAAAACGGTGGAAGTCTACGTGGATGACATGCTGGTCAAAAGCTTGACCGCAGGAGTCCATGTCCGAGATTTGGCAGTAGTCATCGGTAAGATGCTCAAGTTTGGGATGCGCCTGAACCCAAAGAAGTGCATTTTTGGGATTTCGGAGGGCCTGTTCCTAGGCCACATCATTAGCCAGCGGGGAATAGAAGCTAACCCGCTGAAGGTTCAGGCGAACCTAGACATGGAGACACCAGAGGAAAGAAACCAAGTCCAAACGCTGACCGGCCGATTAGCCGCATTGGCCAGGTTTATTTCCCGCCTGACGGACAAGTGCACCCCGTTCTTTAAACTGCTCAAGGCGCAGCAGTTCAAGAAAATTCACTAGGCAGCAGAGCACGAGGCGGCATTCCAGTCCATTAAGGCATACATGTCTGCAGTACCCCTCTTATCCAAACCGGTACCGGGCGAGATGTTGTACCTCTACATAGTCGCATCGGAAACAGCCGTCACTGCGGCTCTCGTCCAGAAGGAAGACACGCTAGAGCTCCCGGTGTACTACGCGGGAAATGGATTTACCGGAGCCGAAAGCCGATACCCTGACATTGAAAAACTGGCTCTGGCCCTGATCGTTAGCTCCAGGAAGCTCCGGCACTATTTCCAAGCTCACTCCATCACCCTGTATACCAATCACCCTCTGCGGCAGATCCCTGCAAAAGCCGGAGACTAGCGGCAGGCTGGCACGATGGGCAGTCGAGTTGGGAGAGTTCGATATAATCTATGCCTCGCGAATGGCCATCAAGGGTCAGGCTGCTGCAGATTTCATATGCGAACTCACCCCGATGGTTGTGGGAGCGCATTCCGATCGGCCCGAGAGCACCAGACCAACTGAGACCATAAAAGTCGAACCGGGCCTTCCCAACTGTTGGAAGCTTTATGTGGACGGTTCTGTTACAAATAAGCGAAGCGGAGCCGACATCATGTTAACCGCACCCGATGGTCAGTCGTATGAATATGGCCTATGATTCCTTTTCAATACTTCCAACAACGCTGCTGAGTATGAGGCCCTCATAGCCGGCCTACAACTCGCCAAAGAATGGGAATCCCATCCATGGAAGTATACAGTGATTCAAGCCTGGTGGTAAACCAAATCAAAGGGCTGTTCGAAGTCAAGGAGCCTCAGTTGGCCTCCTACCAGGCGTTGGCCAAAACCCTGATAGAGCCGTTCGAGGGCGCAACCATTCGGCATGTACCCCGGGAGGCAAATAGGTATGTCGATGCCCTAGCAAGGTTGGCAACTGGGGGCAGAGCTAAAATTGAAACTCTTGAGAAACCGAGCATAAGCAAGGCCATCTCCGAGATATTTACGGTAGAAGAGGCTCCTCCGAGTTGGATGAATCCGATCATAAAGTACTTGGTTGAAAAAATCAGCCCGCAGGATAAAGTGGAGGCCAGGAGATTACACCTCAGGTGCGCCAGGTACAGCCTTCTCAGCGGCAAGTTGTATCGAAGGGGACACAGCTGCTCCCATCTGAAATGCGTAACAAAAGAGGCGGGAGAGGCCATCATGCAAAAAATCCATGAAGGAGTGTGAGGTAACCATTCTGGTGCTCGATCCCTGTCTCATAAGTCGCTACGGGCCGGGTACTTTTGGCCAGACATGGCAGCAACGTCGAGGAAAATTTCGGGCGACTGCCACAAGTGCCACATGTATGCTACTACACCACATGCCCTGGCAATTACATTATCAATTCTGCTGGCGACGTGGCCGTTTGCACAGTGGGGGCTAGATATTATCGGCCCTTTCCCAACGGTTGTAGGATAGTATAAGTATGCCATTGTACCCGTTGACTATCAGACTAAGTGGGTCGAGGCGGAGCCCCTAATCAAGATCACCGAGGAACGGGTAAAAAAGTTCAGTGGAAGAACATCTACTGCCGGTTCGGGGTACCGCAGACCATAATTACGAACAACGGGATGCAGTTCAATAATACCGATCTCATCCAGTACACGGCCTCTATGGGAACCAGGATGTTGTTCGCCTCAGTAGCACACCCGCAAACCAACGGCCAGGTTGAAGCGGTCAACAAAATCATCAAAAATCTCCTCAAGAAGAAGTTAGACGACAAAAAGGGGTTGTGGGCTGAGGAACTCCCGGCGGTCTTGTGGGCAATCTGCACGATAGCAGCCGAAGCGACAGGGGAGACTCCGTTCTGTATGGCATTCGGGAGAGAAGCGGTACTCCCCGTAGAGACCGACATGCCCAGCGGCAGGGTTGAGAATTATGAAGCTGAAACAAACGCCGAAGGGATACGGCTCAACCTGGATCTCATTGAAGAGCGGCGCGACCAAGCGCACATGCGAAACCAAACGTACAAGCAACGGGTCGCCCGCTACTATGATAGAAAGGTCCGGGAAAGGAAGTTGCAAGTGGGGGATGAAGAAAGTTCAAAAAAAGCCGCTGGCCTTGGAGCCAACGTGGGAAGGGCCCTACTACATCACCGCTGTCGTAGGCCCGGTGACTTTCCACATCATAGATACCGATGGCATCTATTCCACCCGCCCATGGCATATTCAGCATCTCCGGTACTACCCTAAGTGAAGTCACTGCCTTAAAGTGGATAGTGTTGTATGTTATTAATCCAATAAATCACTAGTTTTTCCAACACAGCTAATTACAAAATATATACATATATTGAGTATCGGCCGTTCCTGCCTTCCGGGGCTACGAGAAACCATTAATCAGCACCACCGGCGTCTCTAATCCCTGACCCACCGGCCTTGAGAGACCGCTCTTGTTCCAACTTCTCGGCCAAGGCTACTTCAGCCTCCATCCTCTCGGCATCGAGCCAGCCTTTCTCTCTCCACTCTAGATAGGCATCATTTATATCCTTCGCACGGGCGGTCTCCAGCATCTCCGCAAGTTCCACCGAGTCCTGGAATTCATTAATAGCTTTATCAGCGGCCTCTGCAAGTTGGGATTCTACATACTTCTCCCCCCCCCCCCCCCCCCCCCCCCCCCCCTTTCAGGACCGCTGCTACTTGGGCCAGTAGCTCCAAGTTCTTTGCCTCCAGGTCTGTTACCCTCCTGGAAGCCTCGGCAAACTTGGCTTCCAGCACGGTTGCCCGCTGCCCAGCTTCGGTCAGGGTCGACTCCAGTTCCCTAACTCTCTCCTCTCGAGCGGCCGCCAGTCTACTCGCCTCCTCCTTCTCCTGCGCAAGCTTAACCTCCAGCATTGACAGCTGCATCGTGAGGTCCTCCACGTGCTTTGCCAAGGCCGGAGCCTCCTCACTAGGTTCAGCAGCATAAAGGCTGTGAACCAACTGGTACAAGTGCACGAAAGAAGTACGTCAGATCGTAAAACAAAAGAGAGAGAGAGAGAGAGAGAGAGAGAGAGAGTCTAGAAGAACCTCAGTTTCACACTGCGGTACGCAGTAAGACTTACCCGTAGACCCAATTCCACAGCCTTCTTCCGGCTCTCACCCGGCCGTGCATCCCTGGGAGCTCCGCGGTCAAGTCCCAAGACCTCGATGGTAGCTACCACGAATCTACCAAACCCATCATCACCAGAGCCGTAATCAGTTCCCGGCTCACCGGTTTCCTGGCTTCTTCTACCAGCAGTTTGCTCCGCCAGGGCCAATGCTAACCTTTCTCCGGTAGAACTGGACGCCCCGGTCTCAAACATCCTTGCCCTTTTTGCCGGAGCCTCCCCAACATCGCTTTTGCGGTACCATATCACATCCGTTGCCTCTCTCTCCCGCGGGGCTCGCCACAGGCCGCAGTAGAGATCCCGGACCTGGTGTCCCCACTGGTCCTACATCCCGAATAATAAGCGGGGCACTCTCCTCACCGCCCGGTCGCCGACCGTAGTGGGAATCCAGAAACATGAGCGGCACAGGATCCCTATGCACCATCCTCTGTAGGGTGTCAGGATCTACAATAGTTTTCGAGGCCGTTTCCCCCATCTCCATCAACCTCTGGGCCACAAGTTCATCATCCACCTCGATGGTCTCCTCACTCCGAACAGCAAGCTGGGGGGCATTAGCTGAAAATCAATAACCCGAACGGTCAGAATAAAAATACGACTGCACAAAACAACAGTGCAAGGCACCTTACCAGGTTTTCTCCCCATCTCGCATATCTCCAGCACGTTCCATCGGATAAAGTTGTAAGAGCTCCGACCCAGATTATCCCAACAACCAAAAAGCCTGGCTATCCGTTGTCTCTCCAAATCGACCAAGCGGTACGATTGATCCCCGATAGCTTGATAAGTCTCGGGCACCCGGAAGCTCCTCGAGCCACGTTGCCACCTACCCCCGGCCATCACAACCTGTCTCCTCCACACATTTGAAACCGATGACGGGGGTGAGTGATGGGAGGATAAAAGTCCCGCGCGGCAAAATTCACACAACCGGTGGCTTGGGCCTTCTTGCAGTAAAGAATCTTATACAGCGCCCAGAACTCATTCACTGTGGGCCAGTCCATGTTGCTAAGATTGAACAAGCACCCAAGACCGAGCAACTGCCTCCATTGGTTGCTAGGAAGCTGGGCAGGGGAGATGTTTATCAGGCTCAGCACGTATTGAACAAACTTAAGCAGCGACAGAGATAGCCCATGCCGAAACTGATCCTAAAAAACGGCAACCCAACCTTCCTCCGGGTTGCAAGCCAGTTCTCCGGGATAAAGACCCCGGAGCTTAATGGACGAATCAATGCCCCACTTCGCCCGGAAATCCCTTATCTCGCCAGCAGTCATGCTCCAGGTTGGCTCGTCGTAGTAAATCACCCTGTCGCCATCCAACAGCTGGTACATCACGGGCCCTCCCGCCGACACACGGCCGGCACTGGCATGACTTGCTGATCTCCCAGATTCCATAGACTTAAAACAAAATTTATCCTACGCACAGTTAGCTGTTGACGGGAACGGACAAAATACCCAGCAAACTAATAGCACAGACATAAACGAGGAGCCAAGCTTCAACAAAGTATGACAGGAAGAGAGGAGGGAGGGGCGAAGCATTTTATAGGCAGCAAAACTACACTTTGTTGATAATTAGGGCACTCAAAAGGGAGAGGCAACCCCAGCCGCAAATCTCTTCCATCTCAGACCGCTCCCTACTGACACGTGTCCCAGTATCGGTAAAATCTCCACGCCATCATAACTGATGGGACTGATGGGCTTTCTCCTTCAATGCATGTCAGCCACTTGCCTCACCTACAAACAACAGTTGAAGGAGATGGGGGTGAGAACCGAGGCATCCAGCCCCCCACCACTTCCCTAAGCGCCAACCTCAATTCAAGGAAAGCCATCCCATCGGGTCACTGCCGTTGCCATCGGCATCCCATCGGGTAATATACATTCCACCGGTTCACAAGCATTCCAACGGGTAATATACATTCCACCGGTTCACAAGCATTCCAATGGGTAATATACATTCCACCGGTTCCACCTGGCATTACATCGGTTCCGTGGCATTCCATCGGTTTAGTCAATTTCGTTCGCTCCTACGGGCACGGACAAGCCAGCAACAACTCAAGGCTTCAAAACATCGGGCTTTATAAACCCGGGAGAATTGTTTCTCTAACACAGGACAAATCTTCCCGCATGCACATACATCACGCCTGTACGAACAAGGGCTGTGACACAATCAGTGGTACACCCAACAACAACCGGGTCACTGGCCGAGAGAATTGTTCCTCTAACACAGGCCAAATCTTTCCACAGGCTAGAAACCCTGCATCACACAAAGCTGTGAAAAATATGGGGGACAAATGGCCGGGCCACCCCACCAGGAGAATTGTTTCTCTAACACAGGACAAATCTCCCCTCAGGCTAGAAACCCTGCACATAACCTCACGCCTATAACGTTCTGGCTGAGAAGCACTAGCGGATGTTAACCGGTACTTTAACACTGCCGCAACATCCCACCGGTAGATCTGTTAGCTCGCACCCAACAGGTCTCCCCGCAGGCTCGCAACCCTGCACATTACCCCACACTTATTCCAACACAAGCTGGGACGAATCAGGTGGTGCTGACCGGTGCTATAACATGACCGCAACCCCCCACCGGGAATTAACCTCTAACACAGGACATACTCTCCGGTTTGTACCACCGTAGGTAGCGATTTTCACTGGGGGACTCGTTCCGACATGGCAGTTCACCGACCGGGTCCTTTCGGAGCATTTCATACCTGACTCGTTCCGACATGACAGTTCACCGGTCAAGTCCTTGCGGAACATGGCATGGTGGATTTCAACGCCACATTATCATCCCATGCAGGCATGCACTCATCCGGGTTCATCCCGCCCCATATGCATGGCATGACGGATTTCAACGCCACATTATCATCCCATGCACTCATCCGGGTTCACCCCGCCCCATATGCATGGCATGGCGGATTTCAACGCCACATTATCATCCCATGCACTCGTCCGGGTTCACCCCGTTCCATATGCAGAGCACGACGGAACTCGAGCACCACACCACCATCATCACAACTCATACTCATAACTGTTGTACATCATCATGAACAGGCACTCGCATCACCACGCACCATCATAACAGGCTTTCTGCTCGAACGCCCGACCAAGCCCAATCTTTAACGCGGACATGGGGGACTAGGGCACCGTTGGGTCGGTAACCCTGCGGGCCTGCAGAGCAAGACATATTTAAGTCCCCATTCAAGATTGCACTTGACCGGAAACTTGGGGGACTTGTTGACGGTAGCCACAGAGGGGCTACCCAAGCCCACAGACACGCAGCCGCACCACCCGGGCCCGGTCCATGGCCCGGGGCAGGATCGTTAACACCCGGACCCAGGGCCTAGCAGCCTACCTTATGGCCAGGGGCCCGGGAGCCGGGGGCTCTAGCCTGCTGAACAGACCACCAAAGATGCCCCAATATATGAACAGAAGGGGATCAGTCCCACATCGAAGAGTGAGACCAGACCTCACGCTCGACAACCTATATAAGGGCATCAAATACCGTCATTAATAGGTAACCAACCCTCCAACTATTTTTTGTTCCCGCTTAAGTTATCCATTTATCCTAACGGTACTAACTTAGGCATCAGAGAGGAGAAGACCAGCCCGCCTGGTATTCCCCTTAGTTAGCAGAACTTGCAGGAATGAATCACACCAAGATCCACCAGTCTCTGTCAGGCCTATGGGTTACAACAGAAACAGTAACTATGTTAGTAACTATTAATTTTGTAACTATCTGTGTAACTACCTTAGTAACTATCTTAGTAACTATCAATTTTGTAACTATCTGTGTAACTACCTTAGTAACTATTATCTGAGTAAACTATTCTGTGTAACTATCTTAGTAACTATCATATAAGTAAACTATTATGTGTAACTACCTTAGTAACTATCATTTGAGTAAACTATTATGTGTAACTATCTTAGTAACTATCAATTTTTGTTACTATATGTGTAACTACTTTAGTAACTATCTTAGTAACTATCATCTGAGTTAACTATTCTGTGTAACTATATTAATAACTATCTTAGTAACTATCAATTTTGTAACTATCTGTGTAACTACCTTAGTAACTATCATCTGAGTAAACTATTATGTGTAACTATCAATTTTTGTTACTATCTGTGTAACTACTTTAGTAACTATCTTAGTAACTATCCTCTTAGTTAACTATTCTGTGTAACTATGTTAATAACTATCTTAGTAACTATCAATTTTGTAACTATATGTATAACTACCTTAGTAAGTATCTTAGTAACTATCATCTGAGTAAACTATTATGTGTAACTACCTTAGTAACTATCAATTTTGTAACTATCTGTGTAACTATGTTAGTAACTATCTTAGTAACTATCAATTTTATAACTATCTATGTAACTACCTTAGTAACTATCTTAGTAAATATCTGTGTAACTACCTTAGTAACTATCATCTGAGTAAACTATTCTGTGTAACTACCTTATTAACTATCTTAGTAACTATCATCTGAGTAAACTATTCTGTGTAACTATCTTAGTAACTATCATCTGAGTAAACTATTATATGTAACTATCTTAGTAACTATCAATTTCGTAAATATATGTGTAACTATCTTAGTAACTATCTTTTTGAGTAACTATTCTGTGTAACGTTAGTAACTATCTGAGTAACTATCAATTTTGTAACTATCTGTGTAACTATCTTATTAACATGTTACGATGATAGATATATGGATAAAAGTTGTACTGCAGCAAGCGGATGACAATAAGCAATGATAGAAAAGCACTGACACATTACATCCCAACTTTTTAAGTCAAATTCCTAGAACTTAAAGACACCCAAATAAGCAATGATAGAAAAGCTAAGCCAAAACCAAAGGAAGAACTCGATCACAATACCAAACACCATACTAATTTTCACATTAACTCTACTGAAATCTCTCATTACACCATTAATTTTCACAAGAACTCAATCATCCCCAACACAATCCCCATTGGCGTCGTTATTGCAAACATGAAGCACATATAGCCTGTTGTTCCAAAGGTGAACCCTGCCTGCAACAATACATATGGCTCGTCTCCGAGGTCCTCTGCCGCCACTCCGACCACCTCTCTCAGGTCTCCTCCCTCCAGCACGCCGATCATGCCCTCTTCACCGTCCGATCCTCCGTCCAGTCCCTCCCGGTATCCAACGCCGAGCGCATTGTAAACAATCACAAGGGACCTAAAGCAGATCACTCCCGGTATCCAACGCCACCAGAAACGAAGCCTTCGACGTGCCTATATCGATCCACGTGTACTGCAACCTGAAAAAAAATGATCACACAAATTTCATTTCATCATCACACAAATGAGGTGACAAGAGTGACGCACGCACCAGCCGAAATCATTACCAAACGACGCTGTGCTGCTTCCTTCGGAGGGGAAGAGGAGCTGAGACCGGTGACCGCCGCCGCAGCCACCGAGCTTCATCTTCTGGCGCTGGAAGTCGGAGTTGACGAGGAGGTGGTAGTACTCCATGGAGTTCCGCTGCGGCCACCACCTGGCGTCACCGGAGCTTCGGGAGGCCATGAGAGCCTTGGCCTCGTCGGAGAAGTGGTGGACAAGGCGTGAGGAGAGAGTAGTCGCCGCCGCATTGTGAAGGAGGACGGCGACGAGGAGTAGGAGGAGGAGCAGCAGAGATCGAGGAGCCGCCATGACGACTCGGGGAGTGAGAGTAAGATCTAGAGAGAGAAAGAGTAGGAGAGCGAGAGTGAGAGAGTGATTTGAATCGGAGGAGGAAGGTGAAGAGGGAAGAAGAAGACGTGGATTAAGAGAGAGAGGGGTAAATACTAAATACGCGGCTCTCCGACCCGCTCCGATCCATCACCGCCCTCACTCTCCAGCTCTCTAACCTCCACTCCACCTCTGAGCTCCTCCACCACACCCTCCACGCCCTCCGCCTCTCCAAGAAGCTCCGCGACCTCGCCGCCGCGCCGGAGAAGCTCGATCTCGCAAAGGCTACTCAGCTGCATTGTGAGATCTTGTCTCTCTACGACGAGTACGACATCGCCGGCGTCGTAGGCGGTGTCAATTGAGGTTTTGATTATATAGAGAGAGAGAGGTGGTGTTAAATGGCTGGGGTGGAGAGAGAGACAAATAAGTTTTTTTTTTCTTTTAATTAAAAGAGTAGTGATAGGGGGCCTTGATAAGACCTAAGAATTTTGGCCTTAATCCTATATGGCGTGCCACCTCATCAAGACACATCATCAATATCAAAAACTTTGTTATGTCATATTTGGGTTAAAATACAATCTTAACCTATCAAATACAATGACTCTAGATTATTTTGTCATTTTTCAAAAATAAAAATAATTTTAAGAAAAGAAAAATATTTTTCAAGCCATTTTTTTTATTACACTCGTTTTTAAATTTAAACACCAAATATAATTTTTTAAATTATAATTATTCAAAAATATAAATTTAAGTGAATATACATACATATATATGCACACACATATACATACATACACACATATACTATTTCAAAAAAAAATAGTACTATTTCAAAAAAAGTAATTTCAACACACTATATCAATGTCCAAATAAACTATAAAATATATATATATATATATATATATAATTCATCTCAAAAATTCGATACAAATTTATTTTATCTACTTTTATTTTTCTAAAATTCGACGGATATGTGTGTGTGTGTATATATATATATATATATATATAATTCTAAATCTAAATTTTGATTAAGAGTCAAAAAAGATTTAACATTGAACTTGATTCACAAAGATGGAATGTTTTAATATCAAATATCGTAAGGGCTGATGATAAAAAAGTCAGTTTAGAGCAACCTAATGATAAAAAAGTCAGTAAATGTTTGATAATGATAAGAAAGTTACCCAATTAAAATCCTTAAAGCGTTGCCCACAAAGTTGTAAATAATTACAACTTGTGCCACTGTGTATAATTGCTTGGTTTTGTTATTCCCAGATCCTAATTTCATTCATTCTCTCTCTAATCCTCCAGCCATTCCGTTGTCTCCTCCGTAATCCACTAGATCCGCCAACCCTAAACCCTGAATTCGTTGAGATCTCCGCTCTCTAATCCTCGACGACTCTCACCAAACGCGCACCTCCGACTCTGCAAAAACTCGTTGTCCTCCGCGGCTGCATCCAAGTCAAGCCCAACGCCGTCGTCTTCAAGGTCCAGCGCCGTCGTCTTTAAGGTCTAGCGCCGTCGTCTTCAGGTTCGATTTGGTTTTTGTGCTCTGAATGGCTTTATGGATTGTGTATTGAGTGGCTTTATGGAATCTAATCTGGATTTGGTGGAGTATAATTGTCAATTGCTCTGTTGGATTGAATGGATTTCGTTTTTGTGCTCTAAATGGCTTTATGGATTGTGTATTGAATGACTTATGGAATCTAATTTAGATTTGGTGGAGTATAATTGTCGATTGCTATGTTGGATTGATCATTTTGTGCATCGAGAATTCGAGATCATGTAATGCATTGAAGTTTGCAGCATTAGTTATTGATGGTGGAAATTGTCAATGTTGGATTAGTTTAATGCATGTGTGGTGTTATAAGGTGTAAAATGATGAGAGAATCAGATAGTGTAACTCTAGGTTCTCAGTGGAATGTGCATAGAGACTATCCAAACTGATCTAGCGCGGCTCTGTAGGTATGATGGATGATGCTGGAGTTTAACCATCCAAACTCTAGCAACACTATGATTTTTATGGAGACCACTAGATACTGGAATAAATACGAAACCGCCTCCAAGGAAAGATGAATATCAAGCAAACTTATGCACATAAAACATTATTTGTCCATCAATACTGACTGAAATATGGTTCATAAAATAGTTATATATCTACTTACCATGCTTCCAATAATGATTTCTCCTAGTGTCAGATCCTAAAAAAGAAAAAAAAATTGGAGGGGAACAGTATACATATGAGTTCAAAATCATCAAACCGCAGTTTACCATACGTGTATCTTAGATATAAATCTTGATATAAGGAGTTAGAACATGACAAGTACTCTGCCTGTACATGTCTCTGTGGTGTTTATATCTAGGAACTTAGCTGTAAGACTAAGAAAATTGCGTTGACATGATGTGATGAAACCTACTCTAGCATCTGGATGTCTACTGAACATGACTAAACAGAATAAAGCTAACTATAAATGTAACTAGCACTGTAACTAGTGTCGTAACTGTGTATGTAACCATATTGGGTATCAAGTAAATATAAATGTAACTAGCATTGTAACTAGTGTGATAACTGTGCATGTAATTATCCTTGGTATCAAGTAACTATAAATGTAACTAGCAGTAGTGTAGTAACTGTGCATGTAACTATCATTGGTATCAAGTAACTATAATGTAACTAGCAGTGTAACTAGTGTGGTAACTGTGCATGTAACTATCCTTGGTATCAAGTAACTATAGATGTAACTAGCATTATAACTAGTGTGGTAACTGTGCATGTAACTATCATTGGTATTTAGTAATTATAAATGTAACTAGCATTGTGACTAGTGTCGTAACTGTGCATGTAACTATCGTGGGTATCAAGTAGTTATAAATGTAGTGTAACTAGTGTGGTAACTGTGCATGTAACTATCCTTGGTATCAAGTAACTATAATGTAACTAGTAGTGTGACTAGTGTGGTAACTGTGCATATAACTATCCTTGATATCAAATAACTATAATGTAACTAGCAGTGTAACTAGTGTGGTAACTGTGCATGTAACTGTGCATGGTATCAATTAACTATACATGTAACTAGTATTGTAACTAGTGTGGTAAATCTTCAATTACATTGTCAGAGTAACTGTTAGAAGTAATTTGTAACTATAAAAGTAACTGAAGATGTAATTGGAAATAAATAATGTAACTGACAGGGTAACTGTGTAACTATGTATGTAACAGGCAATGTTGTTTTGTAGCTACATATGTAACTGACTAGATTTTTTCTTTGGCAAACAGATTAGATTGCGGCGCATTTGTAATGTACTACATGAGCAGGCTTGCCGATGAGAGAGATTTTGAAGATAAGTCAGATATTACGAAGTTTCGATCCGAAGTGATAAAGAAGTTGCTGAATCATCAACAAATTTGGATATCGATACAAGATAGAAAAAGAAAAGTGTCGTTTAAGTAGAGATTGTTCATTGATTTTCATATGCTTTTAGGGAACTATATTATATTCAGAGTTATTTAAAATTATTGACTTGTTACAATTCAAGTAACTGGTCATGTAACTAGAGTTGTAACTGTGCATGTAACTATCATTGGTATCAAGTTACTATAAATGTAACTAGCAATGTAACTAGTGTCGTAACTATCCTTGGTATCAAGTAACTATAAATGTAACTAGCATTGTAACTAGTGTCGTAACTGTGCATGTAACTATCCTGGGTATTAAGTAACTATAAATGTAACTAACAATGTACCTAGCATTGTAACTAGTGTGCTAAATGTGCGTGTAACTATCCTGGGCATCAAGTAACTATAAAGGTAACTACTAGTGTAACTAGTGTCGTAACTGTGCGTGTAACTATCATGGGTATCAAGTAACTATAAATGTAACTAGCAATGTAACTAGCATTGTCGTAACTGTGCATGTAACTATATATCCTGGGTATTAAGTAAATATAAATGTAACTAGCATTGTAACTAGTGTCGTAATTGTGCCTATAACTATTCTGGGTATCAAGTAACTATAAATGTAACTACCAGTGTAACTAGTGTCGTAATTGTGCGTATAACCATCATGGGTATCAAGTAACTAACAATGTAACTAGCATTGTAACTAGTGTCATAACTGTGCATGTAACTATCCTGGGTATCAAGTTACTATAAATGTAACTAGCAATGTAACTAGCATTGTAACTAGTGTCGTAACTATTCATGTAACTATCCTGGGTATCAAGTAACTATAAATGTAACTACCAGTGTAACTAGTGTCGTAACTGTGCGTGTAACTATCCTGGGTATCAAGTAACTATAAATGTAACTACAAGTGTAACTAGTGTCGTAACTGTGCATGTAACTATCATGGGTATTATGTAACTATAAATGTAACTAGCAATGTAACTAGCATTGTAACTAGTGTCGTAACTGTGCATGTAACTATCCTTGGTAACAAGTAACTATAAATGTAACTAGCATTGTATCTAGTGCCGTAACTGTGCATGTAACTATCATGGGTATCAAGTAACTATAAATGTAACTACCAGTGTAACTAGTGTCGTAACTGTGCGTGTAACTATCCTGGGTATCAAGTAGCTATAACTACTGGTGTAACTACAACCGAACAGGAACTATAACTATCAAAAGTAAATATACCTATTAAAAGTAATTGTGCATGTAACTGCTTATGTAACTACTGGTGTAACTACAATCAAATAGGAATAAAAACTGACAATACATGAGGACAAGACCATGGAGAAATCCATTCACCACACAAACAATACAAAATTGCTACATACTATATATTTCATATATTTTGTTTAAACTTGCAGCGTGCCGCTGCACCGCAACAGCAGTGTTCCGCTGCAGATGTAACTATTAAAGGAACTGAATATGTAACTCGAAATAAACAATGTAACTGACAGGGTAACTGTTAAAAGAAATTTATAACTATTAAAGTAACTGAAGATGGAAATAAATAATGTAACTGACAGGGTAACTGTCAGAACAAATTTGTAACTATAAAAAAAACTCATGAATAGAATCATTTTAAAACAATCGCCATATCACAACCATAAAACAAGTCACATAATCTTTCACATTCTTATAGTCGAAATATAATCCAAATCAGAAACCAAAATAGCTATAATGTAACTATCAGCGTAACTAGAAATATAATTGTCAGAGTAACTATCAGAAGAAATTTGTAACAATCGCTATATCGGATTTTTACAACTCGTTCTGTTGTGCCTGCCAGATTTTTCACACCGGCTGCACTTTATTTGTTTTCTCAGTACTTCATCCTTATTTCTGAACCTTTATTTTTTTGGTCTTCCGGGTGGGTTCCTTGTCAATGGTGGTTGTACTAAAATACTAGACTTCGAAAGCTCCAACGGCTTGTCAATAAAAGAAACAAGATTGATTGTGTAAGAATAGGTTTGACGGTATTTCTCCACCTTGAAGCAAAATGAAGAGAATAATTAGTTCGAACTTAATTGAAAACTATGCAAAGTAATTGTGCATGTGACTATATATGTAACTAATGATGTAACTAAAAAAAAAACAGGAATAAAACTGACAAGATGAACATGTAAGAAAAAAGCACCTGGTATAAGGGGTGACATATGAATATAGAGAGGCACCAGCATTTTGCATAACAACAAGACCATGTGAACAAGGAAAACCATGAGAACTCCATTCACCACACGAATAATATGAGGTTGCCAAGTTCACTAGAACTCTATGTGCCATAAGTCTAAAAATCATTTTCATATCAACTTCATTTTCCAATTGATAAACCGTAACATCAGGATGGACAACAAATTGAAGCTTGAAGATCATTTTTATTCAAATCTGGATAGCGATCTCTTACGCGATTGCAAAATCTGAAAACAAGTAATTATCCGAGAATGAAACCGTTGTTCCTTTACCACAACACGCAAGCTTTGTAGTGTAGATACACTCCATTGCACCTGCAAAAACAAAACATGAAAATATAACTATAAAGTGTAACTATCAGTGTAACTGATCAGAAAAATATTTGTAACTACCATTGTAACTATCCATCAAGCAATATATGTAGTCTGGTCTTGTTCAAGTTAATCCAAAGAGATACTGGAAAGCTCTCTCAACACAAAGTACAATAGTCAATATTGGTTAAAGAAAGCAATATATGTAGTCTGGTCTTGTTCAAGTTAATCCAAAGAGATACTAGAAAGCTCTCTCGATAAAAGAAATTGCAGCAGATATGGTTACTGATGGCACAAATCATTTTCATATATGGTAAGGGATTCAATATGTATCCAAAACTAGACACTTCACATTCAAACTAACTGAAACATAAGCAAGTCATTAACAAAGAGATAATAATTGTAGAGTGCTCCATGAATCCAATACAGAACAAAGCTACATGTACAATCCTCCACTCCATTCACAACCTTATGCTCCTTCCTCACAACATAATTTATACAAAGTAAAAAATCCACAGATTCAATTTCACAAACGGTTGGTGTGCATAGAGAGAGAGAGAGAGAGAGAGGAGAAAATTGACCTAGTCGATGAAGGCGTCGAAAAAGCGGTGATCGTCGGCGAGGACAGCGCAGACGAGGACGGCAGAGCACTCATAGTCGTGGAGCTAGAAGAAGATGCGGCAGGCGTAGGAGAGGAGAGAGTCGCGATCGGCGAAGGTGACGAAGATTAGTTCAGATGGAGCGGAGGTAGTCGCCATCATCGAATTCAAATTGGGAGAGAAGAGTGTGGGATATTTAACTGAAATCAATTAAAAGAGAGAAGAGTGTGGCTCTTATAATCAAGGGTAAAAAAGTCATAGAAAAATATGAAATTTGACTATTTGATCATTTTATATAACACAATTAGACCATTTTATAATTTTATACAAAAAGAGCTGATATTTTTATCATGTGGAAAAAATGGGTGACCTTATTATCATTAGTGAGTAGAAATAGTATTTTTCTATCATTTGCCCATATCGTAATTGTGTCAAGAAATAAATTTCATGTAGTCAACCCAAGAAAGGTAACAAAATCATCTAAAATAAAACATAATTTGGTTGTAATTGTTGCCCAATTTACAATGACTATTAATTAGGTAGTTATGAGTAAATTATATTTCTGTTCAAGGAAGGATAATTCTGTAACTTCCTATGTGTGTCTTGACCTAATTAGACTAGATTAGTAGTTACCTTAGTTGATAGGGAATCCCTGATTATTCGGGATACTTGATGTAATGCCTATATAAAGGCCTCCTTATCAATCAATAAAGACTACGCTTTGCATCTATATTGTTTCTCCTACAACACGTTATCAGTATGTAGTTTCTAACCCTGTGCTTGATAGCAAAAACCCTAGCTTAAAAAAAAAAAAAATCAGCAACCCTAGCTTTTCTGCCGGCAACTGCTTGTCGGCAAAGAAGGCCCTCCCCAAAAATCACCTTCTGCCGGCAACTGCTTCATCGGAAGAAAGAAAACAATCCCCAGGCACCAAGTTTTGCCGACAACCCTTTTGTCGGCAAAGAACAGAAACCCCTCCTTGCACCTCTACCGACGACAACCTTGTCGGCAAAGAATGAAATATCTCAGAGCACCCACCTTCTTCTCCGATTTCCAGATCGGACCCACGCAGCTCGAACCAGCATCGCCGCCGCGGCCTTGAGCCGATCCTCAGCGCTTCCATGACGCCGACGACCTCGCACAGCCCTCCGTCGCGCGTCCTCTGCTGTCCCTCGACTGGTGCTCTCCCTCGACGCCGTCCTCAACTACTGCTTGAAACTCGACGCTGCCGCCCTGTAGCCTAGCGCCCTCAGACGATTAAGCAGCCGAGGGTCGCGTAGCGCCATTTATGACGCACACCTCGGTTCTCCTGCGCCTGCAACCAGACGGCGCCGACCCGACCCATTTGCCAGTGGTGCTGCCCAGGTCCAACCCGGTTTGCCAACCCGACCCGGTTCGGCTCAACCCGGATCTTTTGATCCGACCCAGGGGTAAAACGGTAATTGTACTTACCTAAGATAAAACGTTTTTACCCTACGGGTTAAAACAGTTACTGTAGTATTTCTTTATTAGTTTTACTGTCCGGAATATGGTGAATATGACTAACCATATGTTTTTCTTTTCCATGAAACTTATTGCACGACGCATCGCGATGTAATTGCGAGGATTATTTCGTTGCACGTACATGGAAGAGCATCTTAATTTGCACAAGGATCAGAACCGAGTCTCAAGCGCAATTTTTAAACGCAGTTCATTTGGCGAACTAGCAAGTATGATTTAATAAAAGTTCCCGCTTTTTCGTAATTTCAATTATTTGAACTTGTGTACATGTGTTGGAACTTGTGTGTTTTTCAGGACGATACAAAGGAGCCCCACCCACCCCTGCGTATCACAGTATTTAAGGGGTAACTATGATGTTACCGTCTGAAGTTGTGCTTGTGGCTGTGATGTCACTGTGAACCACAACTCTTCGTGACTATTTTATCACGATTCCGACATAATATTGTCGATGCTTTTGACGATCCTAAGGGAGTCACAAAGGGGACAAGCTCATGATGTGTGACGGAAATTGTCACTGTAACATCGATATGTGACGGAAATTGTCACAACATATTGAATTGAGTAACCAGAATCTTGGTCTCGACCATTCAATACCTTCCCTCTTGTTCTTTTGATACAAAGAAACAATTGACCACAAAATGCGCCTAGAAAATGGCCATTGAAAAAAGAGAGAATCATGTCATTGATATGGTTCTATCGGTTCAATAATTGCAAATAATGCAATCATATGGTCAATGTATACAAGAGATACATGGAAGAAGATGAGAGTATATTCTCATGATTACGGATTTCAAAAGCAAAAGATAATTTGCGATAAATATGAAGCATATGACTTCAATTTCCTAGTCAACGTGACTACAAATCCGTTGATTTTGTGCAGGCATAGACCTCACATGTGTGACTAATGCTACTTAGTCGATACACTCTTTATGGTCAAGATCTCGATGTAACCGTTGGCATTTTGATGCATATATGGTTCGATTCCCTAAAAAGCTATATGTGAATGCAATGAATCGCATTACACATTTACATGGCATGTTGATTGAGTTCACCAAACTAATTGGTAATGTTAACTCTGAAAATCACAAAGATAAACGAGCCTATGCTCGTCAAGAAACAAATAGACATGCTTGCGTACATGAGCGGTTGCATACGCATTGCCCGGCCTCAGCCTCGGCACTCTAGAGCACACCAAAGCCCGCCTTGCCTAGCCTCGGTTTCAGCCTTGGCTTGGCTTGCGCGCTGCTTGGACAACAGCTCCGCCACAACCAAACAATGAGGCACGCACGCGCCCGCCTAGCCCCGCCCCTGCCTCGGCCCTGGCGTCGGCCTGCACACTGCCCGGCCCGCTGCCCAGCTCGGCCCTCTAAGCCCATGCACTCGCCCCGACACGTCTTGGCTTCGGCCTCGTCCTGCCTTTGGCTCTTTAGCATGGCATCGGCCTCGTCAGGTCCTTGTTTTTTACCTCGGTAAGCCTTAGCTTCGGCCTAGGCTAACCATCGGTAACTCACATGACCTCGACTCTAACATCAAGCCTCGGCCCCATAAGCCTTTGCTTTTGCCTCGACACACCTTGGTTTCGGCCTTGACATGCCTTGACATTTGCTCGGCCTCGGCCCGCCCGTGCACTACCTCGGCTTCGGCCTTGGCTAGCCTAGCACGTGCCTATGCTTGACCCCGGCCCTCCCTTGCCTTGCTTCGGCTTGGCTTCCACTCTAGCTTGGCTTCGGCCTCGGATAGCTAGGTCATGGCCTCGGTCTTGGATACTTGGTTTAGACATTTATGTCTCTATAGTATCGATGTTGGCTCATTTTGGTTGTTTTCCGGCTCTATTTTTGAGCGTTAACGGATGTGTCTAGTACGCCTTTAAGCATGCCTATGTTTTATCTTGTGATACTACACGCCATGTTGCACACTCTATAGGAATTGAGTATATATTCCGGTTTATATGTCTTGGCATAAAACCCTTGTCTCTACACTCTTATGAATGTATCATAGAGACATTGAGTGTGTAGCTAATCTTCGTCGAACCTTGATCACCACTTAAAGATATTGGTGCCAACGTTTATCACCTTGAAACTCATTGTGAAAATTGAATTGATTTCTTATGTATCGCTTCTAATGAATGAGCACAACTTATGAGTCAATATTGTGAATGTATTTCACGTATACTATGATTCGGATTCTTTGAATCGGCGACTCATGTAGACTCTTCTATACATCGTCCGAAATTTTGGACATGACTTGATGATCCATATATGCAAGAAAGCTATGGACATCGTTTCTTTTGAGCAAAGAAGCTATTGGGATCAAAGATTACCAAAAGAATATTTGGTAGCGTCATGAGCAATGCACAAGGCTCAAGGATGGTGTCACTAGGCCGTGACTGTCACAAGAAGTGTAGAGAGGGCACTTAGTTCGATATACACTCGTCGAATGCGAGTACGACACAACTTGATCCTTAGATCAATGACAACTCATTCGTCTCATGGATTTTCTGGATTAAGCATTGGGGGACACCTCAATGAGAAGCCAATCCATATAGAGATCTCTACAAATGCGAATTACACTAGTGTACATGAGTACGTGGTTTATGAGTTAGATATCGAACACACTCACTTCGTTGAAGTAAATACCAACGTTGTGAATTGGCCTACACGGAAAGATATGCGATCCAGTTTATACAAAGAGATAGGTCCTTGGTCAGGTGATGCTGACACTGCAAGTGTAAACCCTATCGATAATCTTTGATGGAAAACGTAGTGAGAAAAAGAGCCTACACTCACCTTATGGCCCAAGGTCTCTCACAAACGCCCTGGAATTGACTACGATGACATATGCTCTCGTAATGGAGTCATATCACACTCCACCACCTTGTCAGTTAGGTAGTTCCGAAAAATTGAACATGCAGCTTATGAATCATCTCTATTGGGACTAAGTAAAGAGATGTACATAAATATCATGAACGGATCAGTTTTCACCCAAGTCAAGTGAGCAAAAACCTCGAAGTGCGTATGCTATCAGATTAAGATGTTCTCTATATGAGTTCAAATCTTCTGGTTGGATATTGTATAACGCGGTTGAGCGACTACTTGATTGGAGATGAAATGTAAAGAATCATGTCTATTTGCGTGTAAACTACGGATGAATTGTGATTGAAATATCACTAATCCGACGTTAAGAATGAAAGGATCTTGGGAATACTTGGTCTCGAATGTGAGAACCGTCAGTGATGAACTTGTTCATCTATCGGCTTATGGCAAACTAATGGACGTTAAACCAAAGCCTATATGTATCCCATGATTAGTTGATGTCTTGAGAAGACTCGTTTCGTCTATGTGACGAGAAGTCTTAGGAGATGAAACTCTCTATCTAAGTACCATGTGCGCAATCATGTACTTGTCATAATATGCTCGACTCGACATCTCATTCGCTATAAACTTATAAAGCCAAAGTGATGACTAGATGCGCCCACGTAATGCCATGGTATATGGCGGTATTTTCTTTTAAGAGAGAAAGGTTTAGGCTCGTTCGATCCCATCATGAAAGACACATCAAAAGGCAATTCCAGATTTTGCCTAGTTCTGTACGTCAACTTCCCCGTGACCGACATGACAGTTCACTCATTGGAAAATGGTAAACTTGGTACCGTTGGAAAGCTCTATGTGTCTACTTTCCAAGGACACCAACCATTTGATCATAGCTATCATATTGAGTGAGTTATGGCTGTTTTTGCAAAGTAGGACGAATCTGTCCGGTAATTTACAGATCAGTCACATTCGACAGAGCTTTGTGATCAGCTCAGAATGAACTAAGTTGTGTAACTTACATCACTAGAAAGATATGGGTGTCTAGTTTTCAGAACTCTTTACAGTTTGTTCATACCTATTATATCGAAAGATTTATGACTGTTTAAGTACACGAAGGTCATGCTGCGTGTGAATCTGATTTTCAACGCGAACTCTAGTTTTGAGTTGTTAAGCAACCTTCTTCCTTAAGACCAAGTAAAGCTAAGTGTAGCTGGTCTAATACAAGGATAACGTGGCCGTATTCAATGACTCGATCATTGGCTACGCCTACTTTTGAAGCTTGTGAGGAGCGTTTGTATACGTCATTAATCTACACTCCTAGATTGAGTTACCAATCAGGGGGAGTTGTCTTGTAGACATCAGGGGGAGTCTACCTCACATGTAATCTTCAATTGTAGTTGGTGTGTTGTGCTCTTTTCCCTTCGACCAAGCGTTTTATTTTTTACCCAAGTGGTTTTGTTTTGCTTGGCAAGGTTTTAGTGAGGCAACATGTTATGCACCGTGTCACATTAGGTACGCGACACAAGGGGGAGTGTTCAAGGAAGGATAATTCCGTAACTTCCTATGTGTGTCTTGACCTAATTAGACTAGATTAGTAGTTACCTTAGTTGATAGGGAATCCCTGATTATTCGGGATACTTGATGTAATGCATATATAAAGGCCTCCTTATCAATCAATAAAGACTACGCTTTGCATCTGTATTGTTTCTCCTACAACAATTTCGTAATTATTGTTTTTTTTAGTCATCGTAATTACTGCTTTGTATTAAGACAATATTCAAATATTCCTCATATATTTATATTACCATCTGTAAATTAGGTTAATCATAAAAGTCAAAACTTAGATTAAATTCGCAAAATGGAAAGAAAATATTATACCTCTAATACTTTATACGGGTAAATATTGTGATTGAGTTTCCTGCTAATAAATTAGATTTTATGAAGGGTTGAATAATTACACGATATTTGACATTAAAACATTCCATCTTTGTGAATCAAATTCAATGTTAAATGTTTTTTACTCTTAATCAAAATTTAGATTTAGAATTATATATATATATACACACATATCCATAGAATTTTAGAAAAAATAAAAGTAGATAAAATAAATTTGTATCAAATTTGTTAGATGAATTATATATATATATATATATATATATATGAAGTTTATTTGGACATTGATATAGTGTGTTGAAATTATTGTTTTTGAAATAGTACTATTTTTTTCCCGAAATAGTATATGTGTATGTGTGTATATATATGTATGTATATTCACTTAAATTTATATTTTCGAATAATTATAATTTAAAAAATTATTTATCATTATATTTGGTGTTTAAATTTTAAAACGAGTGTAATAAAAAAAATAGCTTGAAAAATATTTTTCTTTTCTTAAAATTATTTTCATTTTTGAAAAATGACAATAATCTAGAGTCATTGGATTTGAAAGGACAAGATTGTATTTTAACCCAAATATGACATAACAAGGTTTTTGATATTGATGATGTGTCTTGATGAGGTGGCACGTCACGTAGGATTAAAGCTAAAATTCTTAGGCCTTAATAAGGCCCCAAAACATTTTTCTAATTAAAATGTATTAAAGTAGAGAATCAGTGGCACATTTGTAATTTAATGATATTTTGATGGCAGAGGTTTAATAGTGTCCTTTTTTATGATCAGCTCAAAATTCAGGTTTTTTTTTTCTAATTTTAGGCATTCAAATGCCCTTTTTTTTATCAAAAGCCCATGAATCAAACCCCCTGGGCTTGTCGCCAATAGAGAGGCCGAGAAGCAAACCTCCAAGGAGATGAGCCGCCCTCCATAGACGGCGGACATTTTAGTTATTGAAATTGGAGACAGAAAGAAAATTGAGGTTTTTACCCAAAGCTACAATTTTTTTGTGATATTTATCAGTAGCAAAATTGCTTTTTAAAATTACCACTAGCAAGTTTCCATCCAAAACTAACCGAATCCGTTAACTCATAAATTACAAAATTACTCTCAGAAATCAATATCACTGAGCCTCAGAAATCAATACCACTGAGCCTCAGAAACCAAAATATTATAATGTTACTGACCCTCAGAAACTTTACCTCTGTCGTCCTCCACTGCGATTCTAATGTTACTGACCCTCAGAAACTTAACTTCGCATTCCTCCGCCGCGATTTCAATGTTACTGACCCTCAGAAACTTTACCTCCGCCGTCCTCCGCCGCGATTTCAATGTTACTGACCCTCAGTTGTTTCAACAAATTAATTTCAATAATTTAAAGCATAAAACAAAGATCGATAGCAATAGTAAGATCTAATATCGACAGACTCCTTAAGTAGGCATAAAGCTACTAACCCTCAATGGACTACTAACCCTCAGTAAGGTAATACCCATTCACAGATTCTTTTTATTCATGCTATCATAAGTTTTTGTTCACACAGAAGTTGCTAATATTCTATCTACATCAACATTTCAACGAAGACAAAAAAAATCAAATTCTTCCATCTGCCGAATCCCAACCCCACAAATTCAATATTCAAAACTTTCTTAGCTTCAAAGGCCTCCCTCACCCCCAACTACCCAAACTGACAAAACAAATTTGGCTTCACCTTCGCTATTCAAACCAGTAGAAGTAGAATTCAATTCTCCTTCCTCACTCAATTCATCAAAACCACAATTCAACTCTTCAATACCTTTGTGTGGTTGTTGTGGAAGCATCGATGTCGGAAGAGGGAGTTTGGGAGGCGGTCAAAGTGGTCGATGCGGCGGAGGTCGACATGGCAGCACAGAGTGAGAGAGAGAGAGAGAGAGAGAGAGAGAAAGAGAGAGAGAGAGAGAGAGAGGTGGAGCTTTGGGCGAAGTTGTGCTATGAAGGACTCGGCGTCGAGGTCGATCTCGCGACGGAGGTCGACCTAGCGGTGGAGGTCGGAGAGTGTGGTTGTTGTGGAAGCATCGGCGTCGGAGGAGGCAGTCAAAGTGGTCGATGCGGCGGAGGTCGACATGGCAACAGAGAGAGAGAGAGAGTGCTGGAGCTTTAGGCGAAGTTGTACTATGAAGGACTCGACGATGAGGTCGATCTCGTGGCGGAGGTCGATCTAGTGGCAGAGGTCGGAGATGTGGAGCTCTGCGGCGTCGAAGAAGATGAGATGCCGGCAAGGAAGCTCTGGTGTGGTTGTTGAGAGAGAGAGAGAGAGAGAGAGAGAGAGAGAGAGAGAGAGAGAGAGAGAGAGAGAGAGAGAGAGAGAGAGAGAGAGAGAGAGAGAGAGAGAGGAATATGTTGATATATATATAGATGACATGAGTAGTAATTTATAGATTTTCAGGATTAATTATGTCATTAAATTATAGATGAGTTAACAGTCCGTTACCGTTAATTCCCTACTGATGGTATAAAAAAATTAGGTCTTATTATTAGTTTTAGGTAATTATGTAAAGAAAATTATCAACTTCACTCGTTATACGGAGATAAGATAAAGATGTGAAAGGCATAAAAGGAAAAAAGTAGAAATTCGTTTTAAATATTAAAAACCCCAGACGGGTCGGGTCTCCAATCGAACACTATATATTACTCTCGACATTTCCCAATTCCGCTGACTTCAATTTTTACAGTAGCCCCAGTCGGACAAAGAGAAGCTCCAATTTCAATGGCGAAGCAATCCGCGAATGCGAAGTCACCGTACGTCCGGTCCTCCGCCGCCAAAGTCCACCCCTCCGTCGACCTCGACGCCGACCCCAGCTCCTACTCCCTCGAAAAGTTCCGCCTCTACGAAACCAGACAGGTACCTTCTCCACTCCCTCCGCAATTTCTAGGGCTCCAAATCCTCCTTCACTCTCTTCTCACCTTAATCGATTTCAATCGCAGCGGTTTTACCTGATCGGCAGCGATCGGAACAAGAGATTCTACAGAGTGCTGAAGATTGACCGGTCCGAGCCGGATGATCTGAACTTGAGCGAAGATCCGGTGGTGTATTCGCCGCAAGAGATCAAGAATCTGCTTCAGCGAATCTCCGAGGGGAATCGAGCCACTGGAGGCCTTACTTTCGTCGCCAAGGTGTTTGGGATTGCCGGTCAGTGTTCTAGACCTCATTTCTGTGCTTGTTTGGATGTTTAGGGTTAGAAATTGCGGTGTTTAAGTAGTTGTATTTGATGTTTATGTGGAATTGTGGGGGTTTTGTAGGTTGCATTAAGTTTATGGAATCGTATTACTTGATTTTGGTTACGAAGCGTCGGCAGATTGGGAGTATATGTGGCCATGCAATCTATAGTATAGATGAGAGCCAGCTGATAACGATTCCGCATGTCACGGTTCAAACTGATATTGCACATTCTAAGACGGAGCTGCGGTAAGGACTTCTTTGACACGCATTCGTATAATTTTCTTGCTGTTTGTTTCTGTGAATTTCTAAATGGTAGTGTTAAATGGATCGATATAGCTGATGTTATGATCAACACAATCTTCTACCTGTTTGCTTATACAGAAGGCTTCTAGTTATGAAAAGTGTTTTAACTATGGTATTTAGAGTGTCCACCAGTTTCATGATTCAAATCTGTCCCCCTCTGAACTGCGGTTGATTATAGAATACTGCATGAAATGAGGGTAATTTGGTGTTTAGCATTACTGTGAGCTATGAATACAAGCATTTGGTGATAACTTTAGTATAGTGTCTCCATTGCAACTTTTGTGAGCACGACTCTTGGAGTTTGTACAAGAGCTGTAGAGGTTCCTTTTGGACTACCCAAGCGTGGAGACTGGAGAGCGCTGAATCTACCTAGAAGAATAAGGGATAAACTTCAAGTATCTAGATAGATGTATGTTTATGGCGCAAGCTGATAAGAATATCTTTCAAACAAAAGGCCACAAATGAAACTAAAATGAAAAGAATAAGATATAAATATTGCTTCAGAGTGAAACATACTTTGTAAGATATCAGCAGTATTTTGGCTGAGGGATTCAAACCTGAGTTCACTCTAAACGGTCCCAACAGTATAAGTTTTCCGTTCAAATTTCACGGGGCTGCCTAAACCACTGCATTAAAACACTAAACAAATAATTGCATACCCACCGGCTAATATCATTGCTACTTCCACTGGCTTACCCACTGGCTTATTATTTTTATTCTTAAACTGCAGGTACAAGAAGCTTTTGTCGAGTGTAGATTTGACCAAAGATTTTTTCTATAGCTATACTTATCCAATAATGCAAAGTCTGCAAAAAAATGTGGTATCAATGGGTGAAGAAGGGATGCAGTATGAAAATATATTTGTATGGAATGCCTATTTAACACAAGCAATTCGTTCAAGGTGTAATAACACTATCTGGACAATAGCATTAGTGCATGGGCATTTTAAGCAGGTATTCTCTCTCTCTCTCTCTCTCAATGCAGTGTGTGTGAACATGGTTTTATTTTGTCAGTTGATGTTGCATTTCGATGACTGTTTAATGTTCTTTTGCTATAAAATTAATAAGTGATGTGTTCAGTAGATAAGTACCTGATTATAAGTGCATTTTACTCATGTTGCTGGCAGACTAGGCTATCAATCTTTGGGAGGGACTTCAGTGTTTCTCTAGTGTCTAGGCGCTCTCGGCATTTTGCTGGGACACGGTATGTTCTAGTTGAATACAACTCTTCATTCTTGTAATTGTTTACAAGACTCTTTGCCATAAAAAATACAAGTGAAGTCTTTGCCATTTCTTATACGATGGCAAAGACTGTTTTGAACAGGGTTTATATTTTCATGGTACTTTTCTTTTCTTTGCAGTTACTTGAAAAGGGGGGTAAATGATAGGGGAAGGGTTGCAAATGATGTTGAGACAGAGCAGATAATCATTGATGAAGAAGCTGGTTCATGCAAGGGAAAAATGAGTTCTGTTGTCCAGATGCGTGGCTCAATTCCTCTCTTTTGGTCACAAGAAGCGTCAAGATTTAGTCCTAAACCTGATATAATCTGTAAGAACTCTCTCTTGTCTGTTAACTTCAACTTCTTTATATTGTTGCAAGTTGGCCTTCTCTAATCCAATTCTTTGTTAACATGTTCTCTTTTTGGATCTAGTACAGAGATATGATCCTACATATCAGGCTACCAAATTACATTTTGAAGACCTGGCAAGAAGATATGGCAACCCAGTTATTGTGCTTAATCTAATCAAGGTTTATTTTCGAATGCCTTCTTAGTATATATTTTATTTCATACTCATTTTAATAAATATTACTTGTTATGGTTAAAAGTATGGACTTGTGTTCCAAAATGCAAGCGTGTCATTACTCTTATCAGAAAAAGGGTGCTCTTTTAGTTTTTATTTTATTTTATATTTTTATAAATATTTTGGACTAGTATCTGTCAGTATTATTTCTATCAGTTTTTGTTGGTTTTCCACATGCAACATGGGCTGAAAACAACATTTTCAGTCATGTTAATTTGCAAAACTTGTCAGTCGTGACAGCAACAATATTATCACTGATGCATTCATAAGGTGGACGTGCACAGATCTTGTGATTTGTTTCTCTCTCTCTCTCTCTCTCTCTCTCTCTCTATTGGTTTCCTGGTATCACACCAAATCAAATACCTCTTTTGGTAATCAGATCTGTTTAACACTGAATATAATATGAAATTTCTTCTGTGCTTTTGATGTAGAGTGTGCATCAACTCTTTCACTCTCTTTATGTTTCAGAAAGATCTGTTTATTTCTGAAAGACTTTTCAGGGTAATATTGGTTTACTAAGCATTAATTGAGTTCTAAGTTACAGTCTGGTTATGATACATATACTTGCAGACTTGTATGTTGTTAGACATGTTCACGGATGCTGTTGGACATGCTGGCTGATGTGAAGTCCTGTTCGTCTTTGCTCTTGATTTTCTTGCTCAGTTGGACTTGGGGATTTTTGTCCTTTTTTCATTATCTACTAGCTGTGGAATTCTTAGCCACCTCTTGTATGTTATTGAACCGTGTTCTCCTAAAAAAGTAGTTAAGCTATGTTTATTTGATTGCACAACATGTAGTTTTTTTTTTTTTTTGATATTTTATCTCATACAATTTCTAATGTAGACTGTTGAAAAGAGGCCTCGAGAAATGATGTTGAGGCGTGAGTTCGCAAATGCAGTTGGGTATCTAAACCAAATTCTTTCGGAAGAAAATCATCTAAAATTTATCCACTGGGACTTTCACAAGTTTGCAAAAAGGTAATCATCTGAGTTTATATATTTTATTTTTATTCTTTTGGTGGTGAAGCAGACAGACGCAGGCACCGATGTGTGTCGGCATGTATGTGTGTGTCTTTGGTATGATGTATACATCATTTTCCCCCCACTTTGGCATCTTTCAAATTTGAAACAATATCTATATTTTGTTATGTGTGCATGTGAACGTTCGTGTATCTAACTATTTTCTATTTTTTCTTTTTTCAAAGCAAGTCTGCCAACGTTTTAGCAGTTCTGGGTGCTGTGGCAAGTGAAGCACTTGATTTGACTGGATTTTACTACAGTGGAAAACCTAGCGTTGTTAAACGTAGGCTGAACCAAATAAGTCGAACAAGTACCGGAAGGCATGTAATTTTTATCTCAGCTCTATCTTTGTTTTGGAAATATTGTTGGAGTGATCATAGATATGGATCACATTTCATTTCGAAAACAAAGTCATTTTTGTTGTTTTAGGACCTGATTGATTTTCGAAAACCAAGACTTAAATTCAGTCTGTGCTTCTCTTTTCCTTTTTCTGGATTGTATGTTGTTGCATAGGGGCTGCAAAGAATATTTAAACTGTATAGTGTCTGTAGAAATGCATAGCTTGTGAGTTCAAAATTCACCTGTTAATTTCATTGCTTCTTTGTAACCTGCAATTTAGAACTAAGCTCTTTTGATTTTCAAATTAGAGATCGTGCCAAAAATTTCAATTACCAATATGAAGTCCTAAGACTGTACTGTGCTGCTGGTAGAAACAGAAGGACCGTTGAAGATTATTTAGGAGTAGGAGTGGAAGGGGTTTGGGAGAGAGTAAGATGTAAGGCAGCTCTTGTGGCCTTTTAAAGGTTTTCATTGATTACAGTCTGTATTCGATCTTGCTAGATTGGAAGGCTACTGTATTCTAGGGCCTTAAGCTTTGTAGGGGTTTTGTGTGCTTTCCCAATTATGTTGTCTTTTGTCAGTTGTGCCGGGAGCTTTTTCAGCTCATAGTTCCCTTGTCTGTATGTTTCCTGTTTTGTTTCAGTAGATTTTGTGTCTTTTTGAAAGAGAACAAGTTTTTTATTATACTAGAAATTATAAAAAGTGAAATTGAAAGCATATTAAGGCACCGTAGACAAGGCACTTTTAAATAGCATTTGATTACTTATTTTTGTAATGAGCTGCGTATTTTAATTTATCCTACAATAGCCTGCAATATTACTGTGCAGTGTTAACACTTGAGATCTGTTTTTCCATCTCTTTCAGGGAAGCATCTCTTAGAGATCTGAGAGGCAGTTCTGGGGACCTTCCCAGGTTTGGGAGCAGTAATGAAACTCTTAATCCTTCTGTTACTCGTGATAGAGATACTGATCCCGGCCATCAGAAAAGAAGTGATAATTCTGGTGGTCAACCACCACAATTTCAAAGTGGAGTTCTGCGCACAAACTGCATTGATTGCTTGGATCGTACAAATGTTGCCCAGTATGCTTATGGCCTTGCAGCTTTAGGCCGCCAACTTCATGCAATGGGACTGACGAACATACCAAAAGTTGATCCTGATAGCAGTATTGCTGCAGCCCTCATGGATATGTACCAGAGCATGGGGGATGCTCTTGCCCAGCAGTATGGTGGTTCTGCAGCTCACAACACTGTATGTTCTTTCGTACCAGGGTTAAAGTTCCTTAGACATGTTTTTATTTTGTTCATGGGGCTGGAATAGCATTTGCACATTCATATTGCGGGATTTGCGGGACATCTTGGATTAACCCTTTAAATGTCCAAAAAGAAAAAGTAAACAGAGAAGGAACAAGGAAAGCAAAAATCAGCTGTTGGTATTCGATAGTTTAGATGCTATTAGTTTACCAAAATATTTATAAGATGGGAAGTATTTATACACATAGTAGCCTTTATTTGAGGATTACTTCGAGGTTTTGGTTTTGAATTGGGGCGTAGACCTCGGTTGATCGTTAGATACCGATGATTGAGAATTGTCAACATATATAAGCAGCCAATCATATCTGAGTTAGCTACCGGGATGCTGGAACTCAAGTAAAGTTCTCATATCCACTCTGAATTATATCAAGTTCTCAACTTGATGATCACACTGTTGTGCACATACATGGTAATGTCCCGTGATCCGAACTAGAGCCTTTATCCTTTAGGAATTATCACTACCTATACATCAGGAAATTGAAAATCCTGCTTTCATCAATAATGGTTTAGGGAAAGACATTTTCCAAGGCCTTCATCTTCTTGCTTCTTTTTATGGGTTTCAGGTGGGTAATGGGAAATAATAGAGGTTTTGGATGAGAGTTGCAATTGGGGGGGGGGGGGGGGGAGCCTTCTTTTGCTTATTGTCTCTTTGTTGATGAAAATTGTGCTTCTTATATATATATTAAAAAATTAAAGTACTCAAAATTATGTGACTACATCCTTAGATGGGCAAGCCAATAGATCTAGTCTGCGGTTCGGATCATGTGCCAACATTTAAATCTATTTAACATATATATATATATATATATAATTAATTTTTATCCACCACATTGCTATATATAAGATGCCCCATGTCTCTGTGTGTATGTCTGTACAGAGAGTTGATTTTCCAATTTTTCTTTGGTAGTTTGCCTCCTAAAGCAAATAAGTTTTCTGGTTGCAGGTATTTCCTGAGAGGCAGGGAAAGTGGAAAGCCACAACCCAATCAAGAGAGTTTCTAAAGTCTATCAAGCGGTACTACAGCAATGCCTACACTGATGGTGAAAAGCAAGATGCAATAAATTTGTATGTACCCCTTTCTCTTATACTGTATTATATTTATATATTTTTGTTCACCAAAAGAATACTATCTCTTTTACCTTTACCCAGCTGAAAATTCTCTCATATATTTATTTCCATCAATAACTTCACTTCTATGCTAAAAAATGGATGTCTTTGGTATATGTGTGAACTCCTCGTGTTACATTTCATTCAAAATAAACCATATTTTATTTCAGATAAAGAAAATTACAATCTGATGGCAACCCATATGATGTAATATATGATGTGTGTTCTAGTGTTATTACCTTGGACATCCTCATTTCAGAAAGTATATAAGTCTTCATCTCGCGTAATGGTCATGACACATGAATGTGTGTCTGTCCACCTTTTAGGTCTTCCTTCTATGTTCATCCTCCGTGAAACCATATTTTATTCCAGATAGTAGAAATTACTATCTGAGGGCAAGGGTATTTGATGTAATAAATTTTCTAATCATATTGCGTTGTAGTGTATTTTAACAGATTTTAGTCAATTTACCATGAGGGAGCTTCTATCGTAAACTGTTAAACCTGCTCTCTTTAAGAACAGTATGGAAGTCTTCATCTCTCAGCCTGCAATTTAATGGTCATGATTGTATCCACCTTTATTTCTCCTAGGTTCATCCTCTGTAACTTGGCCAAACTGGAAACTATACAGCCATTTGATTTTCATATTTCCAATCATTGAACTACACTGCTCGGTGGCCGGAGTCAGGAGTTCCACAGACAATTTAAGCCCTTTGATTACTCAAATGTATTTCAAAAAGTGTTATACTATCCAATCATTGAAACTAAATAGCTCTTTTCACAACACATACTACTATATTGCACATTCTCTTATTATCTCTTGCCTTACGCTATCCTACTAAAACGTCGATCTTTTTGTTGTTTGATCAGATTTTTGGGTTACTTTAAACCACAGGAAGGGAAACCTGCTCTCTGGGAGCTGGATTCTGATTATTATCTTCATGTATCTGGGCTTGATGACCTTCTCCTTGATTTGTGGTAAGACTATCTATCTATGCTTCTTTCTATGATCTGAGTTTAAATCCTTAGCACATGCTTGTACCCTGATGCATAGAAGCAGAACTTCTACATTTTTCATTACTTGCGTAAATGATTTCTTCTATAGAGTTATTGTTTCAATATTACCGCTGAATTTTCTTACGCTAAAACTTGATTTTTACTTTGCAGTTCACAAGCAAATGAAATGCACTCAGGAGCATTGGGAAACACTCTTGCCCCTATTCCAGCTTGCAAAGAAGACTTTCTGAGAATGAAACTGACATCCTTTGACAAATTGATTGAAAGAACGTGCAGTTCAATAAAGAATGTAAGACTTTGCAGCGAACCAGACCAGAGACCAGGTGGTGCTACTGCAAATTCTAGTGTGGCACCTGATGCAGCGTAATTATATCTCTCTTATTCCCATTGTTTAGTATCCTATGATTGATTTTTAATGATTCCTATTTCACTGGCTTGCACACACAGGCTCACTCTCTTACCACATACTTCTGTACATCTCATATGCTGTTTTACTGGGCTATAAATCTTACTAGGATATCACAGTATATATGATTTTGTTTGCATTGCATTTTTTATTTTACTAAAATCATTGATTAAAACTTTAAAAGGATTAGTGAACATTTAAATTTATATATTGGCACATCGTATTCTTCCCTGAATTTGCTATTACCTTACCACTGACAATGAACCGTGGAATTTGTAGTGGCTAGTTCATTTACCCTTGCACTTAAAGACCAATAACTTCTATTAGTCTTGAAATCTGGTATTTATCTTTGCAGTGAAATACAGTTGAAAAGCCCAAATTGGCTTTTTGGCCAGAGAAAGTATGAAGAAAGTGGACCTGCACCAAAAGTTGGTTCACATGTAGTTATAAATGGAGGATCCCATAATGACGCAGGAGTTGATGGCTATTGTGACCTAAATTGGCTTTCGTCTGGTGGCAATGATAACGAGGAGGATATATTCTTGAGGTATTTTGTCTTGAAATCCTTATATGTTGGCATTTGAGAAGAGCCTCCTTCCTTTTGTCTAGTTCATTAATTTCCAAGCTTGTAATTTTCTGAGATAAAATAGTTTTTTCTTTTTGATTTTATCAATAATCTAATAATTATTAAGCTTAGCCTAGTAGATAGAGGTTTGTTACTGCATGGTCAGCATTTATATTGATCCGAGCTTGAAAATTTCAGCTGCTTGATTAGTTTTTGTAGTGGAATAGTATACAGTGTGACCTTGCAATATGGTTGTCTAGCATCCAGTGTACATGGATTAAAACGTGTTTGCTGATACAGTTTGTTAACTTATTGACATCAAATTTGCTTTTCAATACCCTGTAGATGTGGAGTTGTTGATAATACAAATACATATACTTTATCCTGTTTAAAATTGGCTATGGTGTATCTATGGAGGGGGTTGATCCTTTGTTTCTCTGCTGAATTTTGAAGGTACCTTTCAATGACATCAGTTGATGAAGCCAATGGATGGTATGGTGGGACTCTGTTAGGTGATCAAGATGAAAGCAGTGAGATATATAAGCACTATGCTGAGTTATGTCAGGTAATATAATTTTGTCAAATCTGTTTCATTTCAATAGCAACAAAAGATGACGTTACTTTTTTTCTTTTCCTTTCTATACATCTTTCCTGAGAAAAGTGTTATCTGCAGACACATTTTAATAATATTTTTTTTTTTTTCTTATGCTTGTATTCCATATGCGTATTGCTTGTTTTTTTCATGCTTGCAGCTCTTTAACTGGTTTTGTATGACATAAATCTAACATTGACTAAAGTGAAGAGCTGTCTTAATTCAGCATTGAATTAAGTTGATTTTTAAGCAATTTCTGTTCTTAATTGGGTTGACGTGATAAAGTAGTCCTGTTGAAGTATATAAAGTGAACTATGTTAATGGCTTTGAAGTATTTCCGTTAGCCCAGGTGGAAAATGCTCTTTTTTCTCACTTGGTGCATGTTTTGCACGTTTCCATTATCTTGGTAAACTTTATGAAATGCTTAACATGCAGGGCCCTGCCATTGAGCCGTTCCAAAATGATCTGGAGAGAGAAAAGCACTATGCCGATGCTCTTCACATGGGAACCATAAATATTCTGGATGATGCTGCTGTTGAGGCAGAGATGGAAGCAGCTCTCAAGGAGTATGATCAAATTGGAAGCGATCTCGGGAGCATCCCTACAGCTTGTAAATCATTTGCTGAAGATCCAAGTTGGTTGACGAGATGGATCATTGGGGATGAGAAGGTGCAAAGGATTTGACGGAACTCAAGAGGGATGTAGAATTATACCTCATTTCTGATCAACTGTAAAGATATATGGACTCAGCGAGTCATATTTGTATATATTATAGCATCAAGCATTGTTGAGCTGTAGTATGTAGATACACGTGTAAATACAATTTGTTCAAATATAGTTTCACCCTCTAGTGTGCATTTTTAAAGGTGAATGCCACTTGTTAACTTTTCATTAGGTCCCCTTCCCTGGGCTGTTTTGGTATGAATCAACCCAGCATTTTCGCTTTGTATTCTAATTGATGAGAATATCCACATGCATCGTGCATTCTCACATCGTTTCACCACTTATATATTTTAAGACTACAAATCTCGTTTCCCCTTACTGATTTTGCCCTCAAGATCAATAATTCTCGAGTTTCTTATAGCCGTGAGACAGAAGCAACATCAATATGAATGTGATTGATAATGATAATCTAGAAATATTGTTTCTTATTTCTTTCTAGGAAAATACCAATATACTTGTGGCAAACTGGCCAGGGAACTGAGCCAAACAGATTATGGGTACATGCTTAACTCTCAGGGTGGGGCAAACAATACTCGAGAGAACTGTGGCAGAAAGAAAACGAAAGGCCAGTGGCCATTATCAATAAAGTCTCTCCTTCAAGCTTCAACTCATATAATCGTCCAGATAATTTAATTATTCACACATGCAAGTCGTAAGGATATAAGAGTTTTGGTGATCGAAAAAAGAAAGAATTTGCTCTGTTTTTGCGTATTCCATTTGTTTATTAATTGAACTTATGGAACCTTTCAATTGAGCATGAACTACCAAATGATTTTTCCGGCCAATTCACCCTGAACTACCGAAGAAGAGATATAACAGTGAAAGCAATATCGTTGAGTTTGAATTGGCCAACAAATTGATCAATTAGGGATTGAAAAAAAATGAGGTTCTTAAAAACAAGCGAAGCGAATCCTACAGAAACTTGGTTTCCTTATTAGAAACCTAGTTCCCTTATTGTAATCATGTAATGGGATTCGAACCCTCCTAACATACATATATAGGACTGGCAAAAGTGTAGACGCCAAGCAATCTTATTGGACTTCAAACGACACGTGTCTCTGTGAGTGCACCACAAAGGTAAGAACGGAAGTCTATTAATTAACAAGCAGTTTTCACATTGGGTTTTCGAGAAGAGATTAAACCTCATGGAAGGATTACTCTACAGGCTATTCCCTGTTCCAGTTGGGATCAGATCAGCCACATTGGGTTGATTGCCATAGTAGTATTATTAGCAAACAACATAATTATATATGAAAGATTATTGAAAGCCTGAAAGTTAAATTTTTCCAGCTGTGCTTGATATTTTGGCTGGAAATTCGGGTCATTGACTACTCTTCTTCCACATAGCCCTAAGAAACATACCACAAATGCATCTTGGTCCCTCAAAACAATAGTATGCCCCGAAACTCAAAATCACCAACAGTTTCAAAAATGCATTACGGATAGCCAAGTTACAAATTTCTTGCTGGCTTCCTGTGTACAAGGAATAATCAATGGAGCTGATATTTGCTTCTTCTGACACAAACAGCAGTCATCTATCGTCAGCAACATGGCTTATGAAGGGATTGATCATGTGATTCACAAAATCATGCAGCCAAATGCTTTGTAATCTTTGATTCAAAGCTGAACTGCAATTCTATTTCTAAATTGTTTCGCCACTGAAGTTGATGAAAAGATTCATTAGGGATATCATATATATATGTATCTATATTTCCCTCAAACCATGCATGGTAAAAGCATACAATTATCAAATTAAGTACCAGCAGAAATTTTAAGCAAAGCTTAGAAACATCTACGAATATAAAAAATAATAAAACTCCGTAGTCATACTACAACTACTGATTAAATGGAAAAGAGGCTCAGTCACTAAATAGGGCATACAATTATGTGCATTTGCAGCTTCAATTGTCAGGGATGGGATACCCTGCAAAAGGAATACACAGCTGGTTCATTTGATGACGTTGTCTAAATCATACATTTTTCTCAAGTCATTATTGAAGAGGTTAAGGTAAGCAGGTTGTAACGTTTTAACGATTCTGTGTGCTCTCAGCCGGACAAGACAATGTCACAACACATATAGATAACCTCTACCCCAGAAAGCTTCCTTGTTAAAGTACAGACTAATTTTATTTAAAGCTATACCTGCATCTAATGATTCAGGTTTAATGTACATTTAAAACTTCCTCAACCCTAATGACTCTAATCTATTAAGAAATGCTACCTCATCTGCTCCACTTATTACCCATGTTCTCCAAATAGTATACTCTTGTTTACTTGTTCAATATATAAACTCCTTTTTGAAGTCTTGTGGATTATAATACAGATTGTAGGAGGTACTGAACGTAAAATGCCATGAAAGATGACTTGATGACTACTAGTCAGCTAAAAAACATACCTATAACTCATCAGGTTCTTATGTCAGCATCTGAGATTCTGGCGGAATTAACAGATCTGGAAAATTTCTTTCAACATCAATCTTATTTGGCTGTTGTGATAGTATCAACTGTCTTCTTAACTCCTTATTCTCAGATTGCAAATGTTGCATTAGCATTTGTTGCTGGGGATAGTGTGCCTGCAGCTCCATACATTGTGGCTTTGTGCAGACATTTTGTGGTCCTTCCTGAGATGAGGACACAATTTGATTGGGAACAAAATGATCATGCGACGGAGGTGTGAGCCCAATTGGGCAACCAGAAACTCTATATGGGGACTTGGCACCAATTGGCGCTACCAGATAAGGTTGTTGCCGCAACTCTAAAGTCTCATTTCTGCACTGAAGAAAACAAAAGAGATGTTTCAATATCCGAAAAACAAGTTGTTTAATCTTACGAGGTATAAACTTAGTCACAAAAGTAAATTATATCACAAATAATTGGTTTGAAAATAGATCATGCATTATGAGATATGTTATGACAATGTCAAACTTACATTTATCCCCGGAGATGCATTATAGGCACATGATCCATCTTTATGAAGCCGTGTGCGCTTCTCTTGAAACCATTCCTTGAGATCAAAGTCATCATCAAACCTCAATCTTCTGAGACTTCGGTTTCCGTGGCTTGATCCTTCTTTGTCATCAGAGTAGTCATCATGAACGTAATTTTCCTCATCATGCTCGTTCTCGGTGTCAGTGTAGTCATCTCCATTGCAGTATTCCTCATCATCTTCCTTCACATAGTCTTCACTAAGATATGGTTGAGACTCCCAGTCTATTGGATATTCAAGCATAATATTTTCCCATTCTACATTGACCCCTAATTTCTTCACCTCCAAAGGCTCCGGTCCCAAGGTTGCAGATGCTACAACTGCGTCACCTCCTTTCAAACTGAGGATGTCATTTGACACATGCGCTAGCCAAAGATGATCTTCATTAGCAGCTAAGATTACGTTGCCATTCAGCCATATGCCAAACTGAGTGCGCTGGGTATTATTTATAACACGAAGATAAAGATTTTCACCAAATTTGGAGTCATTTGATGAAGAATAGACAATGCACACAGTTAGTGCTTTTACAGTGAGGCCGAAAATTATTGGCACTTGAAATTCGACCTCATCATCATCAACATCTATAAGCCAGTTCGGAATGTCATTTCCAGGTAGAAAAAGACCACCATTACCGCTCGTACACCATCCCTGTAACATATGGAACAAAACTTGTGTCAGCAGTTTTTAGTTAACTATGCTGTGCATATATTTGGGGTGTGTGTTAGAGAAAGATAGAGAGAACCTTCAAAATACTCTGCTTAAATGTATCCGTGAGGCTGGTGCACCCTTCCATATGAATCATTTCCATGGAGCTCAATGATTTATCCAGTCCTGGAATCTCAGTGAGCTTGTTAGAGTATCTGAGATGCAATTCTCTCATATTTGCCATATCTGAAAAGTTTGGCATTCTTTCCAATGCAGTGCAGTGGTTCGCTACAAGGCGCATCAAACTTGTTGGTAAATCTGGAACTTCTTCAAGGTCCTTGCAGTTCTCCAATGTTAGATATCTAAGATTGGTAAGGCAACTGAGGATAGGTAGCCTATGAAAATTGTTTCCTTGAAGATCCAAAGCTATTAAACAGGATAGACTTCCCAGACCCTGAGGAACTGCATAATCAGTTAGATTGCAGTTCCTCAGAGATAATGATATAAGAGAGGATAAGTTTTCTAATGAAGGAAGCAATATACTTGATTCAGATGGTGAACCTTTCAGGCCATCTAGAGATAAATTTCTAAGGTTCTTCAATCCTCCTATGGAGTGGTCAACCTCATGCAAATTCTCACAGTCGTTGAGTTTCAGGTCCTCAAGATTTGAGAGTTTTGAAAAGTCTGGTGATTTTGTTAGGTAATGGGAATGCCTGAGATCTAGAAGTTTCAATTTCTCAAGTACCTGTCAGACAAAAGTAATGGCATAAAAATCAAATTCTGAATAGAAGTGACAAGACAAAAGCTTCTTGTTGACATGTAAAGTAAAAAGTAAGCTATATTATACCTCAGGTTTCTCCCACACTTGCTTGAGCTTGCTATATTGCAGGTCAATAGCCACTAGGCTTCGTTGATTGAAGTTTAATGGTATGCTAATTTCAGGGAATCCATGCCAGCAGAGCCAATTTAACTCTTGGGGAAGAAATTTGTAGCTTCCAGTGAGCTTTACATAGTTGAGCTTGAGCGACCGCAGACTCTGCATATTTCTAAATGCCTCTGTGCTATAACTAATTTCTTCAGAACTTGGCATATCAAGAACTAGTCCTTCAATGTTCTTAGTTCCCTGTAAAATATATTACAAAAGGCCCTGAATAAGGTGATTGCTTACAGTCTTGTTGTGGGGGTGGGGTGTTTGGGTTGTGTGACCTACTACTATATAAGTAATTAAGTATACATGTGTTGCAATATGCATACTTCTCTGTAATAAACATAATGTTATTGCTAAAGTACTTACAGATTTTAATCTCAATACGCGTTTGACATCTTCATGATCCCACAATCTACTACGTTCTGCAGGGTCCTTGGGCGATGTTGCCCGCACAATCTCTCTGCCCATGTCCCGAACCAAATCATGCATAATCAGGTTGTCTACTTCATCAAAGGATATAAGGTGCCTTTCCTCCAGGACACGAATTCCTGTTTCTGAAGAGATGCTGCAACCATCCAATATTCGTATGACCTCTCCTCTGTGCATTCCAATAAAGAAGCAACATATATCAAGGAAAATATTCTTAAAGTACTCGCCAGTCCCACCATCACCTAGCCCATAGTAGCTTATTTCAAGCTTTTTTTGAATATCATCATTAGGAGTTCTTTTCAACAGATCCAATGTACTACTCCATTCTCCTGCTGTATATTTTGTGGAGAGAAAAGAACCTAAAACTTCAAGGGCCAACGGCAAACCCCCACAGTAATCAACAACCTTTCTGGCTAGTTCAGAGATTTCTTCATTTGGACAAAGATTTCCAAATGCATGCAGATGAAAGAGCTCAAGTGCTTCTTCTTCATTCATCTTTCGAGCCTTGTATATATTATCGACTTGAAGTCTCCTTAGAACATGCTCATCTCGTGTTGTTATAATAATTCTACTCCCAGGACCAAATGAGTAAGGTTTTATAGCTAACGCATCTAGCTGGCTCTCAGTATCAACATCATCAACTACAACAAGTATCTTTATACTTCTAAGTCTGTTTTCTATCACACTAATCCCTTCAGCAACACTATCAATTACCTTTGTATTGGTCAAATTCAAGATTTGAGAAAGAAGTTGGTTTTGCAAATCAAGCAGTGGCATTGCCCTCACATTTTCAAGGAAACTTTTTCCGTCAAACCTTTGATAAATGCTGTTATAAATGGCTCTGGCAAGCGTTGTTTTACCCATTCCGCCTATGCCACAAATTGCAACTATGCGATGGTCAAGTAATCCAACACATAAAGAATCACTGATTTCCTTGACACGAGAATCGATTCCAACTTGGTATCTAGCTACATTTAAGCACGTCCCATTGTTCAGCTTTCTAATGATCTCCTGAACAATTTCCTCAATGAACTTTGCTTCGTGCCTGTCAATTAAATTAAAAACAGAGCTACATAAGTTTAAAAAAGAAGAAGATATATTTTACAGCTACAACATAGAATAAAACCTCATTTATTGTGACTGCAGATATCATAGCAAAAATTAATCTTCAAATATCATACAATTCTGTTCAACTTAAGGAAACATAGTACAGCATTTATAGAGGCACAACTACATAGATTGATGTCATTATTTATCTAACTACACAAGCTAAGGCTATAACATTTCATATTAAAGACTGTAACCCCTGCTTATCTTTAACAATAAATATATCCAAAGATTCTAAGGCTTCTTACATTGAGAAGTTTATTGTTTGTTATTGGCATATGGTAAATAGAGGCTTGAGGATAATAAGACACGACACTGGCAATTAAAGTTATGTCAAACAGAAACTCTGTATGTGAAAATTGGAGATTAGTTAGAAAATAGGCTAATGTGGTAAAGGAAAGAAAAATAGACCGTCATTCAAGGACAGTAATTACCCATTTGCAGTGTTCTGAAGTTCCAAGCCAGTCAATTTTGCAGCTTTAGTAAGAGTACTTCTCCACCTCTTTACCTTTTCTGTATCTGTGACAAACCGCTCTTCATGTTTCTGAAAGGCTACTGCAAAAACTCCGGTCTGTTTCCTGACAACCGAAGGATCAACATCATAGAATATTGGCAAAACCATTTGCTCCAATGTGCTTTTGCACTCCATGATTTTTACCAGCTCATCCAGACACCAAGTGGATTCGGCATAGTTGCTTGAAAATACAATCACAGAGATCATGGATAGTTGGATTGCCTGCACCAGTTCGGCATCTATAACTTCCCCTCTTCTTAGCTGCTCATCAATAAAAACATTAATTCCAGCATTCCTTAATGCCGTGTGGAGGTGGTCTGTGAAGCCCTTGCGTGTGTCTTCACCTCTGAAGCTCAAGAAAACTTCATACCTCCATTGTCCTGAGGAGGAGGATGAGGATGATGAAGAAAAGGCTTTTGAGTCTGTGATGATACTAGCCATTGGTACCACTGACTGTATAAAGTGGTTCTGAGAATTGAGAAGCAGTTGGCAATAGACCCCTTTTTGGAAGGAAGTCTAAGCTTGATTTGTGTTAACCATACTGTTATCCAAAGACTTTCCTTTGATAAAAGTGGTGTAATGTCCACAAAGTCTGAATATCATAGCTACTAACACTGAGAGCAACCTGCATCAAACTAGATATTTCTAATATTAGCACCTCTAAAACCACATTTTATAACTAGAATAAAACTGCAAAGGAGATAAGGCAAAAGCTACTAGGATACTTACTACAAAATAAACGGAAGACAGTACTCTCAGTTCATATACATGTGCATGTATTTTCAAAATGTCTGCACAAAATCTGTTCAATTGAAAATTTGCAAGCAAGGAGACGACCATGAACAGAAATTGCCTCTGTGCATCTGTTAAACGAAACAAAACGTGTTATCCAACATAAAAACCTAACAAAAGTGGTCTTCATTTAAATATAACTTCTGAATTCAAGTCCCCAAGGTTTCTACTCTTGGAGTTGTTTTTCTGGAAAGTTAAATTACAAATGCTCTGCATAATATTATTTCTCTTCAAAAAAAACAAAAAAAAAACTGCTTTATCCGGATCAAATTCGTGAAATTTTCAACATGCTCCAGTATTACTTATTAATTTCTAACATGTATACAGGGAGGTGATGCTCAACTTCCAGTTTTATCTATTTACAATAACATTGCTTAAAGAAGGTGGACATAAATCACAAAAGAAAGCAAAACATATATCAGAAATTCCAAACCTTGGAAGCAAACAACACCAACTCGTCTGCTAAATTGTTTGAAGATCTTAAAGACCGAATAAAGATTAGTACAGCATGCAGACCATTTTGATCATAAAAGCTGAAGAATACAAACCTGAAAGTTTTGTTCTGGTAGCCAAAGAATTGGAGTGAAAATCTGATGAAATTAAGCAAATCCCAGAACATCTGACGACTGGGAAATCCAGCTAGCCTCCTCCTTTGGGTCACAACTGCCTCTTAGGCTCTTAGCTATAAATGGGAATTTGAGTCAACCGGATTAGGTTGATTTTTGAGAAATAATGCAGGTGGAGGAGAAACTTAAAACCAAGTTAGTTTCCAAACTTCTAATAAGGATTGAGACTAGCTTAAATGCCTCTGTTTTCTTTGCTTAAATAGGCCACTTCATCTTCATTGTTTTTATTCTTTTTATTACAACATACTTTTTTTCTTTTTCTTTTTTAGAATTACTTCATCTTCTGGTTTATTACTTAGATGTTGCGACCCGCAAATTAATCAATTTAGAGCAAAAAGAGGAATTTTCTTCAGTACCATCATGTATATAATACCCTAATTTACAAATTCGACAACAGATTTTGTTGTCATTGTGGTGAATATAGTGATTTTTTGGATAATTGTAATTCTGTGAGTTGTAATTACTTCACCTACGACATATTTACAAGTTAATGAACAAATGGTTGTCAATATGGTAAATTTGTTTAATTATATGTAAATATATAAAACATATGTTGTAAATCTGTTGTCAATGTTGTAAATTTAGTGTAGAAAAGTAGTAAATTTTGTTCAGTTTGTTGTAAATTAAGGGTATTATATACATCAAAGTTTGTTAGTGTATGAAATAGGAAGTGTTATAATATATTTTTTTTTTTTTTGCTCGTATCAGGGTATCCCCCACCCCGATTGAGGTGAAGACTAATCCCTCGAGCCTGGAGATCTCCGTATAGGAGGGTTAGCTCTCCCCAGCACAGTTTTTTCCATACACAATTCTCGAACTCGAGATCTTGCTTAAGGGACACAAACACCTTATCACTTGAGCCAACAAGTGCGGGTAAGAAAGTGTTATAATTTGACCCCAACTTATAAATTTGTTAGTCTATGACCTGAAGATTTTTTTAAAAAAAAATGACTTGTTTCTTTCATTTTCAGAATAAATTTATTAAGAAAGAAGAATTGTGCAACAGAATCTATGTGCTACAGAGCCATCGAAAAGAAAACTATGCGCTACAGAAACTAAGAAAGAAACCACAGCAAACGAATAAGAATTAGTCATCTCAAGCATCGATCATTTGTAGTCGGATTATTTTCTCAGCACCCTAAATATTATAAGAAACTAGTCAACTTTGCTGGCGCAGGGCATACTGGCATAGTATAGAAATATGATTGTTTTTTGTAAGGTGATCGAAACTGTGTGATAGATATATAATTCAAGAAGCAATGTCCAAATAAGAACCAGATGACATACATGAATTTCAAAGTCCAAGTAAATCAACTAATTAACTAGTTCTTTAAAGGAAATCCTAATCAGGTCGAGCCTACTATATAACAGTTTTCGACACCTAATATTTCATAATGCACATATGATAAAATATTTGGATTAAAGCCAAAACTCCCCCTAGAAACTTTCTCCCGCCCACAATTTGGATCACAAATTGTATTGGTAATCAGCAGAATGATACACTAAAAGTGGAGAAGTAGTCCACAAGCAAGAAGGAAAAACACATCAAATTAAGACAGCTAGAACGCATAAATCGATCACTACTTCTTGGGGTGAGAACCCACTCTGTGCGAATTTTAGAAGCTGAGGACCTTTAACAGAATCACATAATCAAAATAACCAGGCAATTTCAATTCTAGTAAAAATAAGACTGGCCTAATCTTAGTTGAAAAGATTTATAATCACCTTGTCTTCAAACTAAAAATTAGACAACATTTGTAAAGATTGAAAGCACTTCTATTAAAACCAGGAATCCAAACAAAGGCTACTGCCTGAAACTTTCAAAAAATTTCAATTGTACACAGGCAGGCAACTACTTCCCAGTTTCCCAATCAAAAACAAAAACGAATGCAAATTATAATTAAGTAGAACACTTAGATGGTACCACACCAAGCAGAAGCTTTAGATTTGAAAAATGACCCAGTACCGGCCATTTCTTTTCAGTTCTTCGGAGAGAGAGACCTGGGCGGAGGAGCTAGCGGCGAAGATCTTTCAGCGCAGAGTTAATTTACGTCTCCTGCTTCCCTCAAAACTCGTCTAGGAAAAAAAAAAGAGATCATATATAAAATATTGTTTATGGTGGAACTCATAGCAGAGGATTACTTCTATTTCAAAATACAGAATTAACCGCCTTATGTCTCAAAAAGCCAAACGACACCATAACTGTCACTCCCGCCTTCCTTTATATCTTCAAACCCGGCCTGTCAGTCTCAGACAAACATTTCTCTCAAACCCTTGTTCAGTTTCGGACAGATTCTCAGGCGCCAAAGTTGAATTTGCCAACTTTGGTGCTTGGGAACCCTATCTCAATCACTTTTCTTTAACCCAATGGAGGGCATGACGTCAGATATTCCATGGGATGTTGTGCCTTACCATGACCCTTACGATCACGAAGTCCCCGACATTCTGAGTTTCGTTAATGATTCTCCTGATCCAACTCTCAACGCATTGTTCGACGGTGGAGTAGTTCCTTCTTCCCCTCGTCATCCAATTCCTCAGTTTGATAATATTGTAATCCAAGATTATCCCATGTCCCCAATGTGGGAATACTATCTGGGCAACCATAATAATGGGGGAGGGATTGATGGTTCAGTACGAGAGGATTATCCTTCACAGTGTTCCGGAGAAGGAGGAGGAGGAGGAGGAGAATCGGGTGTTGATCAGAATCCGGGGTTAGGGTTTGGGAATAATGTGACGCCACCTCCGGTTGGGGCTCCACCGCCAATCAACTTCAGTTGCTGCGGTTGCCAAGTCCTAAGGCAAATCGTTCACTTCAGCAGTAAGTTCAATTCTCTTGACTAATGATTTGGTGTACGTAAATGGTGCCATGCATGCTAGTTACTTTTATTGATTTGCTTTGATTTTGGTTTGGTCGTAGGTGAATATATCATGACACTTGAAATCCATGGAAGACTCGGTACTATCTGCCATGCGATTCAAGAAAGCCGAGCCAATTACTTGTACAACTCCGGTGCTTCTATTGAACCTCACTATCAGAATTTAGAGTAAGTTCAAGGATATCAGTGCTTTTATATAGTAATTTGCATGCACGTTAAGAATTATGGTCTAACAATTTTAAGTCTCTGTGGCTGATCACTCACTTGTAATTACATTATGTCAATCGATCAACAGCTTTTGCAATAAAGGCATTGAAGAAGTGAAGCAGTTTCTGACGCAGTACTGCTTAGAGCGAAAGGTAGAAGGCTACATTATGCAACAAGATCCTCTGCAAACATTTTACCAGACTCTCTGTGTTGGTATGGATGGTGAGTGGGATGATATTCTTAGATATCCCGACGAGTTCATTTCTGAGGATTTCGACATCACCGACGACTTCATTTCCCCTAATTTAGAAAGGGAGGAAGAAATGGAACAACCTGAACCTGCCGTTGAGAGGTCTATGAGTACGAAAGAGAAGGGTCATAGGCTTCCTAGGTTTTCCCTTGCAGAACAGGTAGCTTGGATGTTATTCTTCTTGTTTATTGTGTTAAAACTCCTGACATGATATAATGTGAAAGTGTTATATGGATACACTTGTGATGATGCAGAGGGAGAGAGCAGCAAAAATGAAATTAGATGATCTTCGTGCTTACTTCCATCTCACCATTGAAGAGGCTTCTGAGCAATTGCGTTTTTGCCCAACAGTTGTCAAGAGGATCTGCCGAAAGTTTGGAGTGAGTAGGTGGCCTGCTAGAAAGGTTTGTCTTTTGAATTCCCGACCTATGCTAATGTTGAGTCAGTAATTTCCTTATTATCAATTCATCATGCTTTAAAACGTATTGGCCCGTATTCTTGATTCTTGTTTCTTTGAATCATATTTCCAGATCAAAAGCATTGAGAAGCAAATATCAAGCTTGAGGCCACTTTTAAATTCATGTAGTGAGAACACCAGGGTTCATGTTGCAACTGAAATCAAAAAGCTTGAAAGAGAAGTAGCCCGGGTTGTACCATAATGCAAATCGTCTTATTCTTCTGAAGAAAGTAAAATTATATATGATCTTATCATATTAATTAATCCTGCTTATCCGGCTATTCATTACATTTTGTCTATTCCGACTATTCGTTCCTTAAAAATATAGGTGACTCGATCTATTATGAACTGGCCTTTTTTGACACACTATTTGACACAATTTTTAACTTATTTTTGTCCATTAGATCTTAATTGATCACACGGTTTGTAACACCCCAAACAGATTAATACGAATTAACCCGGAGTTAAGGTGTTCTGAAAATGTGCGAACCATCATCAATTTTCTATAACCCCAATTGAATTAACATAACCACACCCTTATCGGCGACATGATTCAATACGTTATTCTGATACCATAATAAAGAAGAGAGAGAGTATTTGTCTCCGGGTTAATTTTGAAGTTGATATGATCTCAGACTTGGTGTTTATATTTGAAGAGGAAATAATGGATCTGGAAATTTCTCTCTTGTCGAAGAACACACACCACAGGTTCTTCTGCAAATTGATCAAGTAAAAAATTGTAATTCCTTGATTTTCTATATAAAAATATTGTTTAACTTGTTCAAGGAAGGTTAATTCTGTAACTTCCGTGGTGTGTCTTGTCCTAATAAGGCTAGTAGTCTAGATACTTTATTAGATAGGGAATCCCTGATTACCAGGGATACTTGATGTAATGCCTATATAAAGGCCTCCTTATCAATCAATAAAGACACAGTTTATTATCATCTATTTTCTCCTAGAACATGTTATTAGCACGTTGCTCTAGCCCCCCGTCTAATAGCCCTAAAACCCTAAAACCCTGATTCCGATTTTTTTTTTCCGAAACCCTAATCCCGACCGCCGACCGCCGTCCTTACCTCCGGCACCGTCGGTCCATTCTCGGCAGTACCTGCGCTGCCGACCTGCCTCCCTGCCACGCCGTACCTTCACGAGCTGCTCCTCCTCTGCCTCTCGGCAGACCTGCTCGCATGCAGCCCAACCCGCTCGCCAGCAGCCCTCCCTTGCGTGCTATTCTTTGCACGCATCCCTCGAAGACCAAAATTGCTCGCAAGCCAAGCAAGCGGCTCTCGAAGCCTTCTTCGTTGCTGAGAAGACATCAAGAAAAATCGAAGAAAACAAGCTTCCCCAAAAGTCAAGTTTCTTTCGATCAAGTTTCAATTGAAGAGGTAAATATTTTATAATCATTCCCGCTTATGAAATTTCAATGGTTGGGTTGTGTTTTCTTCCGGGACCTTTTCGTGTCCCTGCTACCTCATCCCGATTCTATCGCTTCTCGGGACGGCATACAGGGATTTAGTCACCTCGGTGCCAACGTTTATTGGGGTAACTGTGATGTTACCGGCCACCGTTATGCTTGTGACTGTGATGTCACTGTGAACCATAACGTCTCTTTTTCAAAAGAAAATAAAGGGAAGATATCGATTGTGACTTGATGTCACATCATGCATCGATTTATGTGACCATAATATATCTTGGCACTGTTCAAAAAGAAAAAGAAAAAACAATTAAACTTGATTAGTATTCAAAATACTAACGTCTCCCTATTGTGTTATGTAGATGGCTGACACTCAGCGTCCAGAATTCGACATCTTGGATGTCCAAGGCAAGGAATACAAGAGGTGGGTCTCAGATATAGAGAACACCTTCATTGGCAAAAGATTTACAGCCACCATTGTCCCTCCTGAGGATGAAAACTTGCATGCTTCTCCTGAACAGAAAGCTCAAGCCCTGATGTTTCTCAGGCGCCATATCCATCCAACGCTCAAAAAGCAATACCTGAGGAAAACCGATCTCAAAGAGCTATGGGACATCCTCAAGGACCGCTTCGACAATGTGCATGACGCACAACTCCCTGACCTTCTGTCAGATTGGGAGCAAATCCACTTATTGGATTTTGATTCCGTCCAGGAATACCATCAGACTATGCTTAATTTACAGTCTGATCTGAGCTTTTGTGGGGTCGACAAGACCGATGATGATGGAGAAGACATTCACGACGTTCCCAGAATCTGCGTCCATGTTGTCGCATCAGTACCGTGATCTCTGTGAGAAAGGCACCATCAAAACCTTCAGTGACTTGATGAATGTGCTTCAAAGAAAGGAGAGGTACCATGAGTTGATTCTTACTACCAACAAAAGGCCTAGAGGTCCGAAATTCTTAGCCGAATCTCACCAGGCCCATGGTAGGGCTCCTAAGCCAAGGAGTCATCTTCGCGAACGTCAAGCAACACCACCACCACGTGCGCCAAGAGCAACACGTGGGGGAAGAGGAGGAAGAGGAGGTGCCGGCCTTAGCCGGAACCTCACATGGAAACGTGACGGCGGCGGTGCCGTCGCTCCTAGAGGGGGGAACTGATTCGGTTCCGGCCCCAAGCGTGGTGGCTACGCCTCAAATAATGCTTCGGCTCCTTGCTTCAAATGCGGCTCTAAGAATCACTTTCAACGCAATTGCAAAGCAAGTAGAGATGTCAAAGCTGCCTACAAGAAACACAAGCAATACATAGAACAAGAAACAAACTATGTAGGAGACTTTGAGGAAGAAGAGTACGATGAAGAAGATACCAACTTCACCGTTGTTGACTTCCAACCTACCAGGAAGCGTAGGACTCAGGAGTATGATACTCCGGATTATGAATAAGTATTTGACTTAGGTCATGAGATACATGTTCAAATTTGATTTTGATTGTTATTTTTGGCTTTCTTTAGTCATAATTCACGACTTTGTTCGATAAGTAGTTTGATTTAGAACATCCTTGATGTACTTTTGAGTTGTCATAAAAAAAAATTCTCTTATTCAATGAATGATTTGAGATTTTTACATCCATATGAATGCATAAATGGTTCAATGCGTCCAATTTACAATGACATAATTATTTTGAGTTCACCACAATTCTGGTGATGTTAACTCAAATCCGAAATAAAATCACAAAGACAAATGAGAGACTCGCGAGAAATCGCGTTGCACATTAGGCCAGCCTATCGGCAGCTAAGGCTGCGATTCGCCAGGCCTCGCTAGCTAAGGCCACTCAGCCGCTTGGCTGTGATTCGCCAGGCCTCGCTCGCTAAGGCCACTCAGCCGCTTGGCTGCGATTCGCCAGACCTCGCTCGCCAAGGCCACTCAGCCGCTTGGCCGCGACTCGCCAAGCCTCGCTCGCCAAGGCCACTCAGCCGCTTGGCCGCGACTCACCAAGCATCGCTCGCCAAGGCCACTCAGCCGCTTGACTGCGACTCGCCAGGCCTCGCTCGCCAATGCCAATCAGCGCTTGGCCGCGACTCGCTAGGCCTCCCTCGCCATGGCCACTCGCCAGCTTGGCTCAACACCGAATCCGGTTTTTGAAACCAACATCGACAGCCTATCGAACAAATGCAACTTTTGCATCAATGGCTCGGCAACGACGTGTCTTCGGACTCGCCATGCTTCGGATTTAGCTCAATCGTCGCACCGTATTGCCTCAATGCCCGACCGGCCCTCACCACTCGCCTTGCTTCGACTCGGCCTCAGGGTAGCTTCGGCCTTACCACAGCTTTAGCTTTGGCTTGGCCTCGGCCTTGGCTCGGCCACGCCACCTACGACGGTGTCCGGTCTCAATCTCTGACCTAGGCTATGTTAACTCTCAATGTTGGTATTCAGTGATTAAAATAAGGCTTATCTCTTTCTCTCAAGTTATGCCGATGCCATGGCTATGTTATTGGCCTTAATGCACTTCATTTTGTGATGATATATTGCTTCAGTACACTTACTTTAAAGTGTTTCCCAAAGTCTAAAGTAGACTATTGATTCAATTTACATTGTTTTTGTAGATGTATCAAGGCGAGATTGAGTGTTTGTTGGACTGTGCAACAACTCACACGATTCTGAGGAATCGGCAATTGTTTTCGGATTTTTCACCAAGAGAATCGTTGTTATCTACGATGACAGGAACCGGACCCGTCGTTAAGGGTCGTGGCACTGCTCAATTCTTATTGCCAAATGGCACTGAAACATGCGCCTAAGGCACCAAGAACCTTGCTAGCTTTCAAGGATGTGCGTGACAACGACTATCACCTCATCACTTATGTTGAAAATGAAACTGAATATCTGTTGATCACCTCCACTGAGAATTTGCGTACTCGCATTGTGGAGAAGTGTAAGCGTGTTCGAAATGACATGTATTTCACAACCATTAGAGCCAATGAATCTCATGTTGTTGTCTTATGCGATTCAAATGCTTACAAGCTTTGGCATGAGAGACTCGGTCATCCGGGTCGTGATCTGATGATTCGTATTCTGAAATGCTCCCACGGTCATCCGTTTTTCAGATCACAAAAGCACAAAGGGCACCTCGGCCTCGGTTCGACCGCCATGCCGTCGATAGCCGCCTCTCGGCTCCAAGGAGAGGTTCGGCCTCCTCCTGCTTCTCATGCTTCTGTAGCGATGTTTAATGCTCATCGTTCGTTTTGCAAAGCTTGTTCACTAGCAAAACTTCAAGCAAGACCATCTTTTGCTATTGATAATAAACAGAATATTCCGTTCCTACAACGAATACAAGGTGATATTTGTGGACCTATAACACCAGAATGCGGACCATTTAGATATTTCATGGTTCTGGTTGATGCGTCAACCCGTTGGTCACACGTAGCGTTGTTGTCCACGAGGAATGCTGCATTTGCTAAACTCCTAGCTCAGATCATTAAGCTTCGGGCTCACCACCTGAACAATCCGATTAAGTCAATCAGACTGGATAATGCTAGAGAGCTTACGTCAAAGTGTTTTGATGACTATTGCATGTCAGTTGGGATTCAAGTTGAACATCATGTGCCCCATGTTCATTCTCAGAACGGTCTTGCAGAAGCCGCTATTAAGAGACTACAGCTTGTTGCTAGGTCCCTTATCATGGCCACTAACTTGCCGGTTTCGTCATGGGGATATGCAATATTACATGCAGCTATGCTTATTCGTCTACGACCCATAGATAGCCAACCATTTAGTGCGTACCAGTTGGTAACTGGTTACGAGCCTGATATTTCGCATCTCCGTACTTTTGGTTGTGCCTTATATGTGCCTATCACGCCTCCACTGCGTACCAAGATGGGTCCACAACGACGATTAACTATTTATGTTGGATATGAAGCACCAACAATTGTCCGCTACATAGAGCCTATTACAGGTGATCTGTTTACTGCAAGATTTGCAGATTGTCACTTTAATGAGACATCCTTCCCGCCGTTAGGGGGAGATGGGGCCGCATCTGTCCCTAGTGAACGTCAGGAATTGATGTGGTTCTCTCCCACTATGTCTCATTATGATCCCCGTACGTCTCAGTGTGAGACCGAAATACAACGCATATTGGAACTACAAAAAGTGGCGGATTTGATGCCCGACTCCTTTACTGATATTGCGAAAGTGACAAGATCAACCATACCTGCTGCGAATGTACCTGCAAGGCTCAACATACCTCGCCACGCGCGAGCACGCGCCGCCGGTCCCGGACCCGCAGCCCTAGGTGCCGTCGGCAGCCTAGGCTCGGCACCTCCAAGTGGAGGGCCGGCGTCGACTTCGGATCCTCCTAGAAAGAGGGGGAGACCAATCGGTTCCAATGACAATGTACCTAGAAAGAGGGCATGTGTCCAGGCACAAAGCGATCCGTTCATCATCGATACTGTGACGCCGTCACACGAGATTGTCTCCGACTATACCTATGTCCAAGAATCAACTCTGAATCATCTGGGTGACGCCTTAGACTCACCGTTGATGTTGGAGAACAAGGAAATCTCACTAAACTACTTATGCATGCACAATCTTATGGAAAGGAATTCCATGTATATCGATGATGCATTCGTCTACGCCGTTGCTCAAGAAATCATTGACGACGACGATATGGAACCCCGCACTGTTAATGAGTGTCAACGTAGGGCGGATTGGCCGAAGTGGGAAGAAGCAATCCAGGCTGAACTAGACTCTCTAAAGAAAAGACAAGTATTCGGACCGGTTGTGCCTACACCGCCGAACGTGAAGCCTGTTGGACATAAATGAGTTTTTGTCAGAAAGCGCAATGAGAATGGTGAAGTCCAGCGATATAAAGCTCGACTCGTGGCGCAAGGTTTTTCTTAACGCCCTGGAATTGATTATGAGGAGACGTATTCTCCTATCATGGATATTATTACCTTCCGATACTTAATCAGTTTGGTAGTCTCAGAGAGACTCAATATGCAGCTTATGGATGTTGTAACAGCATATCTTTATGGGGATCTAGATACGGAGATGTACATGAAAGTGCCAGAAGGACTTTCGTTACCCAAGTCAAGTGAGCAAAAACCACGAAGTTCATTTGCTATCAGGTTGAGACGATCTCTATATGGACTCCGACAATCTGGTAGGATGTGGTACACACGGTTAAGTGATTACTTGATTGGGAAATGATACAAGAATGATGAGTTGTGCCCTTGTGTGTTCATAAAGAGAACAAGTTCAGGATTTGCCATTATAGCCGTCTATGTTGACGATATGAACATCATTGGAACTCTAAATGAGATCAATGAGACCGCAAGCTACTTGAAATCCGAATTCGAGATGAAAGATCTGGGAATGACTCGGTTTTGCCTAGGCTTAGAACTAGAGCACCGAAGTGGTGGAATCTTTATACACCAATCTGCATATGTCCGAAAGATGCTCAGGCGATTTAACATGGACAAAGTTATGCATCCTACAGACACTCCCATGGTCGTTAGAAGTCTGGATATCAACAAAGATCCCTTTCGTCCGAAAGAAGATGACGAAGAGGTCTTGGGAGCTGAATATCCATATCTTAGTGCAATTGGAGCTTTGTTATACCTAGCTCAGTGTACTAGACCAGACATTGCTTTCTCAGTGAACTTGTTAGCTAGATTTAGCTCTACGCCAACACAACGTCATTGGGTTGGAATCAAGAACATCTTTCGATACCTTAAAGGAACCCTTGACATGGGCTTGTACTATCGATACACTCATCAGGATTCGACACCTAGTCGATCCCTTGCATCCAACGGCACAAACCGTGGCTCGGATCACCACCGGTCAGCCGCCAAGAATGGCCTCGGCTCGGCAGCACCCTGCCCCGCCACTGCAACAGGGCACGGCTCGGCCATCCGCCATACTGCAGCCATATCCGCCACCGTACCCGAACCCAAGGATGCCAAGACGTGGTCTCGGTACGGATTTGGCGATACCCCCTCCTACTCAGATACACCAAATGATGTAATGGTAGGATTTGCTGATGCTGGATATTTGTCAGATCCACACAAAGGACGTTCCCAAACCGGTTATGTTTTTACCATTGGGAATACGACGATATCTTGGAGATCAACCAAACAAACCCTTGTTGCTACCTCCTCGAACCATGCTGAGATTATTGCACTACATGAAGCAGTCAAAGAATGTGTTTGGCTTCGCTCAGTTATATCTCACATTCGAGAGTCTAGTGGACTTGAGTTTACTACGATGGGACCAACTTGCATATTTGAAGATAATGCAGCATGCATTGAGCAGATGAAGTTGGGATACATCAAGGGTGACAATACTAAACACATTTCGCCTAAGTTCTTCTACAATCAGCAGCTGCAAGAGACTTTGAACATCCAAGTGAAGCAAGTCAGCTCGGAAGATAATGCAGCTGATATGTTCACCAAGTCTCTACCCAAATCTACATTTATGAAGCATGTAAAGCGCATTGGTATGTGTCGCTTATCCGAACTCAAAGACTGATTGACTATCAGGGGGAGTTCTCGTCTAGACTTCAGGGGGAGTCTAGTTATGCATGTCTCACATACTTGTAGTTGGTGCGTTGTACTCTTTTCCCTTAGACCATGCTTTTATTTTTGCCCAAGAGGTTTTTGTTTGCTGGCAAAGGTTTTAACGAGGCAACAGTTCATGCATCATTGAGGACGCGACACAAGGGGGAGTGTTCAAGGAAGGTTAATTCTGTAACTTCCGTGGTGTGTCTTGTCCTAATAAGGCTAGTAGTCTAGAATCTGTATTAGATAGGGAATCCATGATTCACAGGGATACTTGATGTAATGCCTATATAAAGGTCTCCTTATCAATCAATAAAGACACAGTTTACTATCAATCTATTTCTCCTACAACAGTGAAAAAATTCTCTATACATAAGGTAGAATTATAAAATAGATACATAATTGGTTGTATGTATAAGATATCTAACTATTAGAGTATTATTCTAGTGAACTTAAGCATCTAATATATAGGAAGTTTATTTTCGTATGACACCTCTATATTAGATTCTAATTTTAATTATACCTCTTTGTTAGGATTCCTACTACATTATACCTATGATTGTGGAATACACACACACACACATATATATATATATATATATATATATATATATATATATATATATATATATATATATATATATATATAAGGCTTCTCTGCTACGGACGTCCGCACTTGAGACTCACTATATATATATATATATATATTACTGTAATCAATTTTTGTTTTAGTTTAAAGGTTATGTTATGTACTTAAACTCTACTGAATAGGTACATTAGAAATAATTTGAGTATAAAGTGTGATCTCTCGATCATAATATTATACCTAAGAAGAAAAGAAAAATTAATCGAAGGACAAGATCATCATGTACCTTACAATTAGATATCATTCGAGTATGTAGGGAGACACCAGCTCAGAAGTGCAAATGCAAACTAATCCCTAGAAGAAAACTCTTTCTCTCATTTCTTCCCATTCTCCAATTTTTTTTTTTTTTTTTCAGAGTATTTCTTCGATCAGGCCGTTGGGACACATGCAACAATACTATCCATACATGTCTTCTTCCCTTTCTTTGATGCAAGAAGAAAATTCCTTCTCAGGATTCAAACCAAAGTTTCATTTCATCTCATGAAAGAAATTCTAAAATTTTCTTTGAAAATACACCTATACATTAGGGAATAAAAATCTATCACAAATGGAATACTTCTATAAAGAGCATATATACACAAGGTATGAAATTAAGAATGTAATTAATTATGATAAATTTAAATCGAGCTAAATTTTAGTCACTCAAAGTATGAAATTAAGAATGTAATTAATTATGATAAATTTAAATCGAACTAAATTTTAGTTTGGTATTTGAAATTCATATTCATATTAAGATTGAGATTATACCAAATTTAGCTTTCTACAATCTAAAGGGTAAAAATGTGAAGATAGACAAAAATGAAAAAAAATAATAATATAGAAATATGCTGACAATTGGGTGTATATCTAAAAAAGAAGAAAATGTGAGTTTATCTTAAAAGAGAGCTACTTATTTAGGTTTTTATCTAATTTTCTCTAAATTAATATATATCTCAGTAATTGTACATATATCTTTACACTACCAGAAAAGGCATTATAGCCGACGAAATTGCAAATAACGGCCGACGAACTCTTTATTCGTCGGCTATAACCATTATAGCCGACGAAATTCGTCGTCTGTAGTGGTATTTCGTCGGCTAAAATGGTTATAGCCGACGATATCGTCGTCGGGTATAGTTTTGCCGACGGCGTATTTCCGACGATGTTATAACCGACGATATGTCGTCGGGTAATGGTTATAGCCGACGATATCGTCGGCTATAATTATTATAGCCTTTTCTGGTAGTGTTATGTCCTAAATGAGTTGTGGTTAAGTTACACACACACTACTGATTAGTCTAACATTTTTAATTTTCTCAATGATTCATGCAATTAATTAAGGAAAACACAAATTAACTTAAGCCACGTACATCTTGTGTATAATTAGTTTCTTGTCAAATGAGTACATAATGTGCACATAAGTTCTCCCCCAAATTGGGTGATGGTGATCACAATCGAGTTCCAAATTATAGACTATATTTCTATACACATTAGAAATGATTGTTGGTTGAATGATGAAATTGGATGAATAATCATCCTCATATTCTGTCCTAGTTTTTTTTTTTGGAAATGATATTCTGTCCTAGTTTAATTGCTATGAAACAAATCGTTTGGTGTTTGATTAAGAACTGCATGGGACCTAGCCACGATCTCATAAGGTAGGCCTCACCAAACAGTTTCGGGGAGGAGGTTTCTCGCATGCCCTCTTTTGGGAGCATTTTGGCAACAGCCAATAGAAACTACCAAAATAAGATCAAGTTCAGAGTATTGACACCTCATTTCCTTCGATAGATCCCTTTGTTTGCGCACTTGAGGCCTGGGGCCTGCACAAGGACGCCGAGTCCGAGGCGCTTAGGGTTTTGAAGAGCTTCAAGGTGATTGAATTAGGAACGGAGCCGGGGAATTTGAACTGTAGAATTGTGCCAGGTGTCGAGCAGGGAGGCAACGATAAGGAGTTCGGGGATTTGATTGGGGAAGTGGTGTGGACTCTAGCAAGGTGTGCTTCGGTAATTCAAAGAAACGAAGGCGAGGTGTATGAGCTTCTGCTTTGTATGGTTGAGGAGTTAACTCCTTGGTTTAGGTCAGCAAATCTGATATTATTATATTTTCGGAGTATTTTGTGTTTCGAAAATTGAGAAACTAGGAATTCTTAGGTTCAAAATTGCGAGTTCATTGCCGAATATTGTTAAGCATAGATATTTGCTGTGATAATGTTAGTAGTTCTCTCATTCACTTATATGATATCAAATATTGCAGGGTGTTGGATGATATTGTAAGTGACAAGGTGCACAGGCAGCTTGCCATTTATCTCAAGAAGTGTACTCATTCTTTAGTCCGCAAGCTATCATCCTTTGGAGAAAATCTCGTGTACAAGTTCTGTTGCATGACAGTGAGTGAGTATGCAAAGTCCCCCATCAAAGATCGTATGTTTAAGGTGACGTAAGCTTGAATTTTTAGTTATTTATGTACTGGGGAATTCGATGTGCTTATCTAATCAGTATTTTTTTTTTTATGCAGGGCCTCCGTCGAAAATGTTCAGCTTAGTGTTCATTACAATAGATTAGTTCGTCACTCATCAGTAACACATTGTTATGCTTGTTGGAGTCCATTGATGATGAATGCAAGGTAACCATACCTGACTTTAATGTTGATTGACCACTGAGATTTGGTCCGACTAATGTCTGTATTCTTCAATTATCAGTCCCCATGCCAATGGTTAGTGTCAAAATATAGGCTTCAAGGACAAGCCATTAATTGTTGTACAGATTTCACTTCTCTTTCAACGAAATGGTAGAGGATTAGAAATATGATAGTTGGGCAATTTCTGGACTTATGGATATATGTCTTGAAGGATGAAAAAGGGGAAAACCAAAAAGCCTTATGGCATATCTTTCTTGGTCCAAAGTTTTTGCAAAATGAAAAGAAGATTTTATTGTGATGTGAGTTCCTTTGCTAAATTGAGTTACCCTTAACCCCAGCAGCAAACATTTCAAAAAATTGTTTTTGTTTTTCCATTTATACTGTTTAAACTTTTTAACTATGAGAGTGTGTCTTTTTCTGTTGGGAGTTACTATTGTAAAAAATAGTTATGTGGTCTTGTTGTATTTTTTCTTTCTTTTGCACCAGTGCTGCTGTATAGGTTTAACTGTTTTAGTACTTCTACTTACCTTTTTTTTGGTTGAGTTACTGTTGATGGGGAGCCTTTCAAAACTTCGTGGCTTTCTGTGGTGCTGTTGTATGCTTGTTACTTTTGAGTTCATTGTGTGAATATAATCAGTTACCGGTTCATAACTAAAATTCGTGCATCTCAGAATTGGGCTAACTTCTATAAAATTACATTTTGGCAGGCTGAGCTCAAATATTCAGGAAAACATTTTGTTGAACTTATTGCTTATTGTGCCAATAAGTGTCGAACTACAAGTACAAGTCGTTCTGGTACTAAGAGATCTCATTCAAAAAGTCTATTAACTCACTGTGATCAGGTATTTTGTTTTTATGTTATTTTCTGTTATCAAATTTCATCTCTGTTGCCTTATTTACCTTTGTCATGATGTAATTAAATATTTGATTTGTTTTGCAGGCTCCCCCTGTAAATTTGATTCTAAGGCTTTATGCTACTGGTTTGCACTACATTGATTGTAGTATGAAGTCAAAAGATGTGGATCTTACATCTTTTGGAGGTGCAATTAGAGTTTTGCTTGATGACGGGGGTACAACGAATGATTTGTCAGATTGTCTTGATTCATTGGAAAGTCATCTCCAAATTGGTACAAATGATATTTCCAAAAGGGGGTTTTCCACTAGTCACGTGCAGAAGGATTTGAAGGATCACCTTCTGCCTTATTTCAATGCATTGGAGTTCTTATGCCATTCACTTGTTGACTTGGTCAATTTGGGAAAGAAACCGATTTGTGCTGATAATGGAGCTGCCTCTGTTTTTAGTGAACTGTGTGTTATCCTGGGTGCATTCCGTCAGCTACATGATGTCTTCCATTCTTTACAAATGTGAGTAAATTTTAAGTTCAGTGTTTCTTTGCTGTAATATATAAATTATAAGAGCTATATTCTGGCCGTCTTTAACTCAGGTTGGTGTTGTTTATTGTGGCAGCATGTCACCCCGGTTACGTACCAAGGGGACCAGCATTGTGGTGCTGTACAACGATGATCATATTTTGTTTATGGTTGACTCCAGAGAAACACATGCAAGGAAAAATAATTTGCTCATTTTCAATGATAATTTAGCCAAGTTTCGTCTTCTGAGTGGTGTAAAAATCTTTCGTAGCATTTACAGGTGATGTACAACTTGGTCAACAAATAGTTGATTATTTGGTTAAAAGAACCACGGACAACTCTACCTTGGAATACATAGTGCAAATGGCAGCACGGTGGGTACCGCCACTCAAAGAAGAAGAAGTTGCTATTATTATTGGGGGTTGGCTGAAAAACAAGGTAAAATTTTTGACACAAGAAGATTTCTATATGATGTTTCACTTGAAATCAGCTGTTTAAGAATCAATACTCATGAATGTGTTATGTTTTCTTGCAGAAAACAATGGCATTCAGTGGTGTCATTATCTTTGATGATATAAATCTGAAATACAAGATGGACTATAAGCGAGTGGAAGTTCAAAGTAAACATGGGTGGATCAAAGTTGTCTTGGGGTCTGGTGGTAGACATATTAAAAATTTCTTGAATTTAATGCAGAATGGGCAGAGCCTTGAGGAGACTGAAGAGTTGGTATGTTGTGGAATGTGTCACAGTGCCTTCTGACATGAAAGCAGTGGTGGTGTACTTCATTTTTTTTCATTTTGAAAAAACTAATGGACATAGAAAAAGAGGAGCAGCATCAGTTAATGTCCTATCGCATTCGCATATTAAGAGAACAACTAAGGAATGGTTGGTAGTACATTATTCTCGTGTGATGGAATTAAACAAGCTGACTATGTTTATTTTTTATGACAAGAATAACCTTATAAAATCTGAAATTTATGCTGCAATAAAAGAGTAAGTATTTTCCAATTTTATTATGTATTAACATTTTAACATTGATGTTTTAATTCTTGACCGTTGCCTAAGAGATATTTTATGGACAGATTTAGTCTTCGATTGGTTCTGACCCTTCTCTCACCCCTCTTCAAGGTGAAAAGCAGCCAGCTTTTCGTGACCGGTCTTACGGTAACAAAAAAGCAAGATGGTATTGCTATGATAAGGAAGGGGAAAAACATAATTAGAAAAACCAAGTTGATGAACTTGTTGCGGAAAGAAGATTTCAAGCAGTACTAGTTCGGTAACGGAAAATTTTATATCGGGGAAGAGTCTGGATTTTCTAAAGCAAGTAGAAGAGGACAAAACATCGAATAAACGTTATCTAGCAACATGATCTGAGCCTAAAAATGTTTGTATTCTTACCTCTGTTATTTTTCTTTACTTAGGTTAAACTGGGATATATATATATATATATATATATATATATATATATACATATACAGCCCCCTTCCACTAAGGGATTCCTTATTTTGTTCATTTTAAGGGATCGATTATTAGGCCAATTTGTTGATTACATTGTAGTCGGTCACGAAAAGCTTCCCCCTTTTCACCTTGAAGAGGGGTGAGAGAAGGGTCGGAACCAATCGAAGACTAAATATGTCCATAAAATATCTCTTAGGCAACGGTCAAGAATTAAAACATCAATGTTAAAATGTTAATACATAATAAAATTGGAAGATACTTACTCTTTTAATGCAGCATAAATTTCAGATTTTGTAAGGTTATTCTTGTCATAAAGAATAAACAAAGTCAGCTTGTTTAATTCCATCACACGAACATAATGTGCTACCAACCATTCCTTGGTTGTTCTCTTAATATGCGAATGCGATACGACAATAACTGCTGTTTGTGGACTAAATCGGCTGTTCTTGCTGACAAGCCTGATGTTTTGTTGTTTGAGATTACTACATTCTGCCTCAGGTACTCTCTAAAGTTTCTGCTTTTAGTATTCAAGATGTGATCTTTTTTTTTTCATGGTTTAGTTTGGTGTTATTCTGGATATCATGTGGGACTGTTGAAAATTTTAGTAAAATGGTGTTTGAATTTTGTGGTTGTAGGCCAATTCAAATTGATTTCAATGATTGTTTTGGTTGGTTAAGAGTGATGAACATGCTGCTTTCCATTAATCTAGTACTTTGTGTTACATTCGTAGTACACTGCAATTGCAGCATTAGTGTAATGTTGTGTACCCAAGCAATTTGTTCTGATTAACAAGAGTACTAATATAGAGAAAGGAGCTAAGGTTTAGAGTCAAAGAAGGTCAAGAAGTCCTATCTATTCAGGTGCTTTGATCCCATGCTTTTTACTTGATTAGTGTCTATGAAAATTTTTGGGACATTGTGTGGGTGTGCTATGGTTACTGTACTGAGGCTGGTGTCCTTTAGAGTTTAGCCATCGGAAGGGATGAAGGGTATTAGAACTCCAGTTTATATACTTGTAGGAAAGGGTAATTGTGCTTCTTTTGCATGAGCACCTTGCAGTACTTAAATGTACTTGCAGTAACATTACATTATGTAGACTCCCGAGTGCTTTTGGCAAAAATTTAAAGTAATTAAGAATTTCGAATTGCTTCAGACATTGCAGGAAAATCATACTGGCATTTTAGCTTCTAGCAACCAAAGGTCTTTGAGTTTCATAAACCTTCCATCAGTGTTATTGCCTGAATTCATTAGGATAATTAGATTTCTCTTTTTACTTTGCCATTGTGCTGTAGGGATGCCTCATAGAAAACTATGAGTAATGAGGAGCCCAACGGAATGAACCAAGAGACAGCTTGTGCACCCTAGGTGACTTTTCTCACTTATTTGATTTGTCTTTACACCTTTTCCACAACTTATAGGGAGGGGATTGCAGGCCTATCCCTTTTCCATGGGGAAGGCAGTTAACACATTAATAATTATAAGCATGCTTGGGCTAAATTAGATGGGTATTCGACTATTTGCGTTGGAAGGCTTTTGTTGGAAGCTTCCTTTCTCTCCTTTCCTCTACTCTCTAAATTCTCTTGCATCATGCAGCTTATCTCCTAATGAGTTTATTCTATGAAAATCCACCATTAGGAGTCATTGGTTGGAAATTTAATTGTGATTCTGTTTATTCTCTTTGTAATAATTAGTATCTGAACCACATTAGGGGCCCTTATGCTAACCTAGCCTCAAGTCGGCAAGTTGTTCATTTGGTGGTGGGCAATGGAGCAAAAAATGTCGTTTATGAATCTGTATTACCGAGTATTTGTTGGTGAGTCGTCGTTGCTATCTAATTGTGGGTGATTGTTGGACAACATACGGAACTTTCTAAATCCTAAATGCATCCTGACAGGATTTTGATTATGTATAGCTACAAGTTATTCAATTCAACATCATAAGATAGTGCAATAAAGCAGTAGCTCTTTGATTACAACCTCGCTGCACTTGCACTCCCTTTATATCCTGAGGTAATCCTTTGGGAGGTTGTGGCAGCAATTCCCAATACCAAGAACCTATGCAACTGGTCATGACAGTACCGTAACGATCAAGCCAGTTGTTTAAGAATCGATGTATTTTTCTCATTCATGCGCTTGGAGAAGTAGCGTGCTCCTCTGTCACTAAAAAGTAATGCCGGTGCACAAGGTAAAAACCAGTGAAGAGTGTATCATTAGAGAACGTTATCGTTGTTTCATTTCTCTGTCGGAACCTTGCTTCACTCTTTATAGACAATTGCCGTCTGATCAGTTGTGTATGAGTCTATGATTTGCTTCTAATATTAGGACTTATTGCTGAGAATTTGATTGGTGATTCCATTAATTGGCTCCAGATACCATATTACTTGATGTGTTCAAGACGTAATAGGGATCAAAGTAGCATTCTAATATATAGTTAGTCTATACATACACATATATAGCTTATCTTAACCCCGCTTAGCTATATCCACTTTGCCCTCGGAGCTTTTAATTAAAATAAAACCAATTGACCAACGGCTTTAATGAATGAATTCCATACAGTACACTAATGAACCCGAGCACTCATCACAATATTCACTGTGATAGATTGGCTTTTTAAAATCGCATGCATCTTCATGTTCATCTTATCGTTGATATAGACTGGAAATCATGTCCTATCATTTGTTATTAGAGTATCTACATCCTTTACATCCTTTTAGTGTTTATCTTCAAATTAGTGGACAATTGTCTATATGATTGTTGATATAAATTGGCCATTCTGATGTACCCTGTACCCTTGGCACACTTTTAATAGTCTTTTCCTATTTGTGGACAAGATGCAAACTCTCAGTGTGAGTGATTTCAGTGCCAAGAGAGCCTACACATTAGCTTTGGTTCATCTAAGACTACGGAATCACAGTAACACGCACCATAGTGTTCTGGCATGCTTTATTAGGGTCGGATCTGTAATAGGCTGACACTTTCTCGTAATGGGTGTTAAGTGGCTGTCTCTTTGTAAGAGCCCTGAGAAGTGATCTTCCTTTTGGAATAATACCATCATGCATGACTCTCTTTAGGTGGTGTGATAGGAAATAAAATAGAAGGTATTTTTAAGAGGTAGAGCTATTTTTACTCTGGGATTGAAGGAATAGGATTAAGTTGTTTGCTTCACCATAGACTTGTATAGACATTTAAGAAAGCTCCCTTCAGTTTAACTCAGTTCTTCTTCATTGATAAGCTTTTCTGGTCAAATATTGTATATTTTCCCTGCCGTTTGGCTCATCTAGAAAGTTCATTGATGTCCGTCTTGCTTTATATATTGATTTATGTTTCGTTAAATTTGCTTGTTTACTAGTTAGACGAATGAAGGATATTTTGATCTTTTCTCTGCTTTAAGCTGATGGTACAAAATTGTCTTAAAGCATCTTCAGCAATGCTAGTCATATTTTAGTTAAAATAGCTAAAAAGTTATTTTGGTTAGCCACTTTAGAAATACGTCTATATCAGTTCTCTCTATTTTAGCTTGATTTGAATTAAAAATATTTATTAAATGAATAAAAAGTTGTTTAAATGTACATATAAATTATATATAATTACATATGAGGAATGTATTAAATTTAAATGTTTTAACTTTTAGCTATCACGCTGTCCAAATTTGGCTAGCGAGATAGTTAAAAGTACATAGAGTTATAATATAGAGTCTGATATAGCTGCTATTTTTCATAAAAAGCTAAATATGCTCTCTAAAGTAGCTAAAGATGCTCTTACTGTGTTATTGTGGGGAAGGCTTACGGTTTGGGATTTAACTAAATCTGAGGATAATAGACGACTTATTTTGGTGTTGTCTGATAAATAGTGTTTCCGCTTGGGAGAAGGTATATAATCATTCATCTGTAGTGTGGAAGAAGTATGTTAACCAGTTTTCTTTTTAGTAGAGATGCGTGGCACCACCGAAATGACTTGCATGTCGTTATGCATTTATTATTTGACTTCTTTGATTTCTTTGTTCTTCCTCTTAGCTTGGTGTTGTTCTGGTTGCTAAGAAACTTTACATTTCGTGCCTACAAAGTTGCAACGAGTTCAGCAATTGGAGCCTGCCTTAATTGTATAAATAGAGGGGCCCTGGTCAAATAAATCGAGGGTTATCAAGGGACCACCATGGACGGTATAAGCTACAAGTACAGGTTCCTTTTCTTCTAATTATGTAGTAGCGTTAGAACGTAGAAGGATTGTATGGGAGCAGCCTAACTACATGCCTTCCCTGAGCATTACCTATGTATACATATATTCCTTCAGGTATACATGTATACCTGAGCGTTACTATGTATTTCATTCCATTTATTGATCTTGAGGCTGGCAGGAAGTGATCTGGCGTTGAGGATTTGTATATAAGTTATCATGCCAAAGACGATGTGCAGGCTACCTATGCTGGTGCACTCTTTCACAAAAACAATGTATGTAATTAAGCATCTATGGTCTTCATACTTTTCTCTTACTTCCTTTCATCTTCCCCTGCACCATGTACACATTCAACTTACATATCACTAGCGTTATGACTTAATCTTGGCTTGTTAAGGATACACTTATCTATTGGTCATCCTCTCGTTGTCTGCCTCAAAGAGTAAGCTTGCCAAGAGGTTTCTCAGCTTTACTACCACATCATTCATTCGGCAAGTGCTTGAATAATTTATGTCGGTGGTTTGGACATGGCCCTTTCTACCCCGAGTGTGCCAATTGTGCTGGTGATGGCCCCCAAAAACTTAGCTATCGAATACACAATGACAGAGTTATATTACTGAGAAGCTGTTCTATGCTCTAGATTCTGGTACAGTTCCCATGTACTTTGGTGCCCCTAATGTGTGGGGACTTTGTCCCTCCCCATTTTATAATAGATGGCAGTAAATTCAACAACCTGGAGGAATGTGCTTCTTATGTAAAGGCCCTTGTCAATGACCCAGCCAGCTGCTTATGCTGAGTACCATGCATGGCGAAGATGCGGCATGTTGGGCAACCATGGAAAAACTCGTGCATTGAGCGTTGACACATTGCCTTGCAAACTTTGCAAGGCAGTTGGGAGAAAAGGTGGGAGATATGCAAGAGGTAGTGAAATTTTTGGTCTTTTCTGTCTAATTGGGATTATATGCATCCAGTTTTATGGTTGTGTAAATTTGTATACAACTCAGAAATTATACATGTATAGGATCCAACCTGATTTTATGGTTATGCTTGATTTAATGAAATGATGATGTTCCTTTACTAGAAGCTACTACTTTGCCCCTTGATGACTAAGACCCCGACTTACACACTAAAGTTCATTTTTTTAAACTGTTACCGAAGCGAGGTTGATACACTTCGTGTATACACTCTGATTTCTCTCTTTTTAAGTTCATTTGTTCGTCTAGGCAACAATCAGGACACTTGTGTCAAGCACGCTCTGTGCTTTCTCTCACACTTGCTAATATCACCAAGATCAATGTATAATAACAACACACATTGCCAACATTTATTACTCGATTTGTGAGGTGAATCTCCACATCCACACTTGCAATATGTGTTGGCGTCTCAAAGACCTTGGCTGATTATAAGAGCAACCTACTCTCAGGATCAAATTGAAGGCTAATACAATCTGTAACTTCTCAACTTGTTTACGATGGATAAGCGCACACAGCCTGCCCTTGCTTTGCAATCGTCTCGATCACTTGCTTGCTTGTTTGGCAGCTTCGCTGGTCACCTTGTCCTCATTCGCTTGGTGCACTGCTGCCCGCTGCTGCCTCACTTGCATCGCAGCCTATGACATTCCTTGCATCAGTGCCCGCTGCACACTTGCAGCCCCATGCGATTGCCTACCAATGTGCACTGCCCACAATGGCATGCAGCACAATGCCATGCACCACACAATTCTTCCTCGCCTACCAAATCAGGAGCAAGCAACTCAACATCATTTTCAAATAGGCAGTTTGAAGCAGAAGCTGGAGTATGAAGAGCCAAACTATCGTCCCTGAGTTGTTCATTTCCTTCTCCTACAATGGCATTCGAGATTATCTCGTACTGAGACTAATGTATTTACACCTGGTTGGTATATTTCTTGGGTTTCTTGGTTTCTCCATACCTGAAGTTTGATTAGTTTGGCATGGAGTTGTGGAAGCGCAGTGGTTTTACTTGTTGTCAACATCTCAATAGGGTCATCAATTCCCTGAAACAAAACTATATGCTCTTCTTTGTTTGCCTATTGCAAAGCAAGCAGCAAGCGCTAAACTCAATCATACGCTTCTTCAGCTCAACAACTGTATTTGCTCTATACAAGAGCCACTTTTCAGGAGCATATACCAAATCTTTGGCCAGACCAAGTGCAAGCAGATTGCACAGAAACCAAGGCCAGTGAACGACTCTGACATTCCAAGAATTCTGTGGTAGCTCTTACAACCCAACCTCGGTTATTGTCAGATATACCAAATCTTCCACAAGCCTACTGCCAATTTGTTGCTGTCATGCAACTCATCATCGATCTTTTAGAATGATTGAGAATGTTTGATCTGCATGAAGTGACTGACAAGACACTAGGTACGAAACACCCGAATTCATTTTCTAAAAGGCCATCCCTCACGCCACAGCCAACGAAAGAGCAACTCTTAAGGTATAAAATACCTTCAAACCGGAAGGTTCCTGAATCCAAGGAAGAACAAACATCCTGTAAATAATATTGGTATGATATTGCATATATATAATTGAGATAAATATTAATTTGAATTTAGAAATAAAAATTCTAGAAAATAAACAAGAAGGTATGAAGCGATACACAACCAATACCGAACGAGTTTTCAAAGTGGAATTGCACAAGTCAAGTCGTGTGTGTCACACACTCTCCTTAAGACAACTACGCCGCCTCTACGGGTGCAAAAGGCCTGTTGGCGCTCGTCTCCCAGGATACAATGACTACTAAATTCTTGTAGCTGCACTGCTGCAAGAAAGTATGCGAACCGGAGCAAGTACCTCTTTCTATCACCAGAAAGTGAAACAAGAACACAAGAGCAGAAGAGAGAGTTTGAGAGGAGAAGAGCTGATGCTTTTTGTTGGTGTGCCTAATAAGGAATAGGAGGCCCTTTATATAGTGTGAGGAATGCTTTGGCTTTTAAAGTCAGCAATGAATAGAGGGAACTCAATGGCCAAGTAACAACACAAAAATTAATCACCATGAATGGCTGAATAATTAGGTGTTATAACGCTGGAATTTCAACCGGTTTCCAGCAGCTGAAGAGTCCAAAAAGAATCTGGGCTGGGTGCAAAAAGAGCCTGCGTTTTGGAGCCCAAATCGGTGTTGTATTCGTCTCCGAATGGGCACACCCAAATTTTGGGTGCTCCAAGACGAGCTTTGCACCCCCCCTGCACGTGAGAGTGTATAGTTTGTGTTAACACAACTATACCTCATAGGAGGATGATTCTATATAAACCCTCTTTACTTTTCCCATTCTCCAATGTGGGACAAGCTTAGTTTTCCCCATTTCAAATAGCCAACTTTGGATGACAATTTTTCATTCATCCCAAAACCAAATTAAGCATATGAACACATGATCTTGTAGTCCTCATTATGGAGAATACAAATCCAAGTTCATTTCTCATTAATCATAAGTGTAACACACTTAAATTAATCCATTTAAATTTGGTTTTATAAATGGGTTTTAACCCATTTTTCCAACACATCCTACAGCCAAAAGCTTTACAATGATGAAAACCAATGCCACCAGAAAGAAAATTCACCACCCAACTATTTTTCTGGAAACATATATCCTCCCCAAGAAACAACAAGTGAATCGGCGGCAGCTATGCTCTTCAAGACCAACCTTCCTCACTCTAAGCCTTAAGTCTCCCCGGAACCAAATTCTACTGCAACTCCACATCAAGTGAGGACACTGAAAAACCTCAAACCACTCCAAGTGAAAAACAGTCAAATTAACAGCCTTGCCTTAGCCTCCACCATTTTCATCAAAACCACCTTGCTTACCACCTGCACCATCATCAATTGCCTAAATTACCTATCACTACTGCTGCAGCATCACAATCACCACTACCTCCATACTCTATGATCTTCTAGTTTATAACATGTATTTCAGTTAGAACTTAGAACTATATTGGTAGTGCTCCACTGCTTATGGAAAAGGCTGGCTGAAAGTTTTCAACTTCAGTTGGAGTCTCCTGCAAAATTGCTTGGACATAAAGATGGTGTATTCAAAACTTCAACCTACATATATAATAGGATAATCGCACATTACTGAAGCTTTTGTGGTAACAGTTGACAGAAGCTAGTAACCTGAACCGTAAGTCTGGAACCACAGTTCCTTAACAAAAGAAAAGTTGCACGGGAAGCTTCCCAGAGGCACAAACTGGAGTTTCAAATCCAAGTTACTACTTGATAGTAACAATACTAGCACTTAAATCCCAAATTGTGCTCCAACATAACCAAGAATGACGCTTCCAACTATCCTCCTGCATAAACAAACTCATCACAGCGAAAATGCAGCTCCTACTCGAAAGTGCAGATTACATGCATATTGAGGATTGAGAAAGAAAGTGCAGCTTCCAGATCTTCAGAGTTTTCTTTTTTTCGATGCATATTGAGGATGGGAAGCATTTGTTCAAGGACTGTGTTGTTGTGAATGTGTTCTGGAAGTCAGGCCCTCTGAATCTAAAGCCATCTTATCATAGAGCTGAGTCTGTGGTGGTGTGGATGTGTGGTTCTGGGAATCTGGGATATGCTAAGAATATTGCAGGGTATTAAGCTGGAACTATTTTTAATGTCCTTGTGGAAGATCTGGTGTGAGCGCAATAACCTAGTTTGGAGAGGGAGTTTTTTTTTTTACTCTTCTTCCATGAACAAGAGGATTGTTGTGTTCCTTGAAGACAAGAGACAATATGTGCGTCACAGCAAAGTCAAAGAAGCGCCCTGTAGCCAAATGGTTGCGTCCCCCAAGTGGAAGACACTCAAATTAAATACTGATGGGAGTTATCATACGGATGATGGTAGTGGTGGTATCGGTGTTGTTTTTAGAGGTGAAATGGTGAGTTTATAGCTGGTTTGGCTTGACCTTGTACCTATGTGCAGTCTACAATGCATGCCGAAGCTGAAGCACTTCAAGCAGGGATTTTGATGGCAATACATCAATGATGGGATCACCTTGAGGTAGAGCTGGATTGTTCTATACTTATCAATGCCCTCAAGAGGGAGGAGGATGATTTATCAAAAGTAGGCAGGATTATTGATGATTGTAAGAGGTATACAACTGTCATTTTTTTTCATCAAATTCCGGCATATCTATCGCCAAGCAAATAGTGTGGCCAATAAGTTAGCACACCTTGCTAGTATAAGTGACTTGGATGAAGTATGGTTTGAGGAGAGTCCTCTTATAACTCGGGATGTTCTTTGAAAATAGTTATATCAATTCTAGGAGTATAGGCATTATGCCCCCCAAAACAAACTCATGACTAGAAGTTTGACTTTAATACACCAAGCTTACATAAGCATTTTTATAAAAGCAAACATAAGGGTACATAGCTCATCAATATAAAACTGTGATTTACACGGCAGGGTTACACTAACAATGTACATACAATCAGACAGATTAACCCAGAAATCAATGGATCTCAAGCTCTTCATCCAACATGTTTTTATCTTTCGTACTCTGTACTACTACTATGTACACTATATATTGAGATGTAGATAACTCCTTTCTGTGCACTCAACTAATTTGCTCAGCTCCCTCCATTAATATTTTACGGAAAAATTTCACACACAGTACCTGAACTTAGGTGGTCAGGTCAGTTTGATACCTCAACTTTTTTTCGTACGATAAACATACTCCAACTTATTTATCCGTACCGAATGTGTACCCACGTCACTGTTTTGATGACGTGGCCTTAGGTGGTCAGGTCAGTTTGATACCTGAACTTAGGTGGTCAGGCCAGTTTGATACCTGAACTTAGGTGGTCAGGTCAGTTTGATACAAAAACAGAGGTGCCACGTCATCAAAACAGTGACGTGGGTACACATTTGGTACGGATAAATAAGTTGGAGTATGTTTATCGTACGAAAAAAAGTTGAGGTATCAAACTGACCTGACCACCTAAGTTCAGGTACTGTGTGTGAATTTTTTCCATATTTTACCCACCTATTTTAACTTCCCCCTACTGTAGACAGTGATAAGAAACTAGAGTAAATAGTTCATTGAACCCAAGGACCATTCTGGAACCCCGCCCCCCTTCCTATTATTGCATGATTGGTCCTTCGATTACTGTCTGATTACAGTTTGAATTTACATGTGCCAGTTTTCATATTCCCCATGTCAAAATTGCTTGACACTAAACTCGCAGCCAACGTTTTCAAGTTCAAGATGATTCATTTCCTCAGTATAAGTGTTCTGATTCTTCTGCTCATACCTCCATAGCCAAATCCCAGAACTGCAACACTACATGCGGATCCGGAAACTCAATAGAATCGGTTCAGTACCCGTTCGGGTTTATCAGATATTTCCGGCGACTGACGGTGGTTTGTGGTGCATCAACCTAGGCTTCCTACAGATTTTGAGACTACTTACTCAACAACAGAAAATCATCAAGCAAACCTCAAAAGCACCAAAACTAAACAAAACAGAGCCAGAGACTTGCTTTAAATGCCGTCGAGTTAGGACGTTCGATGAGTGGAAGGGTAAAATAGACGTTTCGATAGAGGCGTGCGGTGGTAAGGGCGTGTTCCAGAATTTACCGAATATGAAATCTATACAGGAAAACAAACACGTATCAATGGAGATCAGTAAACATCAAGGGCGGCACCTCAATACAGTATGCTGAACAGAACACTAAAGCTGATCTGTCTGGTTGAGATCCAGTTCAGAAATATGGCCACCTGCATATTAACAGAAGAGAGGTACAGAACCCATTATATAGCACCTAACCTAGCCTTCTTAGTTCTTACAACTGTTAAGTACTCTGCGCAGATGGAACGCTTCACCGTCTCTCTTGCTCTCTCTCCCTCAGCCTTTCTTCCTTTCCTTTTATTGCTTCAGTGGAATATCACTGTGCAGCTAATTTGGTGATCGTTAAGGTATCAAAACGATAAAAAATCAATGAATAAATTGAATCTGTTCAGTATGAACCATTCGTGTTAATCACGACTAGGAATGTTTAAACGATTATCAAATTTGATGAAACTTTGCAGAAGTGATCTACACACATATATCTAAATACTGAACGGTGGAGATGTAGAAATTTGACCAGAAAGTGGGTCAAATAAAGACCCCCGCTCTTTAATTTTATAGCGGAGCCCCGCTCTGGATAGAGACTGTCTATGATGCACGGACACGTGCCAAATGTGTCGTATTGCGTATCGGATACAGATACGCATACGATACGTCTAAATACGGTGAAATACGGTCGGACATGCACGGCGTATTTTTGCTTGGACACGTACCTATCTGGGTGGATACGCAAATAAGAAGGATAAGTGGGGTAGAATGGACATTTAGCAAAACTAACACAAATTCCCAGTACCTCACGTTCTCACTTGTTCTTCCTTCGCTGGAACGGGACTTCTTCCTTCTTCCTTTGCTCTAGGTCACAGACCATCGCATCGCCACCGCCTTTGCGCCAGCATCGTCGCGCAATCGCCGTCGCGCTATCGTCGTCGCGCCATCGTTGTCTCATCAGGTATGTTCCCTTACTGGATGTAACTCTATCTATGAATACTTATGGGTTTCAGTAAAAGCCAAATACCCTCCATTCTTCGATTCCTGCTTCTCTCTGTTCTGTATATTCTTATCTATCCACTTATCCATCAGCAAAATGTTGTTGATGATCATGTTTCTTACAGGATTGAGATGAATATAATGATCTCATTGCAGCTAAGGGTTTTTGGTTCTTGATTTTTCTGAGTCAATTAAATGCGTTTGTGTGTGTGAAAGAGATTAGGTGTTGTTGATTGAGTTCAATTCTTGCTGTGATAGATTTGCTGGTGTGTCTTGTTGCTGTCATACTATGTTTTAGACTCTACATTCTAAACAAAATGCTGTTGATGATGATGTTTCTTATTCTTTCCTTCTTCTTTTTTGGGGTGCATTTGATGTAAAGTTATGATCTTTGGCATGTTCTGTATCAACCCAGTTGGGAAGTTTGAGTTTTTGTTCGGAAAAATAGGGACTTGTGTGTTATAATGGCTGCTAGGTGTGAGAAAGTTTGATGATTTTGGTTGTGTTAGTGCAGGGGACAAGCTGAGGAGGAGTTCAAGGTTGAAGTTGAAGCAATTGGCCGTGTTCGCCATAACAATTTGATGAGGTTGCTTGGCTACTGTGCTGAAGGTGCTCACAGGTATAGTGGTCTTTGGTTCTGATATCTTGTCTCATATTCATTGTTTTCTACGGTTCAGTAAAACTATATATATGTCTTGCTTATTTATAGTCTTTGCAGTAATATACTTGAGAGTTTCTTGTAGGAATTCTAAAGTATCTGACTTTGGCCTAGCAAAGCTCCTCGGCTCAGAATGGAGTTATGTGACAACTCGTGTAATGGGAATATTTGGATTTAGATTTGGATTTGGATTGATTAAATTTAAATTTTATAAACTAATTTGTTTGCATTTCACATATTTTTGTTATGCATATATATAATATTGAAAATAAAATTTAGTTAACGTGTCCACCACGTGGCCGTATTCAAAAAAAAAAAATTGGCTTGTCCGCGTATCGTATTGTGTCGAATACGGACACACGTACTCATATTCGTGCTTCATAGGAGACTGTATATATATATATATATATATATATATATATATATATATATATATCACTTGGACATTATCGATACCAAAATACCTACTGAACCCAACTAAGCATGTTACTGACCCCCAGTAAGCAATTTACAGATCCATAAAGCATGTTAACTGATTACTGACCCCCTTGTAAGCAAAATTTTGGTCTTCACTTCACTTCTTACTGACCCCCTGTAATAGTTCATTTTCACATCCTTTTGATATAGAAGAACAACATAATCCTCAAACAAACATAGATATCCAAATATATATCTAACACTTACCAACTCAGGAACCATAGAATCAATTTATATATTTTCAAACTATATAACCAAATTTATACCGGTCTTCAATTCACTTCTTACTGACCCCCAGTAATAGTTCAGTTTCACATCCTTTTGACATAGAAGAACAACATAATCCTCAAACAAACATAGATATCCAAATCTCTAACACCTACCAACTCAGGAACCATAGAATCAATTTATATATTTTCAAACTATATATACTCAATATATTCAGTAAAGCCTAGAATCATCAATCAACTCGAAATAACCAAATTTAACTTCAATTAGACACATTAAAAGCACATCAAAGTCAGAATCTCACATTTCTAATCGGAATTTTACCTTTTCTGTGGCCCCATAACTCTACTCCAGTCGGTTTTGAGAGCGACAGTAAACAACAAACGAGCGAGAGAGAGAGAAGTAGTGTGCGATTGACCGAGCGAGAGAAGTAGAGAGAGAGCGAACTAGTGAGCGAGAGAGGAGGAAGAGAGAGAGAGTGAACTGGTTAGGTTAATATCGAATTGATTAGGGTAAACTCTGAGTTGTTTGTGTTTCAATAGGACTGAACTACATAAGTTAGGGTAGTTAAGAATTTTGCCAAAATTCATTAGACCGGGATATGAACATTGGACAGGATAAAAAAAACCATGTTTTTGAGTAATTGATCTTTTTCCCTAAAAAAATATATTCTAGTGTAGAGTTATCGATGGTACTTGCATCCAAATAATTAACCACCATTTCACCAACAAATGCTATAAAAGCACTACTGCCACTAAGGACACAAAACTTGTCTACTTTATTATTGATAATGAATAAAGTTCTCCTAAAAAAAAATGAATATATTAGTTTTGTTTGCATATGATTCTCTGGAGTCGATAAAAGTTTCCTGAAAGTTGCTAATTCTCAAACAAAAAAAATAAGATGTAACTAACGGGTAGTGATGTTACTAACAAGAGTTTTCTCACTGGTATTTATGAGTACCAAAAAAAAAAAAAAACCCTTAAAGAACCGATAATACGTGTTCCCAATCGCTTAAAAATATTTAAGCTTGTTGCATTTTCCCAAACCTATGATGGCACGTTCAACTTAGAAATAATAAAATAATTTTTGGCTGGAAGAGTTTCAATAATCTTTCTTAGTTTTCTTTTAGTTCCAAATCATCACGAGGGATCAGAAAGATGACCAATTTACTGAAGGATGAGCCAAACTAGACCACCATAAGAGTAAGCACGATTCCCTCGTACCGCCAGACATACTTTAAACCCAGCTCAATTGTTATACCAAAAAGTTTCTCTTAATATAGTGAGCAACTCACATGCTATACTTATCATGAACATCAATCTTATGTGGAGTAGCTATAAAACATCTCAATAGTATCGAGAAACTATCTCATGTTTTGCAATTTGACGGTGAAATGTGCTAGATAAGTTGAATGTTTCAAGATGCACGTTTGATAATGATACATTTTCTTAAGATAATGATCTTAGAGCATCTGCACCGGCGAGCAACCGGGGGAGCTTTGCTCGAGCAGGAGGTGGGGCCGAGAAGATTTGCTCGAGCAGGATGTTTTGGGAGCGCGCACTAGCGTCGAGAGAGGAGGCAAACTGCTCGAGCAGTCAACCGGTCTTGTTGCTCGCCCCTTCGCTAGAGCAAACTTTGCTTCGGCATTTGCTCGATCGCCTGGCGGAGCCCACAGCACGTGAGTGACGTCCGGGCCTTTTTTTTTTCCTTTTCTTTTCGGCTGCCGGAAGAGGGACAACGACGACCGGAAGGATGCTGCCTCGAGCTAGGAAGGGCCGGAGATGACGCCGAGCGCCGCCCTCGAAGGTGGCGGTCGCTCCCGAGGTTTGCTGCACCTCTCACATCGAGCGGCTCCGCTTGGGTCTTGGTTCAAACGAAAGAGGGGGTCGAGCTAGTTATTTTGGTGGGTGGCACGACGGCTGGGAAGGTCCGGCGTCGAGAGAGAAGACGATGAACAGTAATCGGGGCTGCTGGGCCAATTAAATGCTGTCACGTGTAAATTTGACTGGGCCATTCAAATTCCAACGGCTGAATAGATCTAGGCCTTCCATTTGAATCAGAAACTTTGATCAAACGGTCAAAATTTAAAGACAACGGCTACTATTTGTTCAGAACGGAAATAAACCCAAAAAATAGTAAAAAAATTCCAAAAATTTCAAAACTCTCCCAAAAATTTGCCTATAAATACTACTTCAATTTTTAATCAACGCACACCAATTTGTGCACAACAAATTTCACATCTTCCTCCATCTCCTCTCTCATTTCGTTTAGCATTTTTTTTTTCCAAAACAATGGGATCCCATTGGCTTCCTTCCGAAGATTTACAAATGTGCACCTCTTATGTCCGTCATAGCGTTGATGAATACGACGGTAACAAACAAAAGGGGGGACAAATTGTGGGAGACAATTTTTGCCGATTATATGCAAAATTGGAAGCTAGCACCCGGTGAGAAACCTCTGAAGGAGCTGAGGTCCCGAATCACGCTCGCTTCTCACTACAATAAGTTCAAGCTATTCTTACAAAAATGGGGCGAATGTTTGGCGGCAGCACAGCAACGTGTAGCTAGCGGCACTTCGTTAATGGATGAAGTAAGTTTACATTGTTTTATCATATATTATAATTTTTATTCGATTATATATCTAATTAAATTATGTAATTTATATATCTAATTTGTTTAAATATGTAGCATTGTTTACATTTTTGAAAGGGTAGCATTGTTTACATTATTTGTTTTATTATATCTAATTTGGTGAATTTTTTTGTTTTATCTAATTTGTTTAAATTATGTAATTAAATATGTAGCATTATTTACATTATTTATTTTATTATATCTAATTTGGTAAATTTTTTTGTTTTATTTAATTTGTTTAAATTATGTAATTAAATATGTACCTAATATAAATTTTTATTAGGTACGACAAGATCAATCATGTTACTATAATGCCAAGAAGAAAAAGTTTACACATTTTGAATGTTGGGAAGTGGTTAAGGATCGTCCATCTTTCGCTCCCGTGCTACCTACTACTCCATCTCCATATGCAAGTACTTATGATGGTACTCCTTCCGCAACCGAATCATCTCCAGCCATCAATTTGGATGATGACCAAGTGAATGAGACACCTCAAAGCAACACGGAAGCTTCCTCGAGTCCGCCTAGACCAATGAGAACCAAGGCGGCAAAGGAAGCTAGGCGCCTAAAAAAACATGGTAAGACTCCTATTGAGCAACGAGTTGAGGTTTTGCATACTATTGCAAGTGACCAAGCATCATGGCATACCAAGAGGCTAGCGCAAAATGAAAGTGAGCTGAACTATTACGCGGAGTATATAGAGATTCAAAAGCGGAAGGAAGCAAGGGCGGAAGCAGAGTTACGATTGAAGAAACAAGAGAATGACACAAGGATCATGACAATGGATTTGGAGGCTATGACCCCAATCTTGAAAATGTATTTTACCAAGAGGAAACTAGAAATCCTTAATGAAGAAGGAGCTTGTTGACAGTAGCCACAGAGGGGCTACAACAGGCCCACAGACCCGCAGCCAGTGCACCCGGGGCCGGCCTAGGACTCGGGACCAGATCACCAGCACCCGGACCCGGGTCCAGCAGTCTACCTTGTGACCAGGGGCCCGGGGACCGGGGGCGTCAGCCTGCCAAAGAGGTCACCAGAGCTGCCCTTCGGTGTAAGAACAGAAGAAAACCAGTCCCACATCGAAGAGTGAGGCCAGACCTCACGCCCGGCCACCTATATAAGGGCCTCAACTACCCTCATTAATAGGTAACTGATCTTTCCTACTGCCTATCATACGTTCTTAAGTTATCTATTCATCCCAACTGTACTAACTTAGGCATCGGAGAGGAGAAGACCGGCCCGCCCGGTATTCCCCTTAGTAAGCAGGTTTACAGGAGATCACATTTGGATTCATCTGTCTCTACCAGGCCTACGGGTTTTAGGTACGAACAATTGGCGCCGTCTGTGGGCAGCTTGGATAAAAACCATGTAAGCATTACCAATGGCAGAAAGCTCAGAAGCAGGCCAGGAAAGAAATGCCACCGAGGAGCAGCGTGTTGTGCCAGGGCAAGCGCTCATCTCCACCCCGGTCATCGCGCGAGAGCAGGGCAGCGACCAGGGCAACCAGGAAGACGGGAGCTGTGGGAGGCCGACCGGCACGAAGGGGCCATACCATGATAGCTCGCGCGGGAAAGGCCTGGTGAAGGGCGACCAGCCAGCGCACCGGGGCTTTTCGCTGACGTTCTCGGACGATCCGAGCGACAGGGAGGAGAGCCCGCTCGGTGACAGTGACCGGGACACCACGTACAGCCCCGACCGACACGATATGGCGGGGGAGATACGGGCGATGGCAACGGAAGTCGGTCGCCTGCGCGAGGAGGGCGACCGGGATAGAGCAAAATCCAATGCCCGGTATGAGGAAATGGAGGCGGTGAACGCTGCCCTGGTAGCCGCCCTAGAGAGAGGACAGCAGCGCAACGACGCTATGACCAGGGCACATGCACCCACGCCAGGCCGATCTCAGCGGTTTGAAGCGGGACAGTCATCGGGCGGAAGGCCCAGCGACCCTGAGCGAGCGGAGTCCCCGGCCGGCACGGCCCCACCAAAGAGCACGCCGACGCCCCGACAACCACACGCTTCATTTGAGGATGAAGTCATGACCCCGACTGCACGGGCATTGCAGATACCCACCGACACTGTGTCGGATCTGAAGGCCCAAGTGGAGGCCAACGAGAGAAGGGCGGCGCGGCCAATGGAAGGCGCGCGATTCAACGAGCTCATGGACCCTTTCCCGCACCGGGTTCTGGAATCAGGGAGGTCTGGTAACCAGAAATCCCTAAAGCTCACGTACTCAGGATCCGGCTGCCCGTACCAGCATCTGGACAGTTTCCGGTCCCAGACGTGCGCCAAGGGCTATTCCGATGCAGTATGCTGCAACATTTTCCAGGAAACCCTGTCTGGAGAGGCGCTCAGCTGGTTCTATGAGCTTCCGGCAAACTCCATCGAGGCGTTCGAGCAGCTGGCCGACCGGTTCGTAGGCCGCTTCATCCTCCGGGTCGAGGGAGCCCAGACATCGACCATCCTCTTCAACTGCATGCAGACACCCGGTGAGGAGCTGAGGACGTTTGTCAACCGCTGGCAAACGGCGACGGCCGGGGTCCGGAACCTCGACAAGGGTATCGCCGAGATGGCGTTCAAACAGGGACTTCGGCCGGGACAATTTTCCTACGCCTGCTGAAAAGCACCTGCTGAAACGTACGGGCAGCACCTGCTGAAAAGAAAGCGGGACGAGCAGCAGGAGGACCACCCTCGGGAGGAGCACCCCCCTCCCGGCCAAGAAGACAAGGCCAGCCAGCGGAGTGAGAACCGAGGTGCCCGACCGAGCCGACCCAGCAGAAATTGGGGGCAACGGCAGCAGATGCCTTATCATGACAAACCCCAGGGCGAGCACAAGCTGGCGCAGTACCGGCAAGAACGCCCCTGGCAATCATGCCAGCAGAACATCAAGAGGTCTTCACCACCCTAACCTCTTCATACGAGGACATCTTGCACAAGAACGGGAACATCATTCCCCCACCGCCCAGGAGAAAGTACCCAAAGGGGAAGCTTACCCCGGCACAAACGGGCAAGTACTGCTCCTATCACGATGAAGCTACTCATCAGACGAACAAGTGCTTCGCTCTCAAGACAGCGGTGGAGGGTTTGATTTGCAACGGCCAGCTCCAGCGGTATATAGGGGAAAGGAGAGCAGATCCCGACCGGGAGCAGGGCCAGGCCTGGTAGGCACGCCCAAACCTCCAAGAGGTTAGTTTGGCATATCATCGGTTCAACCGCTGTAACATCATGAGATATGTATGCCAACTATTTTGAGAAAAATTCCACCGGTTTCACCAGTGCAAGTGTATTTATATCCAAGGAGTAATACAAACAGAAACCGTTCCGGCGGGTTTACCAAAAAAAAGGGCAAAGCAAAAATCTTAAGGAGCCGCGCTTCCCCCCTCAGCGGGCATTCCACCAGCTTCTCCAGATGAAGCCGCCGCACCTTCTCTAGCAGTTTGAGGCCCGCCTTCCCCTTCCGGTTGCTCCTCGCCTACCGACTGCTCATGGATATCCGACTGCTCATGGATATTCTCATCAGCTCCGGCCTTCGGCATTCGAGAGGTATCCAGGTACCCCTTCTCTTCCCACTCCACGTAGGCGTCCGCGATACCCGATTCCCTGGCCTTCTCCAGGAACTTAAGGAACTGATCGCTCTCATGATACTTGAGGACAACCCGCTGGTAGAGCTCCGGGTCCTCTTCTCCAGCCGCAGCGGCAGCGGCGGCGCGCACAGCGGCAGCTCCCACCTGGAGCTCATCCACTTTGCCCTCCAGTTCGGCCCTCTCCTCTTCGGCCAGCTCCTTCTCCTCCTCGAGGCTCCGGACCTGCTCTTCTAGCTTGGCCACCTGCTTCTTGGCCCTCTCCTCCAGTCTGACCTTCTCCCTCTCCAGCCTGGACTTCTCTACTTCCAGACGCTCTCGGGCTTCTGTCAGAGCAACCACCTGCCTCTTCAGCTCCGGCAGCTCCTCGCTCGGATCCGGCTGGTACAGATTGTACAACAACTACACAACAACAGGGAGCCAATTAGGCAAGCAGCAAAGGTAACGAGTTATGAGCGGTGCCATGGCACCAAACAATTCTTACCCGGAGGACCGACTCCTTGCACTTTTGGCGGTTCTCCCCCGCCAAGGCTCCGGTGACCCCAAGCCTGTCCAGACCAAGGCCAGCCACATCTATTGCCAGCTTCCGGACGAAGGGACTCTCCAGACTCCCCCTCTGTTCCTCCGCAGGAGCGGGGCTACTCTGCTGACCGACATAGTTTGGAGCAGCAGCAGCCTTGTCCCCAGCAGAACTCTACGCACCGTTGACCACCTTGAGCCGCTTCGCCAAGTTCTCACCTGACGACCGGCCGGTCAGCGTCACCAGCGCGGAGGGAGGAACGTCCATGACCCTCCGCCTCTTCTCACCCTGGCCGTCCGGTGAAGAAGATTGTGCGCCTGACCGGGTGACCCTGGTGACAAGCGGGACTGATCCCGGCCGGTGTGGAATTCGGTTCACCCCACCAGGAACCTTTGGTGGCCCCCCGGTGGTCTTGCCCTTTCCAGGTCCCGCCTTGGGCGCAGCAGGGTGACTCTTCACACGCCTTAGAATATAGGCGTCCTCCTCAACGTCCATGGCCCTCGGTTCGGCATGAACGGTAAGCCGACCGGACTCCTCATCCACCGAGGTCCGCGAAACGGCCTCCCCTTTCTCCTTTAGACTTGAGAGAAGGTCTTCACCGTCCATGGATAAGGTATTGTCGGGTTTGATGACCGCCCGGGAAGATGCACCTGCAGGACAAGCAAAATGTTAGTGTTTAAAACTCGGTCAGCAGAAATGCCACCGCTAAACCTTGCTACGCACCAAGATCTCGCCCGAGACAGCAGTACTCCAACACCTCCCACCGAATGAAGTTGTAGGAGCTTCGTTCAAGATCGTCCCAGCATCCGAGTATAGTCGTAATCCTTTCCCTGATCGCCAAGGAGCTGGAAGGCACCAGGAACCCGGTACATCTTCCTCCTCTTCTGCCACTTCCCACCCGCCATCACCACCTTTTTCCTCCAGCTATTATCCACCCAAGAAGGCAGATGGGTGATGATAGGCTGGAAACACCGGGTGCTAAAGGTCAGACAACCTCGGGACCCTCGCTTCTTCGAGAAGGATATCCTGTACAGTGCCCGGAACTCGTTCACCGTTGGCATGCTCATCCCGGACAACTCGTACAGGCAACCGAGACTCAGCAGCCGCCTCCACGTTCCCGGGAAGCTGCGCGGGAGACATTTGCAGGGCACTGAGCGTGTACTGCACGAAATCTGGCAGCGGGAGGGAAAACCCGTGGCGAAATTGGTCTAAGTGCACGGTAACCCAACCCGTCTCTGGGTTACAGGCCGATTCTCCGGGATTCAACGGCCGTAACGCCACCTCATCGGGGATACTCCACGTCTCCCGGAAGGCGGCAATCTCTTCGGGGTTCATACTACCCTCCGGCTCATCGCACACCACGGCCTCTTCCCCACTCCCGATGGTATAGCTCACAGGCGGAGTGCCAGAAAAGCGCACCCCGTGAGGGATTTCCTCAGATCCCGAGGACCCGGAAGACGAAACCCCGCCCCCGGAGCGGTCAGCGGCTTCGGCCTCCGGGGATTCTGAACCGAGCCAATCCTCCAGTCTCTCCTCATCGTCCACGACGGGACTCCTGTCGGCCGATTCGGAAGCCCCATCAGAGCTTGCAGAAGCCATTTAAACCTAAGGGGAAGAAAACAAAACCCCACCGCTGGTCAGCAACATGCTAGAACAGCGCCCTCTGCGGCTCCTCCCCAAGATTTCCGCAGCCGCCCCACTTAAAACAACTCACTGTCGGCGACAGAGCCCGCACACCCCCCCCGGCCGCAAAAAGCCAAAAAGAAAAAGAAAAACACCAGGCAAAGAAAGCAAGACTTACCGATTACTATGCACAACCGAGGAAAGTCCGTCCTACGAAAACACCGAGCAATGGTATGCAAAGAACAAGAACGCTTGAGGCAACGAATGTCGCGGGGCACCTCCTCAGAGCTTTCGCCGGATTCCTCTCTAACCTTCTCTTCTTCTCTCTGAGCTAAAGAGCAAAACAGAACTTATGAAGGCAGAGGAGGCCTTTTTATAGATGGGTCTGATGCCCTAGGCGCTTGTAATCCCCCCAATACGCAATCAGGGCAATTCAAACGCCTGCGAATCCAGACCCTCCATCTCAGATCGCTCCCTACCGGCACGTGTCCCAGCATTGGTAAACTTCCCACGCCATCATAACTGATGGGACTGATGGGCTTCCTCCTTAAATGCATGTCAGCCACTTGTCCCGCCTACAAGAGCGACATGTAAGGGAGATAGGAGCAGGAACTGAGGCGTCAAGCCCCCCCACTTCCCCAAGAGCCAAGGCAGTTCACTGGTTAGGCATCATCCAACCGGCTGCATGGCATCTCCACGACAACTCACCGGTTATGATCTTTCAACCGGCTCCATGACAGTTCACCGGTTAGGTATCATTCAACCGGCTGCATGGCATCTCCACGACAGCTCACCAGTTATGATTTTTCAACCGGCTCGAAGGCTTCTCACCGGTTATGATCTTTCAATCGGCTCCATGACAGTTTACCGGTTAGGTATCATTCAACCGGCTGTATGGCATCTCCACGACAGCTCACCGGTTATGATTTTTCAACCGGCTCGAAGGCTTCTCACCGGTTATGATCTTCCAACCGGCTCCATGACAGTTCACCGGTTAAGGTATCATTCAACCGGCTGCATGGCTCCATGGCAGTTCACTGGTCAGGTATAATTCAACCGGCTGCATGGCATCTCACCGATTAAGGTATCATTCAACCGGCTGCATGGCTCCATGGCAGTTCACCGGTTAGGTATAATTCAACCGGTTGCATGGCATCTCACCGGTTAGGTAACATTCAACCTGCTCGAGAGCATTTCACCAGTTACGAGACATCCAACCGGCTCCATGGCATCTCACTGGTTAGGTATCATTCAACCGGCTCCATGGCATGACACCGGTTATGAGAACATTCAACCGGCATGGGCTTTATACACCCGGGTGAGTTTACATTTAACACATGTACTCTTGTCCAGCAGGATAAAAACCCTGCATCGCACTGAACTATGATCAATGTGGGGCTCAACGGCGAGACTTGTCACCTCAACGCCACCCCACCGGGCAGATTGTTTCTCTAACACAGAACAAGTCTCCCCGCAGGCTAACAAACCTGCACATTACCTCAACGCTTATTCCAACACAAGCTGAGAAGAACTAGCCAGTATTAAACGGTGCTTCAATATGGCCGCAACACCCACCGGGGCACCTGTTGGCTTATTCCACGCTCCAACAGGCCTCCCCGCAGGCTAGCAGTCTTACCCCATGCTTATCCCAACACAAGCTGGGCCGAGCCACCGGGCTACTCCCGGCCTGCCGTTTATACAATTTCATTTTGGGAACTTGGGGGACTCGTTCCGACATGGCAGAACGCCCGGTCGAGATCCCATGCACAATTTCATTTTGGGAACTTGGGGGACTCGTTCCGACATGGCAGAACGCCCGGTCAAGATCCCATGCACAATTTCATTTTGGGAACTTGGGGGACTCGTTCCGACATGGCAGAACGCCCGGTCGAGATCCCATGCACTCTCCGGGTTTCATCCCGCTCCATATCTATTGCATGGCGGATTTCAACGCCCCATTATCATCCCATGCACTCTCTGGGTTTCACCCCGCTCCATGGTCATGGTACGACAACACTTGAGCACAATACCATTTGTATTGCAAACACACTCATAACTGTCGCACATCATCATTAACAGGTACTCACCACGCCTCCTCTGACCGAACGCCCGGTCACGCCCAATCTTCAATACGGATTTGGGGGACTGGGCACCGTTGGGTTGGTAACCCTGCGGGTCTGCGGGACAGAAGCAAGACATATTAAGTCCCCATTCAAGATTGCACTTGACAGGGAACTTGGGGGACTTGTTGACAGTAGCCACAGAGGGGCTACAACAGGCCCACAGACCCGCAGCCAGTGCACCCGGGGCCGGCCTAGGACCCGGGACTAGATCACCAGCACCCGGACCCGGGGTCCAGCAGTCTACCTTGCGACCAGGGGCCCGGGGACCGGGGGCGCCAGCCTGCCAAAGAGGTCACCAGAGTTGCCCTTTGGTGTGCTAACAGAAGGAAACCAGTCCCACATCGAAGAGTGAGGCCAGGCCTCACGCTCGGCCACCTATATAAGGGCCTCAACTACCCTCATTAATAGGTAACTGATCTTTCCTACTGCCTATCATACGTGCGTAAGTTATCTATTCATCCCAACTGTACTAACTTAGGCATCAGATAGGAGAAGACAGGCCCGCCCGATATTCCCCTTAGTAAGCAGGTTTACAGGAGATCACACTTGGATTCATCTGTCTCTACCAGGCCTACAGGTTTTAGGTACGAACAGAGCTAGTCAAGATCAACCTACCGATGAAACATATTCGGATTGTTATCACTCAAGTCACTCAAGTCGTGTGTTATTTCCATGATAGTTATAGTATTGTACTAAATTTAAATTTAATGTAATTTAAATTTCATGTAATTTCAAGTTCATGTAATTTCAAGTTTATGTAATGTCAATTTCATGTAATTTCAAGTTCATGTAATTTAAATTTTATGTAATTTAAATTTAAATTTAATCATTTCACAACAAGACAAAATTGAATTGCTCAAGCAAATTGTTAATGGGTGTGTGAAAAAATCGATTTGGTTGAGCAAAATTTGAATTTCATTTGCTTGAAGCAAATTTTGCTTCTAGGCCCACCATTTTCTTGAGCAAGACCATTTCATGGGTGCGGATGCTTTTCGAGAACTAGGAGATGATGTTAGCATTAGTATTGAACTCATCATAAGCCTTAAGACTAATACGAGTTGAATCCGAACTCAATCATAGGAGTTGTTATTCTCATTCATTCTGATTTGGTTAAGGATAAAGTATATCAATCCTTAAACGTAAGAGATCCCATGTTCTATACTGCTAAGGGTAATCAGTATTGGTATTGCATTAGGTTTTCTGTTTAGAGAGAAACTTGGACAACAAGACATGTCCTTATGGGGGACTGCTTGTTGATTCGATGAACTCTATATAAAGAATGTTTTGGTCCCTGCTCTTTACACAATCTAAGACATACAGTACCTATCCCATTAATGGTGTCTAAAGCCTGTAGAGAGGAGAAGACCAAGACCAAGACAATCAACAGCATTGACGAGATATCAACTCAGTTTGAATCCATGGATATTCAGCAGAATGAAGGTAAGTTGCTGATATGGTTTTAGTTCATATTGTTGCTTTTGTGTGTTGTGTTTATGCTTGCAATCGGATCTTGTTAAGCTGATTAAGTTTTACAGATGAAAGAGAAGAGCATGGTTTTAGACAATTTTTTTTTGGTAAGTGTAGAGAGGACTAACTCAAAAATAATACGTGAAAGCTGGAGGACTACGCCAATGCCAGCTATGAGAAACAATGAAAAAGAATGACAATGGTCGATTATTACAGAGCAACTAAACCACAATAGCTAAGGACATGAATCTCACCTCCGTCTAAAGGAAACTCTTGACTGAATGGTTTTAGACATTTATTTGAGAAGAACGTCATGTCTATAAAGGCTATATTTTGTAAAAAAAATGTCACCAACAATAGCTATATACAGTAGGACCATTTGATTGTTTTAAGGGTGATATGAATGTTGTATTTATATTTAAACCAACAAAAAATACTAACAACGAAGGTAGTGATAGCTTGTGATTTAATTTTCTGGCTAAGTAAAATTAAAATAACGTAGTATGATCAAAACAAGAAGGAATTAACGGGCCCTTTGCGCACCTGAAATACTGAAACGCGGCCTGTTTGTGGTAATAATAACGGACTCAAATATGTTTTATGTTTTTTAGGGAACGATTAAAACGCTACAACTTCGCCCTTAATAGAATCAAAAGGTACAAAATGAAGAAAAACGAGGTCTATTCCAAGGGACATCAAGTTGTGCATACCTAATACTTGGAAGAAAACAAAACAAAAACAGTACTAGCAAAATTTAAATTACACAGCAAAATAAAATTTTTTTTTTTTTTTTGAATCAGTTGACAAGAATTTATTAATCAGCAAACAGTACAAGGAATAAAACACTCGTGAGGGCCGACAATAAGAATTACTCCATATGAGTACTAAATACCTATCTGGCACCTAGCTAGGTACCTAATAATCAAAAGTATATTCACCTTCTAATGATCGTGTATAGCACTTTTATTTTCAGTCTTGAAACACTCAGTAGTAAGACTAAAGGGTAACAACCGAGGTTATCAAGACTGTCATTTGATAAAAAAAAAATTAGATCTTGTTTTAGGCCATAAAGACCCAATCCAACCAAATCCACATCATAATGAAGGCCCAAATGAAGAGAAAACTAAAGCAGCCGGGCCCAACACATTCGCCAAACCCTAGCCCAAAAAAGTTGTTCGGAAACGCCCAACTATGATATGAGCATAAAATGCTACGTTCTTAATATGTTTTTACCCTTCATTTATACTTTGTTTAACCCTTAATGTCATAGAATCGAGTCATAATATAAAGTCACGAGATTTTGGTAGAGTTACAAAGAAATTGTGCTAAGTTTAGTAAAAATGTACAAAATTGTCAAAGTAGCCGATTTAGAGCTTATGAGATGTTTCGTTGAATATGTAAAACCTCGACTTTATATTTGATGAATTTTTCTTCTCTTATATGCAGTAGTCATGTTAATGATTGAGTAATGGAAGGAGTTGGAGAAATTGGAGCAAAAGAAGCTACCAAGAACTGTTAAGCAAAAATCGGATCCAGGAACTCCAGTATTTTTCTGGAAACCTAAATCAACTTCCAGAATTTCTCCAGGACGAACCACAAGGAACTAGAAGGCGTGCCATATATGCACGGAAAGCTCTATGAGTCTAGTTTCTACAGAAGTTAGAATCGCATCAAAAGCTAAACTAAGGAGAAAGTTATGCCAGTCGCAAGCACACAAAGTCACTGCCCTGCCGATAAAGGGGACCTACTGCCCATTTTGACAACTTTGTGAATTTGTGCATCAAAGTGGTTTCTAAATTCATCAAATGATAGTTGCTGAACTACATGGACCATATGGAAGTCAGACATGCCAAATTGAAGTGAAGAATAAAGAGAAAAGACATTCCCTAGTCCGGCCAGGAAATGCCAAGATTATTGCCGGTTTTAGGAGAAAGTTTCCTGGGTGAGCTAGGGAAGCTTGCAGCCGATTCCATGGACTTTGATCCATTAAGCAAGTGTTACTAATCCATTAAGGAGTCCATGAAGTTTGTGATCCATGAAGAAATCAGAAAAGAAGTCTAGAAGATTCAAGACTTGGCCGACAAGAAATCAAAACCAATTCGGAATAGGATTTGTGAATCCTAGTTCTTGCCGGCCTTGCTCAAGCTTTTTCCCTATAAATAGAGGGTGATTCTCTACAGAAATACTTGTCACATCTCAAACATAAACACTTAGCCAAAACTTCTACCAAGTCTTTCAAGCACCACATACCAAATACTTAGCCTAAATCCCTATTTCACCACATCCCATAATACCGTACCTTACCCTAACCTACTGCCGTGCGTCTCTCCACCATACTTGTCGAAGTCTTCAAGGTTTTCAAAGTGTGATCCGCTTCATCTATGGCTCTTGTATTTGTTTATGTTTATGTGTATTGTATAAACTCAATTCGATTCTTAGTTTTTGATAAATTGTTGTATGAACCCGATTTATTGTTTATGTGATTGTTTATTGATTTTAGCATGTAGATTTCGTATGTTTGTTGATACCTGAAAAATCATGCAATTAGTTACTATGCTATCACGCAACAAAAACCATGCATAGTCACGTAAATATATAAAATCCTATCGTTTTATAAGGATTTTACGTTCATACTCGACTATAAATACGCCAAACAAACACGCCCTCGATGTGGACCCCAGCCATATCCAAGCATTTTTGGGGCTTGCAGATGTGGGTGTTGTGATGACCCGACCTGACCTGGCTAGAGAAGCTAGCAGGTAGGCGACCTGACCTGGCTAGGGAAGGTGTTGTGATGACCCGACCTGACCTGGCTAGAGAAGCTAGCAGGTAAGCGACCTGACCTGGCTAGGGAAGGAAAGCTAGTAGGTAGGTAGGTCACACATCCCCCGGGAAAGAGTGGATGCTGTGCTTATATGTGCAGAGTTAGCTCAATACTTAAGGACGCGTTTTGGGGGCGCAATGGCTTCGGAAGGGGTTGAGAACTCCGAAGTTAAGCTTGCTAAGCTCAGAGCAATCCCAGGATGGGTGACCGACTGGGAAGTTGCTCATGAGCGAGCCTCCATAAGTAAATCCGTGCTGGAGTGCGGGCCCAAAGCGGACAATATCCTAAGTATATGAGCTGGGCTGTTACAGGTGTGGTGTGGAAGGTTACGGAAACGCACATGTTCATTCGTCGATTTAATATCGTCGTTGATTTTGGTGTTGGGCCCAAAATCCAAGCCCAACGAGTTAGATCGATAAATGAAATGGTGAACATGTATGAGAATATGAGATTGGGCCAACCTTTTTCTCTCTTTAAGCCCAAAACCCCTTCTTTTTCCTTTAAGCCCAAACCATTATTTTCTCTCTGCAGCTCCCTCTTTTCTATTCCGGATCGCGTGTTCTCCTCCCCAGCAACTCTGCTTCCACCCCGCAGCACTGTTTCTTCTTTTTCTTGATAGCAGAACCTGAGCATGATCCCTAAAATTTGGGGATTCTTTTTACTATTTCGGTTAAGGATGCAACTCAATTACCATAAAATAGCTATCTTCCTCTATCTAAATATCTTCCCTTAAAGCCGTATTCAATCTCGTGATATGTTTGCGTGTCTGGCATCATTACAGCAGTGCAGCAAGCAACACGATAGTTAGTAAGATAGTTACTGAGATGATGGTTAGTAAAATAGTTAGTAAGACAGTTATTAAGATGATAGTTACTAAGATAGTTAGTAAGATGATAGTTAGTAAGAAGGATAGTAAGATAGTTACTAAGATGATAGTTACTTAGATAGTTAGTAAGATAATTAGTAAGATAGTTACTATCATCTAATATGATAGTTACTTAGATAGTTAGTACGATAATTTCTAAGTGTTTCTGCCTAAACCCGGGGGCCTGGTAGATACAGATGAATCCAACTTGATCTCCTGCAAACCTGCTTACTAAGGGGAATACCGGGCGGGCCGGTCTTCTCCTCTCCGATGCCTAAGTCAGTATAGATGGAATATATAACTTAAGCACGTATGTAAGCAGTGAGAGAGATAAGTTACCTCTTAATGAGGGTAGTTGGGGCCCTTATATAGGTGGCTGGGGGTGAGGGCTGGCCTCACCCTTCGATGTGGGACTGGTTCCCTTCGAAGGGTAGTTCTGGTGACCTCTTTGGGAGGCTGGCGCCCCCGGTCCCAGGGTCCCTGGCAGCCGGATAGACTGCTAGACCCCGAGGCCGGGTGCTGGTGGTTCGGTCCTGGGCCTCGGGCCGGGTGCTGGTGCACTTGCTGCGGGTCTGTGGGCCTGCTGTAGCCTCTTTGCGGCTACTGTCAACAAGTCCCCCAAGTTCCCGGTCAAGTGCAATCTTGAATGGGGACTTAAAGTCTGTCTTGCTCTTGTCCCGCAGATCCGCAGGGTTACCAACCCAACGGTGCCCAGTCCCCCAAGTCCGGATTGAAGATTGGGCGTGACCGGGCGTTGGGCTGTGCTTGGTATGAGGCGGAGTTGACAGGACCTCGACCGGGCGTTCTGCCATATCGAGACGAGGCGGAGTTCACGGGACCTCGACCGGGCGTTCTGCCATATCGAGACGAGTCCCGGGTGAACTTGCAGTCTGGACCTCGACCGGGCGTTCTGCCATATCGGTGCGAGGCGGAGTTCACGGGACCTCGACCGGGCGTTCTGCCATATCGAGACGAGTCCCCCAGTGTGCGCTAGCCTACGGGATGGCCTGTTGGTGCGTGGACTAAGCCAACAGGTACCCGAGAGAGTGTTACGGCCGTATTAGGGCATCGGTTAACGCTTGCTAGTTCTTCTCAGCTTTTGTTGGTTAAGCGTTGAGGTAATGTGTAGGTTTGTTAGCCTGCGGGGAGACTTGTTCTGTGTTAGAGAAACAATCTGCCCGGTGGAGTGGCGTTGAGATAACGAGTCTCGCCATGTATCCCCAAATGTATCACAGTTCAGTGTGATGCAGGGTTTTTATCCTGCTGGACAAGAGTACATGGGTTAGATGTAAGCTCGCCCGGGTTTATAAAGCCCATGCGTTTAGAAGCCTCGAGTTCTTGCTGGCTCGTTCCTGCCCATAGGCGAAGGAAAGTGACAACCGGTAGAATGCTTTGGAGTTAGTTGAATGTCAGAGTGCCATGGTTCCGAGCGGAGCTCGACCGGGCGTTCTGCCATATCGAGACAAGTCCCCCAGTGAGATGCCATGCAGCCGGTTTGAATGATACGCAACCGGAGATTTGCGAGGGTACCGGATGGATGGCTCATACCCGGAACGATCTTCTCGAGGCGGTTGAAAAATCATAGCCGGTGAGAGGCTGCGGAGCCGGTTGGAGACTGCATAACCGGTGAGAAGCTGCGGAGCCAGTTAGTTCGAGGTTGGCTTTCTGGGGAAGCGAGGGGAATGGACGCCTCGTTGTGCGCTCCTATCTCCCCCAACTGTCGCTTGCAAGTGGGACAGGTGGCGGACATGCAATAAAGGGAAGAGCCCATTAGTCTCATCAGTTATGCTAGTATGGGATCCCTTATTGATGCTGGGACACGTGTTGGCAGGGGGCGGTCTGAGATGGAGGGGATCCACGGCTGGGGTTGCCTCACTTTTCTTGTTGCCCTACTTATCATCCCCTCTGTTTTCCTCCTGCCGCATCTTGCTACTCTTTGCCTGTTGTTTGTCTGTGCTTCAGAGGTGAATTCTTTTGTTTAGGCTTTATGGCGTCTGGGAGATCTGCGTATTCTGCCGGTGCACACCGCGGGCCCATGCGGCATGAGCTACTGGATGGTGATAGGGCGATTTTCTGTGATGAGTCAATCAGAAACATGAATGATAGAGAGATCAGGGAGTTTCGGGCGAAGTGGGATATCGACAACTCCATTAAGCTTCGAGGCCTGCATCCCGGGGAACTGGCCTGTAATCCGGAACCGGGTTGGGTTGCCGTTTTCGACGATCAGTTTCGACACGGACTATCGCTGCCGCTACCGTCATTTGTCCAGTACATGCTGAGCTCGATAAAGCTTTCCCCGGCCCAGCTTCCGAGCAACCAGTGGAGGCAGCTGCTTGGGCTCGGGTGTCTGTTCAGCTTGAGCTATATGGACTGGCCCACGGTTAATGAATTTCGGGCGCTGTACAAGATTTCCTACTGCAGAAAGGCCCAGTGCAGCGGTTGTGTGAATTTTGCCGCGCGGGACTTCGGCCCTGCCATTACTCATTTACCGTCGACGGTTTCAGATGTCTGGAGGAGGTCGGTGGTGCTGGCTGGTGGCAGGTGGCAGCGCACTTGGAGGGGCTATCAGGTGCCCGGGGCTTATCAATCGATCGATCGGGAACAGACGTACCGGTTGGGCGACTTGGAGAAGCAACGGATATACCGAGTGTTTACTTGCTGGGACCACCTGAGTCGGAGCTCCTATAATTTCATCCGGTGGAATGTGCTGGAAATATGCGGGATGGGGAGGAAACCTGGTAAGGTATCTTGAACTGTTTGTCTTTGCATGGTTGCTTGTATTCTGACTGCTCGGTTGATCGGTTTGTAGCTAATGCCCCCCGGCTCGCCGTTCGGAGCGAGGAGACTGTCGAACCGGACGAAGAGCTTGTGGCCCTGAGGTTGATGGAGATGGGGGAGGAGGCCGCAAAAACCGTTATTGATCCGGCTACCCAGAGGCGCAGGGAGCATGACAGGCCTGTGCCGCTCATGTTTCCGGACTCTCACTATGGCAGGCGGCCTGGCGGTGAGGATAACTCCCCACTCCTTATCCGGGAAGTGCGCTCGGTGGCGCTGCCAGGCGCAGAACCTGTGGCGCGACTGATGGCGGTACGGACCTCGCAGGAGAGGGAAACGGTAGAGACGACCGGGTATCGTCGAAGCGACCACGACGAAGCTCCGGCGAAGAGGGCAAGGACGTTTGATGCCGAGGCGTCAAGCTCGGCTGGATCGATCGAGCGGGCAGTAGCTCCGGCCGTGGAAGTGGGCGGCGGAAGGAGTCAAGGGCCGGAAGCCGATCGTAGTTGCGGGCGTGGCTTTGGTAGGTTCGTGGCATCTGCCATCGAAACCTTGGGACTTGATCGGGAGGGCCCTGGGACGGAACAACCGGGCGAGAGCAGGACGGCGAAGCCCGTGGAACTAACTCTTCGGGTAAGTGTTTCCTGTGCTTCCTTTTCCCTGGAGTGATACGAGCCAATGTTCCTTTGTTTACGTTTGGCAGCTAGCTCATAGCCTTTATGCCGCGGAGCCCAGAGGGGAGTCTGCTGCAGTTTTGGAGAGGCGGGTGGAGGAGCTGAGTGTGCAGGTGGATGTGGCGAAAGCCAAGCTTGCGGAGGAAAGAGAGGAGGTCGGTCGGTTGAGCACCGAGCTTGTGCGGGAGAAAGAAGAAACCGCTCGGTTGTACCATGAACTCTCGCGGGAGAAGGAGGAGGCCGATCGACAGGCTGCTGCCCGGGGAGGGAGGATTGCGGAGCTGGAGGCGAGGGTTTTGGAGCTGCAGGCCCAGGTTACAGTAGTCGCCCAGGGAAGGGAGAAGCTCACGGAATCCCAACTTGCCGAGGTGGCCGATAAGGCTGTCGACGACTTCCGGGAGTCGGTGGAGCTTGAGGAGATGCTGGAGGAGGCCCGGTCAAAGGGCATAAGTGATGCCTATCTGGAGTGGAGGGAGAAAGGATGGCTTGATGCTGAGCGGATGGAGGCTGACGTAGCCCTAATCGAGATGGCGGAGCAAGACCAAACTCTAAAAGGTGGCGGGCCAGGGATTGGGGGCTCCGGAGGCGCTAACTAGCTGTTTCTTTTTGGCTTCCCTATATGTGTGCCTTGTAACGAGCTTTATTGATGATGAACAAACTGCGTATTGCAATACTGATGTCATTTATACAATTGTCCCTTTATGAGCGATATTACTTAGGATAGAACCGCAGGTGCTGAATATTCCAGAGGCGGGTGGAATAGATGCCATCGGTATCTATAATGTGGAATGTTGCTGGGCCCACAGCTGCGGTGATTTGGTAGGGTCCTTCCCACGTTGGTTCCAAGGCCAACGATTTTTTCTGGATTTTCTTCATGACCCAGTCCCCCACTTGTAGCTTCCTTTCCCGGACCCTTCTGTCATAGTACCGGGCGACCCGCTGCTTGTAGGCTTGGTTTCGCATATGCGCTTGGTCGCGCCGCTCTTCTATAAGGTCCAAGTTGAGCCGTATGCCCTCGGCGTTTGTTTCGGCGTCGTAATTCTCGACCCTGCCGCTGGGTATGCTGGTCTCCACAGGGAGTACCGCTTCGCTCCCAAACGCCATGTAGAACATGGTCTCTCCAGTTGCCTCAGATGCTGTTGTCCAGATGGCCCATAGTACCGCGGGGAGTTCCTCGGCCAAACATCCCTTCTTAGTATCCAGCTTCTTCTTGAGAAGGGTTTTGATAATCTTGTTGATCGCTTCTACCTGGCCGTTGGTCTGCGGGTGTGCCACTGAGGCGAACAACATCCGGGTCCCCATGGAAGCTGTGTACTGGATAAGATCGGCATTATTGAACTGTGTTCCATTATCTGTGACAATAGTCTGCGGTACCCCGAACCGGCAGTAGATGTTCTTCCATAGAAATTTTCTCACTCGCTCCTCGGTGATCTTTATCAGAGGTTCTGCCTCGACCCACTTAGTCTAATAGTCCACTGCTACGATGGCGTACTTGTATTGTCCCACAACTATCGGGAAAGGGTCAATGATGTCTAATCCCCACTGCGCGAACGGCCATGGTGCTAACAGGATTGATAATGCGATTGCCGGGGCATGGGGTGCAGAGGCGTACATGTGGCACTTGTGACAGCCGCCTGTAATTTTTCTTGATGTTGCTGCCATATCTGGCCAGAAGTACCCCGCTCGGAGTGACTTGTGGGATAATGACCTTGCGCCAGAGTGATTACCGCACACTCCTTCATGGATCTCTCGCATGATGGCCTCTCCTGCCTCCTTTGTCACACACCTCAGTTGGGGGAAGCTGCGTCCTCTTCGGTATAACTGACCATTGAGGAGACCGTACCGGGCGCACCGGAGGTGTAGCCTCCTGGCCTCCACCGCATCCTGAGGGCTGGTTTTGTCAGTCAAATACTTGACTATTGGATCCATCCAGCTTGGTGGCGCTTCTTCCACCGCAAATATCACGGAGATGGTCTTGCTTATACTCGGCTTCTGGAGAGTTTCAATTTTAGCTCTCCAGTACTCTGGAGGGTAGTTTCCGGTTGCCAACCTTGCGAGGGCGTCCGCATGCCTATTTCCCTCTCGGGGAATGTGCTGGATCGTGGAGCCCTGGAACGGCTCAATCAGGGTTTTGGCCAAAGCCTGGTAGGAGGATAACTGGGGTTCCTTGACCTCAAACGACCCGTTCATCTGGTTCACCACTAAGCTGGAGTCGCTGTATATGTCCATGGATGGGATTCCCAGCTCCTTGGCTAGCTGCAAACCGGCTATGAGGGCCTCATACTCGGCAGCGTTATTTGAGGCGCTGAAAAGGAACCGTAAGGCATACTCATACGATTGGCCATCGGGCGAGGTTATCATGACACCGGCTCCGCTCCGCTTGCTCGTTACGGAGTAGTCGATGTAAAGCTTCCAGCCGTTGGGGAGGCCTGGTTCGATCTTTACGGTCCGTACTGCCTCGGTGTCGTCGTACTGGCCTGTCCCTTGATGGCCGTTCGCGGGGCATAAGTGACGTCGAATTCTCCCAGTTCAACTGCCCACCGCACGAGCCTACCGCTGGTGTCTGGTTTTTACAGGATCTGCCGCATAGGGTGATTGGTATATAAGGTGATGAAATGAGCCTGGAAATAGTGTCGGAGCTTCCTGGCACTAACAATCAGGGCCAGAGCCAATCTCTCTATGTCGGGGTACCGGCCCTCGGCTCCATTAAGTCCCTTTCCCGCATAATATACTGGAAGCTCGAGCATACCCTCCTTCCTGACGAGAGCCGCGGAGACGGCCGTTTCGGATGCGGCTATATAGAGGTATAGCATCTCGCCCGGCACTGGTTTGGATAGGAGAGGCACTGCAGACAGATATGTCTTGATAGATTGGAATGCCGCTTCATGCTCCGCCGCCCAGTGGATTTTCCTGGTCTGTTGTGCCTTGAGCAGTTTGAAGAACGGGGCGCACTTATCGGTTAGGCGGGAGATGAATCTGGCAAGGGCGGCTAACCGGCCGGTCAGCATCTGGACCTGGTTTCTCTCCCCTGGCGTTTCCATATCTAGAATTGCCTGGACCTTCAGCGGGTTGGCTTCTATCCCTCGCTGGCTGATGATGTGGCCTAGGAACAGGCCCTCTGAAATCCTGAAAATACACTTCTTCGGGTTCAAGCGCATTCCGAATTTGAGCATCTTGCCGATGACTACGGCCAAATCCTGGACGTGGGCCCCTGCAGTCAAGCTCTTGACCAGCATGTCATCTACGTAAACCTCTACGGTTTTACCCATCTCTTGCTCCAGCATTCGGATCACCATCCTCTGGTAGGTGGCCCCGGCATTCTTTAGACCGTACGGCATCCTCTTATAACAGTAGGTACCTCGGTCGGTTGTGAATGATGTGTGCTCCTCATCATCCGGGTGCATCCTAATCTGATTGTACCCGGCGTAGGCGTCCATGAAGCTGAGCAGCTTAAAACCGGACGTGGAATCTATAAGCTGATCAATCCGGGGGAGCGGGAAGCTGTCCTTTGGGCACGCCCGATTTAGGTTGGTGAAATCCACGCACATACGCCACTGGCCGGTTCCCTTCTTCGGCACCATAACCACGTTAGCGAGCCAGCGAGGGTACTAGACTTCCCGGATGAAACCTATGCCCTTTAATTTCTGTATCTCTTCTCTGATCGCCTCATACTTTGCCGGGCTGAAGGACCTCCTCTTTTGCCTCACCGGGAGAACGTTGGGCAATGAATTTAGCTTATGGACGGCTATCTCCGGGGATATGCCTGGCATGTCCTCGTAGGACCATGCGAAGACCGAACTGTTATCCCGGAGGAAGGCGATGAGCTCTTGCCTGACAACCGGATCGAGCTGCGTCCCTATCACCACATTTCGCTCCGGGTGGTCTTCCGAATTGCATATCGCTTCGGTTTCTTCCACGGCTGAAGGCGGCTCTAGCTTTTTCTTGACTGAATCGGAGTCATCGCGGGGGTCGATACATAGATCCGGCACTGGCGCTTGCTGAGTGGCTGTGAAGACCTCGGTCCGTTTCCTCCCGTGGGTTAGGGCCTCCGCATAATATTTACGGGCGATCCTCTGGTCCCCGCGTAGGGTAATGACACCGGCCGGTGAAGGCATCTTCAAATCAGCATATGACCGGCTATAAATGTCTTCAGTTTCCATAACCCTGGCCTACCGATTATGCCATTGTACGACGACAGGCAGTCCACAACGATGAATTCAAGGTGTTCCTTCTTTGTCTTGTCTCCCTCGCCGAAGATCAATGGCAGGTAATCCGATCCCAAAGGCTGGACCACCTCACCGGAGAAGCTTATAAGTGGTTCGTTATCCTGGGATAACTTATACTTCCCTCTCTGCAGCCCTTTGTATGCGTCTCGGAACATCACATTGACAGAGGCTCCGGTATCGATCGGCATACGGCTGGTTATCCAGTGGTCTATTTGGACCGTGATGAAGAAGGGGTCGTTGTGCGGTTGGATCAGATCCTCCGGCTCTTCCTCCTCGTAGAAAGTAACCGACTTCCATCCGGTTTTGGCAGCTTGGCCGCTTCCTCCTCCAAAGGCATACACCTCTTTCCCCCGGATCAATCTTAAGCACCGCTTCTTCGAGCTCCGGGTGAGCTGATCTATATGGCCCCCACCCTGTATCATGTTTATGCTTCCGTGCACCTCGATCCCTCCGGGAGGTCGGGTGCTTATGGTTCCTACTTGCCGAGCTCCCGGCCGGTTCTCTCTTGGTTCTCCCGGGCGGGCTCGACCGCCTACAACCGCTCTCTGGGGTCTTGGATCGCCGGTCCTGCGGGCTGGATCTTCGGGCTTTTCTGCCGGCATAACGGCTAGGGCCCGCGGTGGTCGTTCTACTGGCGCAGGCGCCGCTGGCTGTGCCGGTCGCACAAGTGGTGGTCTCCTCCCCGGCCGGGAACTGTTGTCACTGCTTCGCCGGGGTTGCCACTCTTCCCGTACCTCTGCTTTCCTGGTGGTTATAGGCGCACGGCTGCGATCTAGCCGCCCGGTCTTGCTCTCACGGGGAGGTGGCGACAGTAGGTCATCCGGTCTTCGCTTGGGTGCTTATCCCCATATGTCTCGTGGTCCGCCTGAGCATGCCTGACGGCCACGGTCATCAGTTCATCGTATCCCAGCGGCTCCTGTACTCGCAAGCTGTACGAAAGTTCTCCGGGTCTTAACCCCTGCTTGAAGGCCATCCTCGCGATCTTCTTGTCCAGGTTCTTGATCCCGGCCGTGGCGATTTGCCACCGGTTAACGAAGGCACGTAGCGGTTCGTGGTCAGTCTGCATGCAATAAAAAAGGATCGCTGACATTTGGACTGTCCTGGCCCTGAGGATGAACCGGCCGACAAACTTATCAACCAACTGCTCGAAAGTTTCGACGGAGTTCACTGGTAGTTCGTAGAACCAACTCAACGCCTCCCCTGAGAGCGTCTCTTGGAACACGTTGCAGCACGTGGCATCAGAATAGCCCCTTGTGCCCGTCTGTGACTTGAAACTGTCCAGGTGCTGATACGGGCAGCTCGTTCCCGAGTACGCCAGTTTTAGGGGCCTTAGGCTACCAGACCTTCCTGATTCCCTAACCCGGCGCGGAAAAGGTCCAATACGCTCATTGAATCGTGCACTGTCCCGCGGTCGCCCTGCTTTCTTCTCACTGGCGCCTAAACGGTCCTTCATGTCCGACACTGAGGCAGAGAGCGTTTCGAGCGTCCTTGCGGTATAACTGTCCTGCTCGCTTGACGCCTGGCTCGTGCGGTACGGCAGCTCGACTGGACCAGAGTTTTTAAAAGCTTCCGAAAAGAGAGGCGTGGGCACAGACACGGTCCTTCTTCTTCCTGTGGGCTGTCCCACTTCGAGGTGCGGGAACTCGCTAACCTTACTTGCGGGCCGCGACGCCAGCCGAGGAGTGCCCGGCTGGCCTTCTTTTCCCAGGGCCGCTAATAAGGCGGTGTTTACTGCTTCCAATTCCCGGCACCTGGCATCTGCCCTTCATCTTCTTTATTTCCTCTCCCGCACCATATCGGTCGGGGTTCTTTGAATCTTGGCGATCGTGACTTCTGTCTTGGTCTGGAGAAGGGGCGAACCTCACACCGACCTCAGCCTTTATATTACGGGCCCGGTCGGGGATCTGAATTCGCTCTGATCTTCCGTCTCGGTCGGGAGAAAGGACGAACCTCGCACCGACCTCAGCCCCTGTGTTTTGGGCCCGGTTGGGGATCTGAATTCGCTCTTTCAACCGTCCGGTGTCAGTTTTTATCTTCCTTCCTTCCATGGCTTCTAGACTGCGTTTTAACTATATTTTTAAAGGACCGATCGGGCTCTACTCCCTGGTAGAGCAATGCTAACTTTTCTCGTGGATCAAAAACCGTTCCCACAGACGGCGCCAATTGTTTCTGCCTAAACCCGGGGGCCTGGTAGATACAGATGAATCCAACTTGATCTCCTGCAAACCTGCTTACTAAGGGGAATACCGGGCGGGCCGATCTTCTCCTCTCCGATGCCTAAGTCAGTATAGATGGAATATATAACTTAAGCACGTATGTAAGCAGTGAAAGAGATAAGTTACCTCTTAATGAGGGTAGTTGGGGCCCTTATATAGGTGGCTGGGGGTGAGGGCTGGCCTCACCCTTCGATGTGGGACTGGTTCCCTTCGAAGGGTAGTTCTGGTGACCTCTTTGGGAGGCTGGCGCCCCCGGTCCCAAGGTCCCTGGCAGCCAGATAGACTGCTGGACCCCGAGGCCGGGTGCTGGTGGTTCGGTCCTGGGCCTCGGGCCGGGTGCTGGTGCACTTACTGCGGGTCTGTGGGTCTGCTGTAGCCTCTTTGCGGCTACTGTCAACACTAAGATTTATAGTTAGTTTGATAGTTACTTAGATAGTTAGTACGATTATTACTAATTAAGATGATAATTACGTAGATAATTAGTAAGATAGGTACTAAAATATTTACTAAGGTGATTGTTACTTATATAGTTAGCAAGATGATAGTCACTTAGATAGTTAGTTTAATAGTTACTTAGATAGTTAGTAAGATAGTTACTAAGACGATAGTTACTTAGATAGTTAGTAAGTTGATAGTTACTTAGATAGTTACTAAGATGATAGTTACTTAGATAATTAGTAACTATATAAGATAGTTAGTAAGATGATAGTTACTTAGATGGTTAGTAAGACAGTTACTTAGATAGTTAGTAAGATAGTTTGTGAGATAGTTACTCTAATAGTAACTAGTTATTTGGATAGTTACTTAGATAGTTAGGAAGATAGTTACTCCGATAGTTACTTTAATAGTTACTCCGATAGTTACTGAGATAGTTACTCTGATAGTTACTGGGATAGTTACTCCGATAGTTACTTTGATAGTTACTCCGATAGTTACTGAGATAGTTACTTAGATAGTTAGTAACATAGTTAGTAAAATAATTACTTAAATGATAGTTAGTAATATAGTTACTGAGATAGTTAGTAAGATAATAGTAACGACTGAAAACGAACTTCAGTATCAAGTCGATGAAATCCAATGAGCACTCTTCAATGTGATACAAAAGAGGGGGAAAAGATAGAATCAATTTTATGTTTCCTATTGTGATCTAACAAGTATGACAATTAGAATTCCATATCTACAATGCACACTGAACTAACAGGCCATTAAAACAGCTTTAAGTGGGAAGCCTAATATTTGGTGACTACAGTGCATGCATAAAACGAAGAGAGGTATACCGACACCAGTATCACCACACGATTAAGCACATGAGGCTTTCCCAAAGGCCCCGAAACCCTTTAACACTTCTTTCCTAGGGAGAACTTCAAACCTGTCTAACACAGTGTTCTGGTCACCTAGTGCTTTCATTTGCTGGAGGGACCTTTGTGGGGTAACTGGACAAGTCCAAGTCAATAAGTGACATGTCATATGGCACTGATGAGGAAATTGAGGTATCAACAAGCAGGGAAGATTTCATTGCATCGGAATTTGGAGGAGGCACAGGCACAAGCATGCAGCCAGAAGTATTGGGAGTGGTTGAACTAGAAGATGAGGGACTGGAAAGCTGTATTTCATCTAGCTTGTTGCCAAAGATGTTCTTGTTCCTTCTGACAGCATCCATCTCTGGACCAGTCGGCACAAATGTGCGTGATCGATACTTTCTCTTTCCCTCATCACCCTCAGCAGAGTTGTAGAGTACATAATCATGGTAAGTCGGGGCAAACTGCATAGTTCAATATACAGATCATCAGGTTGATCAGAGCTAAAAGAGAAAGACAACCATCAATGATAGGCCATGCGGCAGACACCGCTTTAGTCTCCACCACAATCCAAAGCAGCGGCGAACTCGTTCTTCTCCTCTGCTTCGTCATCACCGACTCCCTCCTCCTCATGGTCTGGCTCATCCTCCGCCCCAAGATCCCCGACTTCCACGTCGAGTCCTTCTCCGTCGCCGGCCTCAACGTCTACTCCTTTGACATCTTCAAGCCCAACAACAAGATGACCATCGAGTACGACCAGATCGGCGCCTTCGTCTACTACCGCTCCGGCTTCATCTTCGAGACCAGAGTCCCGCTCTTCCGCCAGCGCAAGCGGGTCAAGAGCGCCATCAACGCGACGGTCTTGACGGCGGACTCGTTCATCGAAGACGAAGTTATCAGGGCCGAAGATCTGGCCAAACGGCCCGGATCTGATGCTGTCCATGGTGCCAGATTTGAAATCCATGAGGACGACGCGTGGAACGTACCTTCCACTGGAGGCCTCATTGTAGTAGACGTTGATCCTCTCGAGCTGGAGATCAGAGGAGCCGTCGCCCGCCCTTGAAGCGTCCGGTGGAGTCGACGCCGTGCTCGTCGCAGATGACCTCCCAGAACTTGGAGCTGATTTGGCCGCCCTGAATGTGGAGGATCTTCCTCATGGCTGCCAGAGAAGGAGAGAGAGAGAGAGAGAGAGAGAGAGAGAGAGAGAGAGAGAGAGAGAGAGAGAGTTGAATTTTAGAGAGAGGAAGAGACATTGTTTTAATTTGAGAGAGAGGGGGGGGGGGGGGGGGGTGGTCGGTATTATACAGATGGAGCGGAGGGATTTAAGTTTCGTTTTCGTTTTAATTAAAAGAATTACAATGGCATATCGTAATTATGTGATGTTTTTTGGTTATTTGTTAATTAGTGCCTTTTTTTTATAATCAATGTAAAATTTAGGCTTTTTTTTATAATTTTAGACATTCAAATGTCCTTTTTTATAAATACCTCATTTTTTAATATTTGTTTTTCTCATTTAATAATTTACATAATTACCCAAAACTACAATTTTGTAGTGATATTTACCAACAGCAAGACCTAATTTTTTTATACCATCAGCAGGGAATTAAAAGTTAAGGGCTGTTAACCCATCCACTATTTAATGACATAATTAACCCTGAAAATCCATAAATTACAATTCATGCCATCTATATATATAAACATATTCTCACTCACATAAAACCCTAATTGGGTTCGACTGAAAGAGGGAGATGGCGAGCGATGCGACGGGGCGGTGAGAGACGTGAGGCAGCGGGACTGGCAACTCTCTCTCTCTCTCTCTCTCTACTCCTGGATCGGAACGACGGCAGTTGAAGAACACCCCTGGCTCGAGCTCGTCGACCGCACCGCCTTCTCCCGCCCGGTCTCCTTCTCCGACGAGGCCTTGAGCGTGAGGAAGAACGTCGCCTACTTCCGCGTTAGTGTCTCTGGGATTGAACCGAAATGACGTCGCATTGTTGTTGCTACGTTGGTGGTAGTAGTGGTGAGGCTGGGCGGAGCGGGAGGCGGAGGGAGGGGGGAACTGGCCGGATTTGAGAGCCTCCTCACCGTAGAGATCTTAGATATGGCGCTTGGTAGGGTCGGAGAGGACATTCATAGGCCTAAGAGATTTGCTTGAACTTGGACTCTGCCTTGGGGCGTTTTCCTTCTAATTCTTGAGTGTACTTGGTTGGTGAGAAATGGAGTTTGGTTTGAGTTTGTGTGTTAGGGTTTTGCTTCGAGATCTGATCAGATTTGGGTGGAGAAATCAAATGGAGTATATAGAAGTTGATTTTTGAGAGTCAGTAGCATTGGAATCGCGGCGGAGGACGGCGGAAGTAAAGTTTCTAAAGGTCAGTAACATTAGAATTGTGACGGAGGACAGCGAAGGTAAAGTTTCTGAGAGTCAGTATCATTATAATCGATTTGTTTATGAGGCTCAGTGGTATTGATTTATGAGACTTAGTAGTATTGATTTTTTAGGGTAATTTTGTAATTTATGAGTTAACAGATTCTGTTAGTTTTAGATGAAAATTTATTAATAGTAAATTTAAAAAATAATCTTACTACGGTTAAATATTAACTATTTTAGGTAAAACCTGCTTAACAATTTTGGACAAGGTGATACACCGTTATTTATTTTAATTTCTTTTTATTTGCCTGTTGTCTCGTACTCAAAAAAAAAAAAAAAAAACTTGTCGACTACATTGCGCGCGAAGTGCCGACCTTTGGTGATCATTGACCCACCTAAAACCCCTCTCTGATCCCCAAACCCTAAAACCCGCAAACCGCCGAGCTTCAATCCCACGCACTCTTCTCTCGCCCAGTCCTCAAAATATTTTCATTTATTTTCCAATTTTCGCAACAACGAAAGAGTCGAATCGTTCTTTCCCCCCAATTCTGATCGAGCAATTGGTGCTACTGTTCTTCCTCTAGAGAATGGTGTTCTGTAACAGTTGCGGCAAAAGCGTCTCCGGAACAGAAGATAGCGGTAGAATGTGAGTTATTTCATCACTGATTTTCCACACTCGTTGTTATTGTTCTTATTTCTCCAACTTTTCTTCTGATTCTTGCTCTTTGATCTTTGAATAGATGGTGCGACTTGTGCGGCAAGGTTTTAGTGTATGATATTTTCTCCGAAGAGCCCACTTTCTTCAAAGATGTTGCCGGACAGGTATGCCACGGATTTCTTTGTAAACTCTCCTTATGATTTGTTGTGTTTAGTGTGATATTGAAGATGAATTGCTGTGTTTGCAGAGCAAACTGTCTGGAAACTTCGTGCGGAGTTTCCAGAGTGAGGTTTCGGCTTCTCGTGAAAGGCTGATTGATAATGGTAATGCTTTCTTCGACTTTCGCCTTTTGAATTTGTTGTCATGTGCTGTTAGCCTAGACTTACTTAATGGATTTTTGAGGGGTTTTATTGTGAACAATTCCTGGTAAAATCAACTTTATTACTGCCATGTGGTTACTTGTTTTCTAGGGCTCTCTATTGTGAATGCTTGTTTTACTTGCTGCTAAACCTTAAGGAGTTAGTTAACTTCCACTAATAAGATAATTGATTAGCTTCCACATGCGGTTTGACAATTTTATATATTTTATGAAGGCTGTTTAAATATTTATGGTTAAGAGTTACGGGATATGAATGTATGCTGACTTATTAGTTTAACCATCTCATGTTTTGTATTTTTTTGCAGCCAGATATGAATTGAGATGCTTGAGAAATGGTTTGGACATGGGGGAGAATGAAGAAATTACTGACATAGCTTTGCGCTTCTACACGGTGTGTGCACTTGTAATGTAGCCTTCATTGTTGTTAGTTATACATTCATGAATTACTGAATCTCTGAATTTGCTTCACTTTGTTAAGATGGCGCTGGAGAGGAATTTCACTAGGGGGCGTAACACAGAGCGAGTACTGGCTGCATGTTTATACATTGCATGTCGGTATGTAATCACTTTTAATGGTTTTCGTACTACAAGTTCCCCAAATACTATGTGTGATATGATAAATTAAAGGGAGGAGTTGCTAGTTGTGATAAAGTTGAAGATTCTTTAAATGCCTATTGATTAGAGGAATTTCTAATTTTTCTTTTAAGAAAATATATATGAGGTGTTATCTGTCCACTTTTTCCAGTTATGGGCAGCAATTCTCTTCTCTTTACAATAGTATTCTTAGTCTGTGTTAGTTGCTTGTTATTATTCTTTAATAGAAGATACATATAGGTTAATCTTCTAACAGAAAACTGAGTGCTCTATCCCATGATTCCCATCTAGCTCTGCCATCCAGAGAACTTGAAAAAACATAGTTAGAACAAAATCGTATACAGAATGAAGGGAAGCTAAGAAGATAACTCTGTCCATTTACGCAATATCCTTGAAAAGTGTGCTTTAATTCTATCAAAGAATGTCTGAGCTCCTGGAAGCTCTACCATCATTTTAACTAAAATCTTAAACCGACACATTAAAAGGATCAAAGTAGCTCATGCTATTTAGGCTCTTCTCTAAGCTTTCTTGATTGGAAGTGCTTATTAGATTGTATTGGATGAGATTCATTTTTATTTTTTTAATCCTTTATTAATTCTATTTTTTTTTCTTCATTATTCAAATTGTTCCACTGACTTTCTAGAGATATGTGTCGAAATATTAGAAAATGTCAATCCCACAGTTACGATGATCAATGTCTGATCATAGTAAGACTTACAGTACCTTGCTGGAGCTTAGGCCCGTAAATGCTATTGCTCCGTTCATGTTAATATAAGAAAATGGTATAGCTGCAGATGGCTGTAGATTTTTGTATCATTTTGGTTCCTTTTGGCTCAACTTTCTACACAGCCCTATCAGGTGTCGTGAGTTACAAAATTTTGGCTACCCTAGATCCACATGAAGTCATAGTCTTCTTCACTTAATGGATCAGTTAGGGTAAGGACTAGGTGTTTAAAAGAAAAATGAAATTTGTAGTAAATTTTGAAACATGCTGCAAAGGTTATGTGAGACACCTAGTCTGAGTGCCTTGAGGAAGGAAGTCGCTTATTGCCTTCCATAATAAATATTCTGGATAATTGGGTTACTTAATTGTCATTACTTTGTCTAATTACTCAGTTGTCATAATCAGCTGTAAACTATTCATGCTTTTTGTTTCTTAATCGATAAAAGAACTCAATCATGAAGATATCCAATATTGAACTTTAACTTTTTATCTTGTAGGACAAAGAGGAAGCCTTATCTTCTCATTGAGTTCTCAAACTTGTTGAAGATAGATGTGTGAGAAAGCCTCTTCTTTATTCTCTTCCTATTTTTTTTTTTTTCAATTTCAACTTACTCTGTTTCTCCCCAGCTTCTCAGCAGTGAATTCTGAATGATTTGGTTTTGATTATACCCGTACTAGTGTTCTTTAATCTTGCTTTGTTTTACCTTGAATTGCAGTTATACACTAGGTGGGGTATATATGCAACTGTCCAAAGTTCTCTATCTTGAAGAGTTTCCATTCGCAAACCGACCTTTTGATCCTTCCATCTTAATCGCTAAATTCGCTGAGGGTAAGTGTCGGCGTTAGCACATAATCCCTCATTGTAACTGTATTATTCACTTTAACATTAAGTTGAATGCCCGTTATATAATTTGGACATAAAAACTTATCTTAAGCAGGGGGACATAACGATTACAAATATGCTTTGCAGGCATACCAGGGGGAAGGCATAAAGGAGTTACTAAAACTGCAGTACGGATTATCAATAGCATGAAACGGAATTGGATGCAGGTGTTGCCCTTTTCAGTTTTGTTTTGTGATGCATTTATGAGTCATAAATCGTAGTCAAGTGTGAAGGAGGTTTTATGTATCACATGACCTGATTTTCAACTTCTTCGTTCGTTTCCTTCGTTTTTTGTCAGACAGGTAGAAAACCCAGTGGGTTATGTGGTGCTGCATTATACATATCTGCACTTTCACATGGTCTCAAGTGTTCCAAGTCAGATTTTGTAAGTCGGACTTGTTTCTACTCTGCTGCTATCATGAAAATTTTGTATAAGTTAGTTTACTTGACTGGTGAGGATTACTATTATTAGCTCCTACAATGCTAGTTAGAAAATTCATAGAATGATCTTCATAGAGTATGTAGGTGAGCTATATTTCTCCTGTCAATTTTTTTTGTGAAATGAGAATTAAGAATTCACTTGTCTTATATTCATTGAGTTATTAGTACTATGCTGTGATAATGAAAATTTTAATGAGTTGGTTTCTCTGTCATGAAATAATTATTATATGCTCTGCTACCAGTTAGAAGCTGTTTTGGTTTGGATTACTGGCTTCTTATATTTGATTTGGTCTTCATTCTGTTATATTCCTTTCCGGTAAATTACAAAGTGGGAATCATTTGTTGGTGGCTTTGTATTTGTATTGTCTGATTTAGTCCCTGCTTTTCTCTAATCATATAACTATTCTCTTTCCTTTCAAATTTTTCTTTGGCATGATATTTAATTTTTCCAGCAGTTTGTAATCAATCCCTTTTTCTAATGCTGTATGTGGTATGTTGTTATTATTAGGTCAGGATTGCACATGTTTGCGATGCAACGTTGACTAAGCGGCTGATTGAATTTGAGAATACAGATTCTGGGAGTTTGACGGTATGTACACACACACACACACATATTGAGGTGGTAAATATGTGCATTTTACCCAACTCTTCAATTTTGGCAATGTGACTGCAATATACGAGTACGATATGCACATAAAGATTTGATACAAATCTATCAAATCTTCTCTTTGCTCTGGCCATAATATAGTAAAGGAGAAAGGAGAATAGGGTGTTTAAATAGTATGTATAGACACGTGTTGTGAACTCCTGATGTTGAAAATCCCCTTGTGAGTATACGCCCCTCTTTTGTTTTTGTTTTTGTTTCTGTTTCTGTTTCTGTTTTTTTTTTCCTTTGTTTGTTCTTTTTTTTAAGTTCTCCTAAGCTACAAGATTTGGACGATCCTTAGAATTTGACCCACCTAGTCTTTTTCTTGGGTTCTAATTAGGCTCTTAAAATAATTAAGAAATCTTATATATAGTAATGAGGCTGTCTTGGGAGTGGAATTTATATCTCGTTATATTAATTTAACATGATCTTGAGGATCATAAATGCTGTATTATAGTGTTGGAATTTGGAGGTTTAAGTGGAGCTATCTTCATTCCATATCCATTTTTTCTTTATATTAACTCTTCTTCTTCTTCTTCTTCTTCTTCTTCTGTCTTTAGATTGAAGAGTTCCATCAGAGGGAAAGTGGGCTGGAAGAATTATATGAACAACCAAATACGGCAATTAAAAATGATAGCGGAGATGACATTCTTTGTGGACACAAGGACAGTGAAAAACCTTTTGCGCATGGACTTTGTAAATTTTGTTATGATGATGTGAGTCCTCTTTTATCGTGTTGATTACATTTGATACTTATAAATTCGTACCATTTTTAATGTAGAACATGCAGTCTCTGACGAGTTGCACAGTTCATGACAGTTTCAGGTGGACTTCGTGGAGGATCTGATCCTCCAGCTTTCCAGCATGTTGAGATAGAGAGAAGGAAAAGAGCATCTGCTCAGGAGAATCCTTCTGAATCTGATGTTGATATGTTACCTTGCCAAAACCTAGACAACAATCAACAATCAAAGGTAACTGTTAAATTTAATCTTATTTCTTTTGCTGCTAGCTCCTACCTGTGGTCAATTCAAGTTAAATTGCAGTAAGATTAGTTCTAGACAAATGGCCTTATACAATTCTTTATACGGTACATAAACTGTTAAGAGAATAATGTAATCATAATTGAACACCTGACTAAACAATTGTTCTTTTTCTTTTTCTTTCTCTATTATATCAATAGACAAGACTAATGAAGAGTGTTTAATGATCAAGTTTTTTTAATGTCATGTTCTGCTTTTGTGCTTGGTGTTTTAGTCTTAGTCTTCACATAGAAAATTAGAAGGTATGAATTAGCTGAAGTCGATCATATGACAGTAAAATAAATGGTTTCTTGGAAAGATTCTATTCATGGGCTAATTGCACCACTATAAGTCGCTGGAAGTGGTGGACATATTCTGTGAGGCTGTTTTTTTTTCTTTCTTTATAGCATGTTAGATTTTAAACTATTGGGTTTTCAGAACTTCTGTTGCTTTCTGGTTCATAATGATTATTAGTCTACATCTTACATTAAAATTACCAAATGTTTACTTTACAACAGAAAATTAATTCTAATTTGTTTTCTCATTCCATTGTGTTAGATTGAAAGAGAAGTGAATGGAAATGGGAGATTACACTCTATGGAGAATGTTGGTACGTTCTCTCTCTCTCTCTCATGGTTATATATATATATATATATATATATATATATATATATATGTTCTATTTCTCTTCTTCATGCTGAAGTCTTTGCTAATAAAGTTTGGCATTTTAGGGGCTCCTACAGTGAATGAAGCTGTTCATGCAGGCAATGAATTTTGTGATGAGTCTGGAAACCTTTCAGATATCGATGATTTAGAGGTGCACATTCATCATTCTAACAGACCTTTATAATAATAGTTGAAATATTATAGTATATTATAAAAGAATAACAACAATACACTGTCTAATAATTGAAGTCATTATGGCACTCCACATTAACACTTGCTCTCCAATTTTGTCAAATGAGAAGTGAAGTGCAGTATGGAGTGCAGTGGTAAAATATATGGCACAGTGGAGTGCTAAGACCACCACACTTTTATTTTTCTATAATATGTATGACTTCTGTGTGATTTTGTTATTATTTGATCCCAGAAGAGGGAACTCTTAACTTTTAGGTTCGGTTGTTTCTTCTGTGTACTGATGGCTACATTCACCTAGCCGATCTGGCGTATTGAATAGTTAAAATGTGTAGGAATTATTATGAAAATGATTGCCTAAGATTAGAGAAAATATATGGTGTGGATGAGATCTAAAAGTTATGCTGATGCTTAGCATATATGGAGTTCAGAGAATGAATTGAGTGTTTTGGCCTTGCATCATACTTCTGAGTTGGTTATACCTCTGATCTTCCCCAGTATTGATTGAATCACGCTGCAGAACAAAGCAAGGGTGGGGGTAGGACAAAAAGAAGGTCCTTAGCTTCTGGGGTTCTAGAGAAATTAGGGACTAGAGTGCAAAGGGAGGAGAAAACAGAGAATAGGGTAGGAGAAAATAAACAAAGGCACCTTCAATAAAATTTAATTTTATTTCATTCTGATTTTCCTTGCTGACAATAGTTAAAAAGTTTTATAGGCTTTTAGACATATAAAATACTGAAAGGCTCATTAAAGAGTCCATTAGGTAACATGAGGCCCATCCTCAGAGTACTTAAAGACATGGTACTTATCTTAAGACTTAAATAAACTCTTAACTACCTATTAATAATAATAAACATGAAGTCTTAGAGCGACTTTTGACTTATTATCTATCATGATGTAGACTCTTACACCACCATGGACACTTCCCATTGGAATAAAGCTGGGGCAGTTTAGTCTGAGGCTTCCTAAGAGGGTAGTTCGGCTTGAACTAAGCTATAGCTATTCCAGCAAATCATGATTTTCTGGTAATGGCTAAGGTGATAACATATTATTCTCATTAAACACCATATCCAATCTCATAAGTTGGGGATTGGTTGTGTACTCATGGAACTGAGGTTTGGCAACGGCTCCTGGGCCGCACAACAGACCTCTTAGCCTTAAGACTGCTGGTCATGCCCAGGGCCAGTATCTTTTTTGGCAAACCCCATATGGCTCATGGCTGTATATGGAGCATCCATGTATAGCGGCTTTTTACATGCATAATATTGGTTTGTGATCTTGATTATTTAAAAATGGTTTATTGCTGATATTTATGCTTAAAGAATGGTTCGATGGGTGATTAAGTATGAATAGCTTCCTTAACATCAGCGTTTTTTGGGCTTATTCATTATCTTTTGTACCTATCCCAACCCATCTCTATCATCTACGAGTCTGCATTCCTGCATTATTGAGATATCATAAATGACTGTGATTACCACAATTATTACTGTTGTAGGTACCTCAATGATCACTCTGTTTTGCTGTATTTCATTGTTATTTATTTGTAATTGTTAAACCACATCAATATGCAGGTTGATGAGTACCTCCTTGATGAAGAGGGGAAACGTAACAAAAAGATAATTTGGGAAGCACTGAACCATGAATACATTGAGGTAAAAACTCATTTGACATTTACATATCATTTCCCTGATCTTCTCCATGTAGTATGAATCCCAAAATACGATGAAAACAGATGGTGTTGTTGTATATATAGATACATCAACATATAAGAATTAAGTCCCATGAAATGAAGTTTCATCTTAAGATTGGTCAAAGAGAAAAAAAAAACATATGTAATAAGTTTATGAAGTGATTTGTATTTGATATTACATTACGCTGATATCAATTGATATGTAATGCATATGGTCAAGATATGAGATACAAAGGTGATGGACAAGTAATTCACTGTATCCACCTAAGGAAAGCCGACTAATAGAAATAGAAAACAACCTAGGAAACTCTTCCCTAACTGTAAAACTTCTTATTCTTTTCAACCTGCATAGCAAATAGACCCTAGTATTGTACAACACCTAAATGTCTCTCCTCTTAGCGCTACATACAACACCTAAATCCCCAAGTTGTAATTACTCCCAAATTACATCTTGGGGAGTAATTGTATCTGTGCTGACCACTTTAAACCCAAAGAAAGAAAAACATGAGCTCCTTGGACTCATGCATTGCTTTCAGTGAAACACATCAATGAGAAGACAATGAATTATATTATCCTTTTTTATGAAGCATGTCACGATTATTGCAAGAAATGTGATTGCATGCTGAGATGCTTACAAACTGAACATATGCCTATATGTGTACAATGTATGTCTAGAGTCAATTATCTACCGATTTCATGTAGAGTAATTACACACAAACAATGATGTTTCTTTATGTCTAAAGCTTAGCTGTTTCAGGCATGCTTTGAGTACTGTATCACTATTGGTTTCCGGGCTTCATTCCTGGTACGAAATGGATTTTTTCTTACAACTAAGTAATTCAATAATGTTAACAGGAGCAAGCAGCTAAAGCTGCTATGGGAACCGAATGTCCAGAATCTCAAGCTGCTGCAGCAAAAAAAAGAAAGGTGTCTTTTTTTTGGGTCTTTCTAATATATGGATTGATTATGGTTACTTTTGTATTTGACATGACTTATCTTATGTCCAGTACCAAATTGATTTAAGTTTCAATGTATATGTTTGTGGTTTGCAATGTTTTATTTATAATGAAATTTTAATTACAAAGTTGGCAAGAAAATTCACAACAGAAAATATGTTTTTATGATTTTTCTAGGAAAGGAAACTAGCTCGAGCAGCAGAAGAGGGAAATGCTACTCCAGCTCAAACTGCTGCAGAAGCTGCTTACAAGACGCTGAGTAAGATGGTAAACAGTAATTAATAAGTAATAACTCTCATGATATTGAGAAATATAGCTATAATAATCTTTTTTTAGTTTACTCTATTCTTTCTTTCAACACTCGCTCCTCAACAAGAATTGAAGTTGAATATCTACTCTTGACCCTGAGACTCTGAGAGTGTTTGATTTGTGAACTTAATGTCTAGTATTTGCTACTTATTTTAGTTCCTGATTTTAATTTTTTATCGTAGCCTGTTGTCAGTACTAGGTCAAGATTTATTTCTATATTTTACCATATATTATAAGCTACAAATTCTCTTTGAGAATCAGCCATTGTGGGTAAAACCCACAGAACAGTTGTTGTTCCTATACCTGCTTTTGATGGATCTCAAAATGGTTTTGGTGTAGAGACTTAGCTCAAAAATCAACTTTGCTGTCCTGGAGGATATGTTCGAAACATCTGTATGTTTATTTCTCTTATTGACTTTCTTCCCACTCATTTTGAATATATGCTTTCTCTTTTCAATTATATGCATTTCCGTCAAAAGTTCCATGATACTTATACTCAGTTATATAAAGTTTGTTTAACCTGTTTTCAATTACAAAATTTAGGTATTATGTGTCTTGAACCATCTACATTGAGTTTATGCAAATAGAAATTACATTCATAAGTCTTTGAATATCCTAGATTGCTTATACATGGGGACAAAAAAGTACAAAAGTGAAGTTGTGTAATAAAATTATCTCCCTTTTTCCCATATTCATTCCAGGTTAGTGGAAGTGCCATCAGGGCGATCAGCTTCCCACAGTTAAATACTGATAGCCACAGAAAACCTAGTTCTGTGGAAATGGATAAGGAAAAAGAACAATTTGAAGATGTAATAAGAATCCCATACCAACCTAAGGGTTTTTTTTTTTTTTTTTTCCGTCCTTTCGTGGGAACTACATTCTTGAGATAGTTAAAGAAAAGCCTATTTTGTTCATCATAAAAAGAAAAGAGAAAATGAAATATAGTGGCTAGCCAACTTAGGCAGCAGAAAGGTTAAGAAAATGGAGCCTGAGAGTTTCAATAGGCAGAAAGGACGTCCATCATTTAGTTTTGAATATGTTGTTAGATATCCAGTATTGTTGATTATTTAATTCTACATTTTCAGATGTGCCTGTAATGTTTTGGTTGGTTAAACAAAGATTCTATGTTAAATGTTAGAGAATTAGGCTCTAGGAGTTGAGGCTGATTAAATATTAGGGGCAATACCATTTTATCCCAATCAACCGACTTCATCGAGAAAGATTACTTTTTTTAGGCTCCAGAATGTTTCAGTTTATGCTTCTACCTATCATCTGGATATAGCATGAAAGATGGGTCTAATGAGGCTAAGAAAACAGAAGTTTGCACAGTGACAAGTTAAATAACTAAGTCTAGGGGTCCTCCTTTCTCTTTTTTTAAGGTGACAAGTGTTTAGATGGCTTTAGTTGCTATGTAGGTTGGTCACAATCTGATTGTTTTAAATACCATCTCTTTAGATGTCTCTAGTCCCTCTGGGGCAGTAGTGCAATAGTTACAGTTTGTAAATTTAAACCTAAATGGAAACTTAATGTTTGTTTATTTCTTGTTTTGTGAAAATTTCCTAACATTATATCTGGTTTTGTTCTTTCACACATCTCGTCGTCTTCATAATTCTTTTATGATTACTGATGTATGGTTTTATTCGTCTCGTTATAGGAGACTACTGGTGTTTCGAAGAAGACACTAATTGATTCACAGTCTGATAATGATGAAGATTTGCCATACATGGAGAACCAAGAGTTTAACAATAATGACAATTTTGGTCCAGAAACCGATTATGATGAAACAATTGAAGGCACTTATATCAACAGTTTCGATTTTGATAATGTTCATGAAGGATATGACAATTGTGAAGAATATGGTTACGAAAATTACTAATATAGCTGACAGATGAAGGTAGTTGGCTATCTATGGGAGCTAGTAGGAACAATTGTAAAAACCCATTTTTGTAGCCTCCCCTTGGATAGTGGACAGCATGGCCTGTAGGTTGTGGCACTCAACTAATTCCTCATTTCAAAAGATTTTCACCACGGGTTAGAATTGGTTTAGTGTTCAGTAGATAGTTGAATTCAATACCCATTTGCTTGCTACCTAGTGATCCTGTAAAGTCACATCTATTGTATAGAAAGTTGAAGTTGAGTAACCCATGAGAAGCAAGCGATTCCTTAACAGAATATCCAAATCTTGAGATGCACTAAAAGGTACGTTCACTACATTGTATTCTTTCTAAATCTATATTATTTTTGGGACTTTCGGATTCATTCTGCAGTTCACAGGAGCTATTAAGAACTTTGTAGTCAAGTCCCTTTGATTCTTTATAGTCAATTTTCATGTATCAAACCGATAAAGTCACTGAAATTGCAAAGACAATGATGTTATTCAAGGATTGTTACATTTTTGACATTCTAAATCGTATTACAAAGAAATATTCTACTATCCATTAAAAAGAAATATGTAATCAAGGTTTAGATACAGCGTATACTACATGATTTCATAGCTTCACCAAGTTTGGTTCGGCATGGATGTCCAAGCACAATACGCACAGACAAGCTTCTGAGAGATATACACATAAACAGCAAATGATAAGCTCATCAACATCAAGTCCTTCCAGTCACCCTTTTGTTTTGGGCTCAAGTTCTCCTTCAATTTTTTCCCCAGATCCTCGAAATCAGCCAAAAACCGCAACAGTGACTGCTTTCCATGCTTCTCGTCTTTCTTCTTCTCTGAGTTTAATGATGTATTTATAGGCTCACGGCCGTGGCAACTAGATTGAGGAACATGAGTTCCTCGGCTGCTAGTTCTGTTTCTGGGTTTAATTTGATTGGAACTGTTTTTGATTTGGAAAGAAGGGCTTACAGAAAGAGCAGAAAGCCATGGAAGACAAATCAAGTTGTGATGAGTTGTTAAGTAGGGTGTTTGGAGGAGGGAATTGAACAAGATAGTTTTCTCCATGGAAGAGATCTGGTGTTTAAACTAGGGCTGGGCATGGGCCGGGACGGGCCGGGATTCACCTGATCCCGGTCCCGTCCCGTGAGATTTTGAACGGGACGGGACGGGACGGGATTACACTTTTTTAAAAGTGATCCCGCCAGGCCCGGGATCCCGACGGGAGCGGGACGGGACCGGGACCAAAACGGGATCCCATGACCAAAACCAAATTACAAAACAAATCACATTGAATTACATAACAAATAACAAATCAAATGTCCAAGTACATAACAATAACAACTTATTGTAAACTTGCATAGTTGGAAGGAGATGAGAGAAAATTATTGACTGGATATTATGGATGATGTACAATCTTTCTGATACAGGAGTAAAGTATATAAAGGGCAAGCCCTAAACTGCTATTATGCATGAAAGAATAAAGACTTCTGCTTCTGGGTAGAAGGAAACTAAATGACAACAATTATCAACATGAGTTCACTTCGACACATACACTCCTCTAAGCAGACTAACACAAGAGATACTAAGTTACTAACAAACATAAATCCTTTGAAAGGAGCGCTGATTGACGATGACAATTGCAAAAGTGAAACAATAGAGCAAATCTAAACACATGGATCTGTTTATTTTGGTTACACAATTAGGTCCATGTCCCTTTACAGATTACAGTTCTTCATGACTCAATCAGCAGAAGATGTATATAGCACCTAATGGTCTGTCATACTTGCATAATCTTAACTTCTTTGAGCAATTTTAGAAATGATGTGCGAGCTGCGTACTTAGTCATAGGAAAAAGGGAGATCAGACGAAAGAATTTTAGAGTATGAGTGTACGACACCAACATGAGTCCATTGCAAATTGATCTTCATCTCAACCATTATGTGTAAAACATAAAGTTCAAACCAACAAATTTCATGACAGTTTACCACATGATCTAGACATTAAGGCCTTAAGCACGTGCAATATCAAAAGTGTCTTAGATTCTAGTTCAAAGAACCAGCATTTTCCCACCCGACTTTTTCAAAAGAATTCTACATTTGCACAATCAGGCAGAAGTAGAAGTAGAGTTATATAAATTGCTTCAATAAAATCGAAACCCAGCCAACAATTGACTAGCAGAAATAGGTAGCCACGAAAATACCCAAATAGTCAAATACTATCCCTTTATCAACATAATCCATATCAGTTTGCAGAAGTTGCAGCAGGCACAATATCCCTCTCAATATGCAGCTTTTTTTTCCTTACATCACATATCTCCACAAACTAAAATCAGTCTACTCCCTCCCAATTACACAGTGGAACTCAGAAACCAATCACACAGTGACACAGATTGAGAAGAACAGAATTTGGGAATTGCTTACATACAATTCTGGTGGCAGTGGCTTAAAGATTGAACCTTAAGTATCAGCACAATTGGTTGGTTGGGGCTTCGGGCGATTTGGGGCTTGGGCGAGCGCCGACCGGGAGAGGAACATGACTTAGGCTCTGAGACGGGAGAGGAGACGACGGAGGTCGACTGGAGGACAGGACGACTAGACGATGGCTCGAGGTGATGGATTGGTCGAGAAGAACTGAGGGAAGTGAGGGAGGAAATGAGGAACTGAGTCTGATGTATGAGAGGACGAGGGCTCGAGGAGTCGAGGTGAGAAGAGGTCGACTGGAGGAGAGGCTGAGCTGAGCTGCTGAGGAAGTGAGGAACTGTCGAACTGAGTTTGAGATAGGGTGGGTGACTGGGTGAGATATGATTAATTGAATCTAACGGTGGAATGTTTTTTAGTTTTTAATTAAACGGCTGAGATCAAGTTAATATATATATATAATATAACATTTTTAATTTTATTTATTAAACGGGACGGGACGGGACGAGACGGGATTCAGGATGCTGATCCCGGTCCCGTCCCGTGAGATTTTAAACGGGACGGGACGGGACGGGATCTCTATTTTTCAAACATGAATCCCGTCCCGTCCCGGACGGGATCCGAACGGGATCGGGACGGGATCGGGATTTCGGGACCAAATGCCCACCCCTAGTTTAAACATTCTCAGCTTAGAAAATATCTTCTCTCACTTTTTGTTTGGCTTACTTGTACCGAATTATAAGGCACGGAATGCCAAACATTTGAACTATCGGAATTAGGAAATGGATAAACGACTCCGGCTCCACGGCACACCTAATATGACTCATCTGAAAATTACTTCTCTAGATATTTTGTTTTGTATTGCTCCTACCTATATAGTAGTTCAGTTGTATGTAGGTGTTGGATCGACAAAGAATAGTCATGTATGTGTACAAGAAGTTGTAGAAGACCAGAGAAACCTTTATGACATGCAAACTATTGTAGTTATTATTTGAATGGCCTATATTGGTGTTGTGAGGATTATCCACTCCATAAGTGACCCCAAATTATGGTGTGAATGTGATGTGATATCCTGTATAGTTCACTCATTCCTTTTCATCAACCTCACCAGAATAAACAGCTATATGCACATAGCCAGCTCCAAATCAAAACTATTTTTTATTTGATCGAACAGAAATATGATGTTAATGACCAAACTCTCCATGTACTCTCACAAAGGTTTGACAACTCATTTTTCACCGGCTGTGCCGATTACTCCTCGGCCCTCTCAGACGTCCATACTGATTCTCAGAACAACCACAGAACCGTGGCGGATTCGAAGAGCGGGTCTGGTTTTTGCTGCGAAATCTGGTGGAGGATTTTCACTAAACTCGGTATAAACATATGCTATTCTTCAGTTTAAATTGTTATGTTTAGTTCAATAATTTATATTATGGAATTGTTTTTTGCATGGGCTTTTCTTTTTGCATGTAGATCTTGAAAAGGTGTGAAACCTGCCAAGGCAAAGGTGCAATTGACTGCAAGGGATGCAAGGTATGCTTTCTGGCTCCAGCAAAGAAAAATTTAGAGTAGTGATGCATATATAATGAGAGTTAACTAACTTGCCAAATAAGAAAGCAACTAAAACTGAAAAAAATTGCATTTTGCAATTCATGTCCGTCTTCACAACTCTAATTACAAATGAGTGGTGCTACATGCACCAAAAAGTTTTACCAAAAACTGATACCAAATTACATGGCATCCTACATGGCTTATACCATGTCATCAACTTCAATTCAATAATTTTCAGCACATCATATATTTTTTATTTTTCAATTATCTTAAAAAGTAATATTGATGATAATAAAACAGTTTCTTTATCGGAGCAAAAGACTCCATGAAATTTGTATCCGTAAAACAACTTTTATATATGCCAATCATCTTGTTAATAGAAATCCTATAATATTGTTGATAGAAACAATGGAAGTTGGCATGTTCAGAACATACCTTGAGGAAATATTTGGGTGAAACTTTTCTGCATTGAATTGCCTTTCAAAGGTGGAGGAGCCACAACCTCTTCATTCATCGTCAAACAAACAACAATTCCTTATTTTCTTAATAAAATAGATGATGTGAGAAGGAATTTAAGTTTGATCACGTTCACGCAGCTGTTTGGAAATATTTTGGAGAAGTTTGGATATTTCAAAGCATTCTGGAGAAGTTTTTCAATATCAAAATTTCCTCTCTTTTTTTTTTCAATTAGAAAATTTCCTTATTTTATTTTGATTGTTAATTTTTATTAATACCTTCCTGGAAAATATTTGGAATTAAGATGATGATGTGGCATTTGGTATATAATTTTTGTATAATTTTTTTGGGTACTTAGCATTTTCCATTACAAATTCAATGATACAAAATCACAAATTGAGGAGAAAAAATCAAGAGAGATTCAGTAGATTTGAGCATAGTGTGAGACTATAGTGAAAAATCTTTATCTGTCTATACTATTATTAAAAGAAGAAAACTTTTTTAGCCAAAATCGGTAAGGAGATTCTATTTGCACCTCCATATTTGTTATATAATCCTCTACTATTTTTTCTATAAATTATATTCCTAATTTACCCCTCTAGAAAACTCAACAACAAAGAGAATACCAAAAACCAAGGAGTAGTGCTACGTGCACCAAAAATTTATATAGAAAACCAATACCGAATTATTTGACGTTTTACGTGGCATTTACACGTCATCACATTAAAAATAATAATTTCATCGTATAATTTATTAATTTATTTTTAAATTACCTCAAATATAATTATTATAATAATAACTAGTTTCCTTAAATAAGATTAATCTAGTGTAATTAAAAGAATCATCATCAATCCAAAACCAAACATATTCTAAATTGTAGAACAACTATTTTTTTATCAAACTAGGTTTCAATGTAGTCATTAAGATTGTTCGTTGCCACTTGCTAGTTGCTTTCCTTTTAGGTACTTCTTTATTTCTCGTATTCATTGCTCACACCTCATACAATATATGAAACTAGCTAAAAGAGATGAAATTTCCAGAAAAATGCTCTCTGTACAAATAAGCATATTTGTAAGTTCAAACACAACCTTCATCGAAGCATATTTGTAAGTTCAAACATAACCTTCATCGACTAGGAAGTATTAATACCCAAATCCTAATATTGTTCTTCATAATATATTTCTTAATAAATAATATTTCAAAATTTTATGATTCTATTTTTTATTTCCATTTTTGATTAAAATAATTTAAGAATACATGGTGGAAAATATTAGGTATATGATGATGATGTGGCATGTGCCACATACATGCCACATCATTTGGTATAGGTTTTTTTGTATAACTTTTTGGTGTCTTTAGCGTTTTCCAAAACGAATATGGCAAAACTACAACACTTTATCTTGCACCTTGGTTTCTTATTAGTCATTGATATGACCATTGTTATGTATTCATAATCATTGATATGACTAGTCGCTAGAACACATGCCGTATATCACCATTCAAATCGAGGAAAATCATTGCAATATATAATTGAGTTCCAAATATACTTTTCTCATTGGATTCTATAAATGAATCAAACATATGCATTTAAATTCATGGATTACCAAACTATGTCGTCCCTTCTACAAAAGGATATTAGTCCTTCCTCTAAAACAATTATAAACAATTAAGCTTCCTATTTTCCCTCTCGGTCTCCAGACCCTTCTGGGCAAATGAGGTTATAGTTGTTCTGTTTCGTTTGAAAAAAAATATATATATATATATATACAAGCCCCTTCCATTAAGGGATCCCTCATTATGTCCATTTTAAGGGATCGATCATTTAACCTACATCTCCACCGTTCAAATTTCATGTTTATATGAGTAGATCATATCTGAAAATTTTCATTCCATTTGATAATTATTAGAGCATTCAAAATTGAAATTTACAAATAAAAACATGAACGGTTCAGCTTTGACAGATTTCATACGTCCATTGATTTCATTTAGTTAGATGCCTTAACGATCACCATTTTGGCTAAAAATTTACAAGACTGATCTACACATACAAACCTAGTAATTGAACGGTGGAGATGTGAAAATGTGATCAACAAGTTGGTACAATAACCGATCCCTTAAAATCGACAAAATAAGGGATCCCTTAGTGGAAGGGCTCTCTCTCTCTCTCTCTCTCTCTCTCTCTCTCTCTCTCTCTATATATATATATATATATATATACAGGCCCATTCCACTAAGGGATCTCTCATTTTGTCCATTTTAAGAGATCGATCATTTAACCTACTTTTCGATCACATATTAACATCTCCACCGTTCAACTTTCATGTTTATATGAGTAGATCATATATAAAAATTTTCATTCCATTTGATAATCATTAGAGCATTCAAAATTGAAATTTACAAATAAAAACATGAACGGTTCAGCTTTGACAGATTTCATACGTCAATTGAATTAATCTAATTAGATGTCTTAACGATCACCATTTTGGCTAAAAATTTACAATAATAATCTACACATACAAACCTAGTAATTGAACGGTGGAGATGTGAAAATGTGATTAACAAGTTGGTCTAATAACCGATCCTTTAAAATAGACAAAATAAGGGATCCCTTAGTGGAATGACTATATATATATATAGAGCCATTCCACTAAGAGATCTTTCATTTTGATCATTTTGTGGGATCTCTCATTTAACCTACTTTTCGATCACATATTAATATCTTCACCGTTCAACATTCATGTTTATATGAGTAGACCATGTCTGAAAATTTTCATTCCATTTGATAATCGTTAGAGCATTGAAAATTGTAATTTACAAATAAAAACATGAACGGTTAAGGTTTGACAGATTTCATACGTCCATTGATTTCATCTAATTAGATGCGCGCCTTAAGGATCATCATTTTGGCTAAAAATTTACATAAATGATCTACACATATAAACCTAGTAATTGAACGGTGAAGATGTAAAAATTCAATCTAAAAGTTGGCCTAATAAGCAATCCCTTAAAATGAACAAAATGAGGGATCCCTTAGTGGAAGTAGAGGAGACCAAAAATAAAATAAAATAAAATACAGAGGAACAAAACTGGAAATGTAAATAATTTTTTTATTTTTTTTTATAATCAAAGAAATAATTTTATAAATAAAATATCACTCAATCAAGAGAGTCGAATACAATGATATCGAAACACATCCATAATACTTTATGGAGTGTCATCAAACCCAAGTGGGGGTCGAAGAGTCATTGTCAACAAAGCGTCTTCCTCCGTACACCAGCCGATCACCCATCGCCATACCAGTAATACAAACCATCTTGCAGTATATGCCATCAGCAAAGCAAAGTGCCGCACATTTTAACCATTTTTAGCGATCTCAATCGCCGCATCCATCAACTGCAGCCCAAAACCCAATCACACCTCTTTCATCGCATCAATTGACCACGACCTCCTTCCTTTCCTTACTGCTGGTACAGGCCGCCACACTCTACTTCTCAACACGATGTCGGCTTTAAAGAATGGCCGATCTGAGATTTTACTCTCCACTCCCGTCAAAATTTCGAACGTGTGAGAGCCAATAGTCACCGATCCAATAAGGATCTGCCTTAAGCTGAGCCCGATTCGGACGAATCCGATTCAAATTTCATCCCCACAGAGGAGTAGATGTCCTCCAATTCAGCCTCTAATCTTTGGACTCTTGATCATCGGGTGCACTGTTGCAAGAACATTGGGTGACAATTGTTTCTGGGCAAAAAGCTTTGTCCAAGTGAAAGGTCACCGAAATAGATCAACGTTAGATGGCTAGAAAACAATGGCTTAGGGTGGAGGCCAGGTTCAGCCGCCACAGTTGGTTTGCAAAACCGTGGAGGCTAGGGTTGAGGGAGAGAAAACACATCTCCTTTAGTAATATCTAAAAAGAAAAAATATTAAAAAGGAGGTAGAAATGGTAAATGTGGAGGTGCAACTAGAACCACCCAAATCGGTATGGCATAAAAATGTAAATAATAAAATTAAAAGAAAGACAAAAAAAAAAAAAAAAAAAAGAGAGAGAAATAGGAAACTTCACTACGTACGTGCCTCTCCACGTACTATATGTACAACTCTCTATATATAATTTATAAAAAAAAAAAATCACATTCATTTATTACATATTTAACACTCATCTGGTGTCATTTGTTTTTCATATATATTAGTCACTCGAAATCATTTATTATGTGAAAATGTACTAAAAGTTTATTTTGACGATATTCTATTATAGGGCTACTGGGTTAGGTCACCAACTGCTTGCATCATCGGGTGTGTTTTGTTCTAATATATATATATATATGTTTATTTCAATTTTCAGGGTACAGGAAGGAATAAGAAAAATGGAAATATTTTTGAGCGCTGGAAGTAAGTTGATTTTTAGTAACACCAAAATTTAGTTTTCTTTTTCTTAGTGGAATCTATAAATGCCGTACATTCATGAACATTTCAATATATATTGACCTTTTGTTCATGCATGTGGATTTAGGTGTTTTGATTGCCAAGGATTTGGGATGAAGGGTTGCCCTAGCTGTGCAAAAGGAGGATTAACACCAGAACAAAGAGGAGAAAGATAAAAGAGTTCGATTGAGAAAATGAATTCAGTCACTAGCTAGTTTGAACTTTGTCTTAGTGCCCTTATATATGGGTTCAATACAGAAAATAAGAATAACTCAAAAGACTTCCATTTCAATTTCATAAATGGGTAAAAAAAAAATATTGGTTCAATAGAATATATGGTTTTGTTAGAAAAAATAAGCAAAACCCAAAAGACTTCCACTACAATTTTTGTAAATGGGTTCAAAACTAAGATAAAATGAATGACGAACTAGTATGGCACTATTATAGCAAAGGCAGATGCTCAATTAAATCGGCCTAACATTAAGCCCGGCAGCTGGTGCACCGTGCACAACAGTCCTTGTCCCTCCATTGAACCCTCTTCAGTGCAGTGTTGGAAACAGGTGTGGTTTTCTAAAGTGCCTGGCATATTGAAAGTTCATATTTGGCGTGCTTGTTCATCTATTCTTCCTACTGTTCGTGGCGGATTTGGTATCCGGCGAACGGTCAACACGTGGAGTGGCGGACGTCAATCTCAGTCCTATTGTGATTTGTGCGAGCGTGCCAGTACCTTTGAGTTAGGTACAACTTCGATGCGGACGACCTCTGGCGAGCGTACTTCTCTGGCGAGCGCACTTCTGGCTAGCGCCCAGCCGCGGAGGAGTGTGAGCTCTCGGCACCAGACCCTTCTCGAGGCGGGGCGGCCGTCGAACAGTTCACGTCCCCCTGTCGGGCCAGATGTTCCGAGGTTCAGTCGGCAGCTATTTCAGGGCGAGATAGCTGCAGACGTTCCTCAGGTTCGTATGCCTGAGGTTCATCGGGAGCCGATGACGAGTCCGACGACGTCTGCTGCTGACTCGACTGAGGGGCCTACTCTCCCAAATCAGCTCTACCTCCCGTACAACATTCCTGCGATACCCGAGGTCGACTATCGTGGTGTGCCCATATGGCCTGCTATGCCTCAGTACGTGAGTGCTGCGGAGGCATACCAGCAGCAGCCATGGTAGAACCCTGACCTCCTGATTTCGGCGAGGAGAAAAGGAAAGTCGACAGAAGGGTCATCGAGTTCAGGTAACATTCGATTTTATTAATTAAATTTTTTATTAAAATTAACGCACTAATATTTAATTTTATTAACCAATTGTCGTTTATGTGATAGGGACAGCCGCTAGCAGTTCAACGAGGAATACCAGAGGTGTCATATGTTTTGACACGCTCAGGCGAACTGTTGATCTGAGGGGGAGGATCCAGATCAACGAACCTCCTAATTAGGAGGTTCAGGGGAAAAAAAAAACGCGAATACTCGGGTTGCGTGGGGGCACTGATTAGGGACAGAGTCCCTATGTTGTGGACACGGTGGGCTGATGTTCCCGAAGAGATCAAAAGGGAGGTGAACAACGCCGCGTCGGTGAGTAATTTAAAAAATTTAATTTATTTATCGTAATATTTAATAATTTTCGGTATTGTTATAATTGTAAAACTAATAAAATATTATCTTTCAGGCATACTTCGAGATTGCCGAACACAAGCGGGGTTGGGCGGACTCCGTGCAGAACTCGAGGTACGGTGGGAATGTATTATCTTATAATTTGAAATATTTTATTGTATTAATAATATTTCTAATGCACTTTTGTTTTTTTCGTAGGTTCAAAGAGTGGAAGAACGAGCTCCGTTCCCACTATAACGAATACGACAACCGTGGTCGTATGGGTACTCCCAGAGAGTTCATGTTCAGAGAGTACGAGTGGCGTTGGTTGAAGACAGTAGACTTCAACAACCCAGTTATGCAGGTAAATACTAAACTTCACTATAAATGTTTATTTTGTTAAAATTTTAATTATTAGTTTAATTATTTTATAATTATTACAGTAATATTTTTTGATGCATTTTTCTAATATTTTATTATTTGTTTGAAGGAACGGTCTCGGGTAAACTCTGCGAACCGCTGCCGTAACACAACCCCCCATCATGGTGGTTCTAGGCCATTTGCACAATATCAGGAGGAGGCGCTTAGAGATCATCATGATAGCAACCCGTACGTGGAGACGTTGAAGATCGCTTATCCACAAGCGACAGAACAGCTCGTAAGTCGTTCATTACGATTTTAAAATTTTAATTATTAATTTTACTTAATTATATATTTGTTAGAATATTAATTTTTTTTTCCCGTCCAATTAGGAGAGGGTGAACCGGGCCGAAGAAGAGGTGTTGCAGCAAGTAGTTCGGGAGACACAACCGAACATTTCAGAGGCAGATCTGGAAGAAGCCCTACGCCAGGTCGACCAATCCAATGTCCAAACGGCAGCGAGGATGTTCGACGCAGCCTTCCCAAACCGGTCAAACAACTACTACTGCCGGGTTTTGGGAAGTTCTGGACTAGGGCTCTTGAAGACCACTAAGGGAGGTCAAAAGAAGGGAGGCGGGGAGAGCCAACAGATGAGGGGGGAAGTGCAGAGATTGGCAGAAGAAAATGCAAGGTTGGCGGCCGAGTTCCAGAGATCACAGGAGGAACAACGCAGAACACAGGAGCAACACCGCAGAACACAGTAGTATTATTTAGATCTGACCAGTTGGCATGCTGAATGCGAGAGAATTCGGCAACACAACTACGCTGGCCAACAAAACTGGTGGTATGAGATGTTCGCGGCACAACAACAAAACTTTGAACCCCCGCCCCCGTTTCAGTTGTTAGTTGAACCTCCAATGCCTCAACCTCCCGAGTTCGGTCAGCAGGATGACGAGCATGATGGAGAGCAGGATGCTGGGGATGACGTGGTGGACTTTAGTGGTTTAGGTGATGATTAGGGTTATATTTTATGTATATTGGAACGAATTAAATAATAAGTCATTTAGACGTGTTTCTTATTGGTGCAAATGCATGGACTGTCTTTGTGATTTGCAGGTTGCTTGGAATGGTAATTTAGAAAATAATTTAATTTTTTTTTCCCAAATGTAAGAATAGCCGACGATTTTGGCATTATTTCGTCGGCTATAACCACTATAGCCGACGATTTTTACCAATTTTCGTCGGCTATAACTTTTATAACTGACGAAAATCAAATTATTTCGTCGCTATTTTAATTAATGCCTATTAAAATATTAATATATTTCGACAAAATAACCGACGAAATATAAAAAAATCGTCGGCTATTGTTAAGATAAATAGTCGACGAATTTCGTCGGCTATAGTTTACGATATCGTCGGCCATACTCGAAAATACCCGACGAAATTCGTCGGATATTTTGCCCACGTTTGGCCGACAAAATAAATTTTCGTCAGTAAATTCGTCGGCCATACTCTACTATAGCCGACGATTTCTTTATTTTCGTCGGCCATTGGTATTAGCGACGGGGTTTTTCCGACGAATTATAGCCGACGAAAATTTCGTCGGCAGAAGAAATAGCCGACGAAAATTTGTCATAGTCGACGAAATTTTTTTCGTCGGCTATTCACTCCGATCTGGTTGTGAACGTGTTTTTCGTCGGCCATTATATGAAAAAGGTAAAAAAAATCAGTAGGTTTTCACCTCTCGTATTCCTATTTTCTGTTCATATATAACTTAAATTGAACATCAAGAAAACAGAAACCCAGCAGTCAACATATTTCAAATTTTTTTTTAAGGGGTTTAGAACCCAGCCTAGCTGGGAGGCTCATCTCCACGCCCGTTCATTAGAAATTTTGAAATTACAAATGAAAGGATTACATCATCTAAATTACTTAATCCGGCGGATTGTAATCGAAATCATCGGATGAGTCTTCTTCGGTTTCTGAATTGCTCGATAAGGGTAATCTATGTCTTTCCTCACCACTAGAGTCCTCATTAGTTTCTTCATTTGGATCAACATCAACAAGCAGTGGCTCTTCACGTCGAATTCGCACCGGCGTGTCTAGGCGAATAAAAGAGAAGTCAGGAATACCGTTTGAGTTGGGCTCTTGATACGCGGTGCCACCTTCCTCGTTCTCTTCAGCCACTCCAAGTGTAGACGCCCGGTAAATGTTGCGATGGTTGATAGTGTTGACTACTTTCCACGGGTCACCCTTGGCGAGATCATCAAGATAAAACACTTGTTTCACCCATGTGGCTAAAACGAACGGGTCATCCTCATACCATGATGTACTAGTGTTCATAGAACTTATGCCGTATTGATCGGTTTTCATGCTCTGCGGTCGTGTGTCAAACCATCTACACTTGAAAAGGTGCACTTTCATGCCTTCCCTATAATGCAGTTCCACAACTGAATGGAGAACACCGTAATAGTCAACTCCATCATCCCCACCATGTGTCATAACCCCTGAATTTTGTGTTTTCAGTCTGACGTCTCTCTCTTCACATCGAAATAACACACCATTCTCCTTGCACGTCGCATAAACTTTTGAATAGACCGGCTTCATCGCTAGCAGTCTGAGTTCGTGCGACCAATTTGGGTGATTATCATTTTTAATGAGGTCCATCTGCAACCATCAGAATCAACTATAAATATGAATAGTTATACACAATAATATATAAATACGTATAGAATAATGTTAAAGTTACGTACCCAGCGGCCGAAATACTCTGCGAATGTCCGGTTGTGGTAATCGAGATCACCTCCTACTTGTTCACAGTTTAGATGCATGTTCTTCCAAAACTGAACTTCTAAACAGTTAATTAGTACCTACCAATGTGCAATGGCTACCTCATAATCTTTCAACTTGTAGGAAACTGGCATGTTTCCACCGAGTACAACATCGTCGGAGAGTATGGAAAGATTGAACTGTGAAGGTACATCTTCCGGTATGCTTTCCTGTAACGCTCCTAAATACAGCTTCATGTAGGTGACGCACTCGTGCGCAATATATGCTTCAGCTATACATCCTTCAGGTGCGGATCTGTTTTGGACAAAATCACCGCATTGTCCAAGTTGCCTATAAATCAAGTTTTTAAAGTGTTATGATAATACATTAATACTAAATCACATATATTGATGTGGAAATTAACATAAGGTGTAAAATACGTACCTTTCCATCGGATACATCCAAGTGAAGTGCACAGGACCGGTAAGCAACAACTGCCGAGGAAGATAGATCATGAGGTGAGGCATGATGTCGAAAAAATTTGGAGGAAATATCATCTCAAATTTACACATGATATGAACGATGTCTTGTTGCATTTCCCGGAGGTTAGATTTTCTCACTTTCCGTGTGCATACCTTCTGGAAAAATCTAGCCAACGCTACTAACAACTCCACAACGTGACGGGGAAGGAACGGTCGAATGAAAACGGGGAAGAGACGTTGTAGCAGGATATGATTGTCATGACTTTTCAACCCGTAAAGATTGTAGAATTGTCTGTTCACACACTTGGCTATATTTCCAGCAAAGCCTGAAGGATACTTGGCCCGACTTATCCAATGGAAAATTTCTGATTTATGCTCAGGCTTGACGGTGTAAGGAGCTTGAGGCATTTTTCTCTTCCCTTGTTTCAACCATAGTTGTTTTCTGATATTCATGTTTTACAGATCAGTGCGAGCCTTAGGACCGTCTTTCGTCTTCCCCTCCAAGTTCAGCGTTGTGCGCACCACACTTTCAGAAACATTTTTTTCTATGTGCATAACGTCTAGGAAGTGACGGATCAGCAACTCACACCAGTACGGGAGTTCCCACAATATGCTCTTATGTGTCCAGAATTTGTACTCCTCAGGTCTTTCAGGTATTTCCGCTACAATATCGGGATGATTGCTGAGGGGCCCAAAATCGTACTCATTAAGCACTGCTAAAATTTCTCTTCCCGTCCATCTTCTGGGAGGAGCACCGTGTTCTTCGGTTCCATCAAATGCGGCGGACTCGTAACGCCAGTGGTGATCCGCCGGAAGGAACACACGATGACCCATTCTGCATATCTTGTTGCAATGAGGGGTGCTCCCGTAATCGCTGAGGCACTCTGGACAAGCCTTGTATCCCCTAACAACGCTGCCCGACAACATCCCATAAGTAGGAAAATCACTGATGGTACCAATAACCATGGCATGCATCTGGAACGTCTCCTCCTTGTACTTGTCAAAAGTGGGATGACCAACGTCCCACAATACATTAAGCTCTTCAATCAATGCTCTCATATACACATAGAGACATTCCCTGGGTAACCAGGCCCCGGAAACAACAACGTCAACATATTATATTCCTTCTTCATGCACATCCACGGAGAAAGGTTGTAAGGTACCAAAACCACCGGCCATATACTGTATGAAAGACTCATGGTGCCGAAAGGGTTGAACCCGTCAGTTGAGAGCCCGAGCCTGACGTTTCTGACATCTGACGCAAAATGAGGAAACTCATTGTTTATATGCTTCCAAGCCGCGACGTGTGGGCCTTTTTCGGGCTTTCGGGTTCGTTTAGGACCTCAAAACGGCAGTTTAATATGCCACGATAGAATAGCCGACGAAATATTGTAAATCGTCGGCTATTCTCTAAGTTTAGCTGACGAAAATGGTATGTCGTCGGCTAAATTCCTTCGATCCGCTTATTGTCCGCCGTTGGATGGCTCAGATCCAACGGCTGCTGATTTTCCAAAGCATAGCCGACGAAATATAATTTTCGTCGGCTAAACTCTTGCGATCCGCGCCTTTTTATTGTCTGCCGTTGGATGGCTCAGATCCGACGGCTGTTGATCTTCCAAAGTATAGCCGACGAAATCTTTTAAATCGTCGGCTATTCTCTCTTCTTTAAATCAGCCCACATTTTTTCTCTCCTCCTCCGCTCTCCTCCTCAAATCGGCGCCGGCGTCCTCCTCCATCCTCCTCCTCCAAAGAAAAATTTTATTTTTTTTCCCCAAAAATTAAGAATAGCCGACGAAATAGACAAAATCATCGGCTATATTTAAGAACAAATAGTCGACGAAATTGATTTTCTTTGTCGGCTATAGTTGCCAAAATCGTCGGCCATACTCGAAAATATCCGACGAATTTCGTCGGATATTTTGCCCACGTTTGGTCGACAAAATAAATTTTCGTCGGTAAAATCGTCGGCCATACTCGACTATAGCCGACGATTTCGTTATTTTCGTCGGCCATTGGTATTACCGACGGGGTTTTTCCAACGAATTATAGCCGACGAAAATTTCGTCGGCAGAAGGAATAGCCGACGAAATTTTGGCATAGTCGACGAAATTTTTTTCGTCGGCTTTTCTCTCGGATCTGGTAGTGAAAAGATCATTTTCTTATGACGTTGGATTTAATTAGCGGTTACTTAGAACCTACTAAGTTGACATATAATCTTCTCTAATACTCGTTTACATTCGCAGTCATTTAGAGGTAATGCAAAGGAGCTCAAATGAATTCTCACTTGTGTCTTTTTCACATTAAAATCGTGGCGTAAATTTCTTTATAATGTGGAAAACAAAATTCAATTTTCTCTTGGCATTATTTGTCAATTTGACATATGTTCAATATATATCGAAACGTAACTCAAGTTCTTTAGAGTAACTCGATGGGATTTGTAATAAAAGAGATTCTAATCCCAATTAGGCAGGTGTATTATGAATCTCAAAGGAAAAGATATACTGATCCTTATTACTTTCTTTGATATACTAATCATTATCATATACTATTGATATAGTACTACTGTTCTTCAGTACTATTATTTTAGGGATTACATTGTGCGTTTCTTTGCACACGGTTCTTTGTTTCATGCCTATATTATGATATGTTGCTTTACTTTATGCAATACTTTGCAAAGTTAGATGCAGAAAATTGAATTATGTATATTATGAATAAAATTTGAATAATCTCAATTCATTGAGAGAAAATTCAAAAATTAACATGCCAACGATTATATTTAGTCTTGTCCAATTGCGAGATAGAAACTTTAAGACCAAAAGTCTAATTTAGGCGTAAAAGCCTTTATAATGATATCTTGGAAATTTATAAGTAGACTAATCAACGTCTATTTTGGATTGAGCCAGACCCTTTTTGCTCTTTTAATAGCTGCAATGATGAGTCGTTTCATTGACATCTTCTTCCCATTTTGTATGCTTTTAGTTGTAAATTTATTTTCAATGTTCTTGTTGGATATTGAAGATACTTTTTCAAAATTATGCGTACTCGTATGATTCTTTATACTTATTGTAAGTCGCAGCTAATTCTTTGCTAGCTTATAATGTACGTATCAATACTTCATTGATTTACAACAATGACAGAGTGCTTCACTGCACATGACATGTCCCCAATGTCAGCTTTTCAAATGGTATATTGTCTCCACTTACTTTTGGATGAATATAGAGATTTTTACGTCCTTCGTAATTGCCCTTTGTTTTAGGGTTGTTTCATTACTTTGCATAATTTGTTTCAGAAATATCTTTGTCTAAGACCTTACATCGTCATTACTCTTTGTTTTCTCATAACTTACATCATCATTGCCTTTTGTTTTAGGGTTGTTGTACTACTTTGTATAATTTGTTTCAGGAAATTTCTTTTTCTCAGACCTTACATTGTCATTCAGATATTGTAATTATTTCTTAGCTATTTACATAAAGCAATTTGCATAAATATACCATGCTCAAGCTTTAGTTGGCTTAATAGGGGAATTTGGTACTCAAATTCTTTAGAGTCCAATATGTCAAAACTAAGCTGTGATGGTTAAACCATCTATAAAATAGAGGAAGAATAGAATGTATTAATCTCGTGGTCTAAATGACATGCACGACGACTAATATAAATCAATATACATTATGGTAAATCCGATGCTTTGTGAAATTTCGTTATCACAATAAAATTTTGGTTTCTCCATTTTCATTGCATGTGAAGCTAATGAAATTCCATTATCGTTGTTTTCTACACAATAAATAAGATATCCATGTTGAAAAATTTTCAATAAATAAAAATTGGATTTCAAGACCAAAATTTGTAATGGTCATATTTTTCTTACTTCGTGAAAATGCTTTTTCACAATATAGGTTTGTCACTTTTTCTTTATAATATTACAATGCTCATGAAATTACATTATCAGGGCAATGTTTAAACTAAATAACATGTTAAATAAAATAATTATCTAACAGCAAAAATGAACATATAATGCTCTATATTTAACATTTAAATAAATATTAATGCGATTTAATAAAAGCATTATATGATAGAGATTTAACGAAAGCAGCGAAATTCATACTGTCAGTTTGCCAAATAAACTGCATATAAAGCGATTGCTTTATCTCCGTCTCCAAGTAGTCGTCACATATTGATCGCCGTATCGTAATTGTTATGCCACATAAAAAAAAATAATATTCATATGATTAGTCACTTTAATCATATATATTTCACATTTATCATATAAATTAAATAATTTCATATTTACTATATAACATTCAGCCTAGGGGTTGGTACTGTTCCTAAGAACAGTCCCGTTATTGCCCCAGTTTTTGAAATGATTTACATGGATGCCACTGGTGAGACACATCATCATCATCATCATTACCACATTTCTGGCCATGGTTCAGTAGTTGGAACCTCCGCCTCATAAAAATCAAATCTCTATCTCGCATCTCCTTCCTCCCTGGCTCCGCCACTCCGTCTCTCATCTCCGGCCGCCGCAGTAGCAGGTCCCAAATCTCTCTCTCATCTCATTGTTGACATCCCAGTCTCTCATCTCACTGTTCGCATCCCTCTCTGTCATCTCTTTATTCACATCATCGCATCAGGGAGAACAAATACAATAATTCGTTCAGAAACTTCATGGGTGAGAGAGATCGAGGTTGTGTCAATGCAAAGGTTCGCATCCCTACAGCAGCAGAGACGTCAAAGGCGAGTTATAGTGATCGACCGGACGAACAAGAGCCAGACGACGAGTCGGACCAATACGGATAAGAAGGCACAGGAAGGGGGAATCTCGGTCGAAGCAAAGGTTCGCATCCCTAAAGTAGTAGAGACGCCAGAGACGAACTGCAGTGTTCTGCCGGATGAGTCAAATGAATACGGATCAAAAGGCATAAGATGCGTGATTTTGGGTTTCAGATTTACCCTGTCATAAGTTTATTGTAAGCCTTGGTATGAATTTAATTTCTCTTCATATTACTGTAGATTAGAGGTAAGGAGTATGTGGTGTATATCGGTCATAACTAAAGTTTGAGGGAGAAAGAGATGAATTGATTGGTTTTGATTTCTTTGCTCAATTCGCACAGTGAGTGAGAAAGGGAGGAACGAGAATCGTGGTTGGGTTAGCTCAATTGATCGTGTAAAGCCTTGATGTCACAGAGACAGATAGCGGCTGTGTGAGTTTTTTGCCTCCAAACCCGCAATTATCAGCTACTCTTTTTGTTTCCTGGTGATTGATTCTATGGGCTCATCCAATCTATCAAATGGATGAATTTTCATTATTTATTAATTTCTTGATGATTGATTGTGGTGGTTTTTCCAAATGTTTTGGTTTCAGATTGAGAAAGCTTTATGAAGCAGACCAATATTCTTGAGGTAATCTTTGTAACTTTTATTTTATTTTGTTTTGAAACAGCTATATACTCCAATTTGTGGTTCATTCTGTGTTGGTGATTGTCAGTAACCTTATTGTGCGATTTCCAATCACATTATCATATCTAGAGAGAGAGAGAAAGAGAAAGAGAAAGTACAAATATGTAAATTTAATTGTGTTTCACTGCTGTTTCAGAGTTGTTTGAAACTTCAACTTTATTTCAGTAGTTGTTAATTCAGAATGAGATTGATTGAGTTAGGGGTGGCATCTAGATTCAAATTGAACAATTCACTAAAGTTTCTGTTAGTTGGATTTTGCATTCTATTTGATGGTTTTCTTTTTATGTGGTTCAAAAAGTTGCTGGAAGTCTATCCAACAAAAAATGACAGTAAAACTGAATTTAACCTTATGTTTAGTCAGTTTGAATCTTGAAAGTGATTGTGCTCAATATTCCTTCCTGATGCTTTTTTGATGTAGGTAGCTAATATAATCTTTGTTTGAGTGTTTAATGTAATTTGATTATATGAATATTAGAGAAATAAAGTTTCTTTTAAATGTTGGAGGCCACTTTCTGTCATATTAGTCAGGATATGTCCTTTTCTTTTATGTGATCAGTTTTGCGAACTTCTGAAATTCTATTATTTTCTTATTATTTCTAACTTATCAATTAAATGCATTTCTAATTCCTCAGTTTAATGCTTTTCAATTGAATTCTAACTTCTAAAATACTGTACAATTGTAAGGAGCTTTGGATTAATCTGAGTTTATTTCCCTTGCCACCGACAGATGTGGGATATTATGTTCTTTATTTTCATGCAACTGGTCAAGCCTGTATTTCATTCTAACTAATCCTTTGATCATGGGCTTATATTCAAATAGGTTTACATATATCAATATTAAAATTGGACTTCTGCGATTAGTATGGTGGGGTGTTGTGTTCATGCAGGGTGCAATATAAGATATATATATATTTTTTTTAAAAAAAAAAATTCCTTCTCTTTTTGTACAAATGAGCATGTATAAGTTTGGTAAATTTTGATTGTAACTATAATAGGTTTGGAGTTCAATTGTGTATATGTGGAGTTCATTGGGCTTTACTTAAAGGTTGAGTTTTTGGTGTTCCCCTTTCTTGCTGAATTTTGATTCACAGATATATGTTATAGTTTCAGGAATTGATTTGTTAGAATCATATTGCTCTCATACTACCATATTATGACATGGTTGTTTTTCATAAGTTACATAACTTTGGCAGCCTTTTAAGGTTGTAATTGACTCAGGCACAACTTTTTGATAATGTTAACAGAATCAATACGTGTGGAAACAAAGTATTAGCTTTAAGTTTTCCATTTTTTCAGACAAGTGTCTCCTTTAAATTATTATCTTCTAATGCTGGATACTTTTAATATTAATAGTAGACTACTTAGATAAATTTGCAGTTGCATGAAAGTTGTTCTAATTGCTAGCACTCTGAGATCTATTCCCTTTCTAAAACAATGGCCCCTAGCTAAAGAAAATATCAACCTCAATTTTATATTTATGCTACTAACGTTTATAATTTCTTTCAAGATCACACGCTCTTTATGTTCTTGCTTAATCAAGTTTCTCATTTCTCTCAACTTAATTTCAGAATTCCATTGCAAGACCAATAATCATGCTTAAATTTTCTTATTTTTGCAGATATCTACCTCGAAATAGAAGTTGTCATATAATTTTGAACACTGGAATACAACTTTGATCGATCGTTGGTTGTGTTTATCAACTTTATACAGTTTTTTTTTCTTTTCAATGAGGTTATACAAACAAAGTTGTAGAGACAAATTCAAGACAACTGATTTTGCAAAATTGATAGTTTTTATCTGAAGTTTATTTCTACATTTTGAATGTAATACAATGTTATTTCCACATTCTATGTTCATGACCAAAAAACGACTTTTTTCCATTTTGTTCCATATTTGTGTCATTCTCAAAATTACATTTTTTATAAATCTTCCTTCATCATCCATAACGCCGCGGCAGAGCGCGGCCCTAGTAGCTAGTGATTTTCACATTTAAACAATATCCATATGAATAGTCACACAGTAAATATAAATTACTATACGATAATTTCAAAAATTACCTTCAAATTTTTATCCCAAAAGAAAATTATGTTTTTTTTTCGTGGGTCAGGTCACCCAGATCCGGGTCGGGTCGGGTCAAGTGCAAGCTCTGCCGACAAAATTTTCGTCGGGAGAACTTCTGGAGGCAGCCTTTTCCCGACGATCTGTCGTCGGTAGAAGCTGGATCGGGTTCCTCTGCTTCCGGGTTGGAACTAGCCCAAAGGACACGGGTCGAAATTTTTTTCAGATCGCACGGAGCGGAGGGCTGCGCTGGCGCGGAAGGCAGAGCGAGGAGGGCGGAGCCAGGTTCGTCGGCCGATCGGAGGGGGGGGAATAGATCGGAGGCCGGTTGGGGCAGACGCCGATCGAGGTGAGGCAGCTCGATCGGGTTCGAAGGAGCGTCGATGACGTCAAGCTGGGCCGGCGAGCAGGACTGCTGGCGTGGCGCTGAAGATCGGCTCAAGGCCGCGGCGGCAGAGCTGAGATCGGAAGGGTGCCCAGAGAAGATTTCTGGGTGTGCTAAGATTTTCAAGCTTTTGCCGACAAACCTGTCGTCGGCAGAGTAAGGATTTCAGAGGAGAACCTTCTTTTTCCGACGAACTGTTGTCGGTAGAGTGAATTTCTGGGGATTTTCCGACAAGTTATTGCCGGCAGAAAAGAATATTAGGGTTTTGTTTTGTTTTTTTTTCGTGAACAAAACCTGGAGTTTTTTTTCTTTAGCTAAAGCAAAGTGCTGATAACGTGTTGTAGGAAAATGAGAATTGGTCTACTCATTTCATTGATAATCCCCTTTATATAGGGTGAGTATTACAACGGTAATAGTAAATATATTAATGACAATAATGACTACCTAATTACCTCTCGTCAGTTACATTGACGAAAGCACATAATGTGTTTTTCCTTTAACATATATATATATATATATATATATTAACACTAATTAAAATAACATCAAATTAAAACACATAATTAAACTCTAACTTAAAATCAACTCAACTACAACTCAAAATCAACATATATACATGTTTCTGCACAAACCCTGGGGCCTGGTAGAGACAGACGAATCTTCGTATGATCTCCTGCAAAACCTACTTACTAAGGGGAATACCGGGCGGGCCGGTCTTCTCCTTTCCGATGCCTAAGTTAGTATAGTTGGAATAGATATAACTTAAGCACGTATGTAAGCGGTAGGAGAGATCAGTTACCTATTAACGAGGGTAGTTGGGACCCTTATATAGGTGGCCGGTCGTGAGGTTTGGCCTTACCCTTCGATGTGGGACTGGTTCCCTTCTATTTGCACACCAAAGGGCAGCTCTGGTGACCTCTTCGGCAGGCAGGCGCCCCCGGTCCCCGGGTCCCTGGTAGCAGGATAGACTACTGGACCCCGAGGCCGGGTGCTGGTGGTCCGGTCCCGGGCCTCGGGCCGGGCCCCGGTACACTCGCTGCGGGTCTGTGGGCCTGTTGTAGCCCCTCTGTGGCTACTGTCAACAAGTCCCCCAAGTTCCCGGTCAAGTGCAATCTTGAATGGGGACTTAATCTGTCTTGCCCTTGCCCTGCAGACCCGCAGGGTTACCAACCCAACGGTGCCCAGTCCCCCAAGTCCGCGTTGAAGATTGGGCGTGGACTGGCGTTGTGCCATATCGGAATGAATCAGGGTTCACGGGACCTCGACCGGGCGTTCTGCCAAATCGGTACGAGGCGGAGATCACGGGACCTCGACCGGGCGTTCTGCCATATCGACACGAGTCCTGGATGAACTTGCATACTGGACCTCGACCGGGCGTTCTGCCAAATCGGTACGAGGCGGAGTTCACGGGACCTCGACCGGGCATTCTGCCATATCGAGACGAGTCCCGGATGAACTTGCATACTGGACCTCGACTGGGCGTTCTGCCAAATCGGTACGAGGCGGAGTTCACGGGACCTCGACCAGGCGTTCTGCCATATCGAGACGAGTCCCGGATGAACTCGCATACTAGACCTCGACCGGGCGTTCTGCCAAATCGGTACGAGGCGGAGTATGCTAGCCTGCGGGAAGGCCTGTTGGTGCGTGGAATAAGCCAACAGGTGCCCCCGGTGTTGTGGTCATACAGAAGCACCGGTCAACACTTGCTAGTTCTCAGCTTTTGTTGGAATAAGCGTGAGGTAAATGTGCAGGTTTGTTAGCCTGCGGGGAGACTTGTTCTGTGTTAGAGAAACAATCTGCCCGGTAGAGTGGCGTTGAGATAACGAGTCTCGCCATGTATCCCCAAATGTATCACAGTTCAGTGTGATGCAGGGTTTTTATCCTGCTGGACAAGAGTACATGTGTTAGATGTAAACTCGCCCGGGTTTATAAAGCCCATGCGTTTGGAAGCCTTGAGTTGTTGCTGGCTCGTTCCTGCCCGTAGGCGAAGGAAAGTGACAACCGGTGGAATGCTTTGGAGTCCGTTGGATGTCACATGCCCGGTGGGATGCGATGGAGCCAGTTGGATACTGCGTAACCGGTGAGATGCTGCGGAGCCGGTTGGATACTGCATAACCGGTGAGATGCTGTGGAGCCGGTTGGATACTGCATAACCGGTGAGATGATGCGGAGCCGGTTGGATACTGCATAACCGGCGAGATGCTGCTCCTTGGCTCGAGGTTGACTTATTGGATAAGTGAGGGGAGTGGACGCCTCGTTCTGCGCTCCTATCTCCCCTAACTGCCGCTTGTAGGTGGGACAGGTGGCGGACATGCAATAAAGGGGAGAGCCCATCAGTCCCATCAGTTATGATGGCATGGGTTCCTTTATCGATGCTGGGGCACATGTCGGCAGGGAGCGGTCTGAGATGGAGGGGATCCACAGCTGGGGTTGCCTTTCTTTCATGGTTGCCCTATTTATCATCCCCTCTGCTTTCCTCCTGCCGCATCTTGCTATTCTTTGCCTTTTGCCTGTTGTCTGTCTGTGTTGCCATCTTGCTACAGAGCTAAATTCCTTTTTTTTAGGCTTTATGGCGTCTGGGAGATCAGCGTATCCTGGCGGTGCGAGCCGCGGGCCCATGAGGTATGAGCTACGGGATGGCGACCGGGTGGTTTTCTGTGACGAGCCAACCAGAAGCCTGAGTGAACGAGAGATAAGGGAGTTTCGGGCGAAGTGGGACATTGACTCCTCTATTAAGCTTCGAGGCCTGTATCCCGGGGAACTGGCCTGCAACCCGGAGCCGGATTGGGTTGCCGTTTTTGATGATCAATTTCGGCACGGACTATCTCTGTCGCTGCCGAAGTTTGTCCAGTATATGCTGAGCTCGATAAATCTTTCCCCAGCCCAGCTTCCTAGCAACCAGTGGAGGCAGTTGCTTGGCCTCGGGTGTCTGTTCAGTCTGAGCAATATGGATTGGCCCACGGCTAATGAGTTCTGGGCGCTGTACAAGGTTTCCTACTGCAAGAAGGCCCAGGCCACCGGTTGTGTGAATTTTGCCGCGCGGGACTTCGATCCTGCCATCACTCACCTGCCATCATCGGTTTCGAATGTATGGAGGAGGTCGGTTGTGCTGGCCGGTGGCAGGTGGCAGCGTAGTTGGAGGGGCTTTCAGGTGCCCGGGACTTACCAATCGATCGGGGATCAGTCGTACCGGCTGGTCGACTTGGAGAAGCAACGGTTATTCCAGCTCTTTGTTTGCTGGGACAATCTTGGCCGGAGCTCGTACAATTTCATCCGGTGGAACGTGCTGGAGATATGCGAGATGGGGAGAAAACCTGGTAAGGTATCTTGCACTGTTGTTTTGTAGGGTCGCTTTTATTCTGACTGCTCGGTTTATCGTTTTGCAGCTACTGCCCCCCGGCTCGCCGTTCGGAGCGAGGAGACCGTCGAACCGGATGAAGAGCTTGTGGCAGCGAGGTTGATGGAGATGGGGGAGGTGGCCTCAAAAACTGTTATAGATCCGGTTACCCTGGAGCACAAGGAGCATGACAGGCCTGTGCCGCTCGTGTTTCCGGACTCTCACTATGGCAGGCGTCCGGGCGGTGAGAATAACGCCCCACTCGTTATCCGGGAGGTAAGATCGGCCGGCCTACCGGGTCCGGAACCTGTGGCACGACCGATGGCGGTACGGACCTCGCGGGAGAGGGAGACGGCGGAGATGATTGGGTACCGCCAAAGCGGTCACGGTGAAGCTCCGGCGAAGAGGGCGAGAACGTTTGATGCCGGGGCGTCAAGCTCGGCTGGTGGACCGATCGGGTCGGCATTAGTTCCGGGCGTGGAGGTCGACGGCCGAAGGAGTCAGGGACCGGAAGCCGATCGTAGTTCCGGTGGCGGTTTTGGTAGGTTCGTGGCGTCTACCATTGAAATCTTGGGACTTGACCGGGAGGGCCCTGGAACTGGACAACCGGGCGGGAGCAGGACGAAGCCCGTGGAACTAGCTCTTCGGGTAAGTGTTTTTTGTGCTTCCTTTCCCCTGGAGTGATACGAGCTAATGTTCCTTTGTGCACCTATGCCAGCTGGTTCATAGCCTTTACGCCGCCGAGCCTAGAGGGGAGGCTGCGGTTTTGGAGAAGCGAGTGGAGGAGCTAACCGTGCAGCTGTCCTTGGCGGAAGCCAAGCTTGCGCAGGAGAGAGAGGAGGTCGGTCGGCTGAAAGCTGAGCGCGTGCGGGAGAAAGAAGAAACCGCTCGATTGTTTAATGAACTCGCGCAGGAGACAGAAGAAGCCGACAGATAGGCAGCCGCTCGGGAGGAGAAGACTGCGGAGTTGGAGGCGCAAGTTTTAGAGTTGCGGAGCCAGATTACAGTAGTCGTCCAAGGAAGGGAGAAGCTCACGGAATCCCGGCTTGCTGAAGTGGCTGATAAAGCTATCGACGACTTCTGGGAGTCGGTGGAGCTTGAAGAGATGCTGGAGGACGCCCGTGCGAAGGGCATAAGTGATGCCTATCTGGAGTGGAGGGAGAAAGGCTAGCTTGATGCTGAGCGGATGGAGGCTGAAATAGCCCTGGCTGAGATGGTGGAGCAAGAGTAGTCTCTGAAAGGTGGCGGGCCAGGGATTGGGGGCTCCGGCAGTGCTGACTAGCGGTTTTTTGCCTTGCATATATATACGCTTTGTAACCAGCTGTAGTTTATTCTGGATGATGAACAAACTGTGTATTGCAATATTGATGCCAAATATATTATTGTCCCTTTATGATCGATATCACTTAGGATAGAACCGCAGGTGCTGAATATTCCAAGGGCGGGTGGAATAGATGTCATCGGTGTCTATGATGTGGAATGTTGCTGGACCCACAGCTGCGGTGATTTGGTAGGGTCCTTCCCACGTTGGCTCCAAGGCTAGCGGTTTTTTCTGGACTTTCTTCATGACCTAGTCCCCCACTTGTAACTTCCTTTGCCGGACCCTTCTGTCATAGTACCGAGAGACCCGTTGCTTGTAGGTTGGGTTTCGCATATGCGCTTGGTCTCGCTGCTCCGCTATGAGATCCAGGTTGAGCCGTACGCCCTCGGCGTTTGTTTCAGCGTCGTAGTTCTCAACTCTGCCACTGGGCATACTGGTCTCTACAGGGAGTACCGCTTCGCTCTCGAATGCCATGCAGAATGGGGTCTCTCCTGTTGCCTCCGCTGCCGTCATCCGGATGGCCCATAGAACCGCGGGGAGTTCTTCGGCCCAACATCCTTTCTTGGCATCCAGCTTCTTCTTGAGGAGGGTTTTTATGATTTTGTTGACCGCTTCTACCTGGCCGTTGGTCTGCGGGTGTGCCACTGAGGCAAACAACATCCGGGTCCCCATGGAGGCTGTGTACTGGATAAGATCAGCATTATTGAACTGGGTCCCATTATCCGTGACTATAGTTTGCGGTACCCCGAACGTGCAGTAGATGTTCTTCCATAGAAATTTTCTTACCCGCTCCTCGGTGATCTTTACCAGGGGCTCCGCCTCGACCCACTTAGTCTGATAGTCTACCGCTACGATGGCATATTTGTATTGTCCCACAGCTATCGGGAAAGGGCCGATGATGTCTAGGCCCCACTGTGCTAACGGCCATGGTGCTAACAAAATTGATAACGAGTTTGCCGGGGTATGGGGTGTATAGGCATACATGTGGCACTCACTACCAGAAAAGGCATTATAGCTGACGAAATTGCAAATAACGGCCGACGAACTCTTTATTCATCGGCTATAACCATTATAGCCGACGAAATTCGTCGTCTGTAGTGGTATTTCGTCGGCTAAAATGGTTATAGCCGACGATATCGTCGTCGGGTATAGTTTTGCCGACGGCGTATTTCCGACGATGTTATAACCGACGATATGTCGTCGGGTATAACTATAGCCGACGAAATCGCCGGCTATAATAATTATAGCCGACGATACGTCGGCTATAACCATTATAGCCGACGACTTAAATTCGTCGGCTATGATGCCTTTTCTGGTAGTGACTTGTGGCAGCCACCTGATATTCTTCTTGATGCTGCTGCCATGTCTGGCCAAAAATACCCCGCCCGGAGCGACTTGTGAGACAATGACCATGCGCCAGAGTGATTACCGCACACCCCCTCGTGGATCTCTCGTATGATAGCCTCTCCTGCCTCCTTTGTCACACACTTCAGCTGGGGGAAGCTGTGCCCTCTTCGGTACAACTTGCCATTGAGAAGACTGTACCGGGCCCACCGGAGGTGTAGCCTCCTGGCCTCCATTGCATCCTGAGGGCTGGTTTTGTCAGTCAAATATTTAACTATTGGATCCATCCAGCTCGGTGGTGCCTCTTCTACCGCAAATATCTCGGAGATGGTCTTTCCTATACTCGGTTTCTGGAGAGTTTCAATTTTAGCTCTCCGGTACTCCAGAGGGTAGTTTCCGGTTGCCAACCTTGCGAGGGCGTCTGCATGCCTATTTGCCTCTCGGGGTATATGCTGGATCGTGGCGCCCTGGAACGGCTCGATCAAGGCCTTGGCCAAAGCTTGGTAGGAGGCTAACTGGGGTTCCTTGACCTCGAACAACCCGTTCATCTGGTTCACCACTAAGCTCGAGTCGACGCTGTATATGTCCATGGATGGGATTCCCATCTCCTTGGCTAGTTGCAAACCGGCTATGAGGGCCTCATATTCAGCAGCGTTATTGGAGGTGTTGAAGAGGAACCGTAGGGCATACTCGTACGATTGGCCATCGGGCGAGGTTATCATGACGCCGGCTCCGCTCCGCTTGCTCGTTACGGAGCCGTCTACGTAAAGTTTCCAGCCGTTGGGGAGGCCTGGTTCGATCTTTACGGCCTGAACTGCATCGGTGTCCTCGTACCGGCCGGGGTGCGCTTCTGCCACCATTGGGGTGAGCTCACATATGAAGTCCGCAGCTGCCTGTCCCTTGATAGCCGTTCGCAGAGCATAAGTGATGTCGAACTCTCCCAATTCAACTGCCCACCGCACGAGCCTACCGCTGGTGTCCAGTTTTTGCAGGATCTGCCGCAGAGGGTGATTGGTATATAAGGTGATGGAATGAGCCTGAAAATAGTGCCGGAGCTTTCTGGCGCTAACTATCAGGGCCAGAGCCAACCTCTCAATGTCGGGGTACCGGCCCTCGGCCCTGGTAAGTCCCTTCCCTGCATAATATACCGGGAGATCGAGCGTGCCCTCCTTCCTGACGAGAGCCGCGGAGACGGCCGTTTCGGATGCAGCTATGTACAGGTATAGCATCTCGCCCGGCACTGGTTTGGATAGGAGAGGCACTGCAGAAAGATATGTCTTGATGGACTGGAATGCCGCTTCATGCTCTACCGCCCAGTGGATTTTCTTGAACTGTTGTGCTTTGAGCAGTTTGAAGAATGGGGCGCACTTATCGGTCAGGCGGGAGATGAATCTGGCCAGGGTGGCCAACCGGGCGGTCAGCATTTGGACCTGGTTTCTCTCCCCTGGCGTTTCCATATCTAAGATTGCCTGGACCTTCAGCGGGTTGGCTTCTATCCCTCGCTGGCTGATAATGTGGCCTAAGAACAAGCCCTCTGAAATCCCAAAAATGCACTTCTTCGGGTTCAAGCGCATCCTGAATTTGAGCATCTTACCGATGACTACCGCCAAATCTCGGACGTGGGCCCCTGTAGTCAAGCTCTTGACTAGCATGTCATCTACATATACTTCCACCGTTTTACCCATTTCTTGCTCCAGCATGCGATTCACCATCCGCTGGTAGGTGGCTCCGGCATTCTTTAGACCGTACTGCATCCTCTTATAACAGTAGGTACCTCGGTCGGTTGTGAATGATGTGTGCTCCTCGTCGTCCGGGTGCATCCTAATCTGATTGTACCCGGCGTAGGCGTCCATGAAGCTGAGCAGCTTAAAGCCGGATGTGGAATCTATAAGCTGATCTATCCGGGGGAGCGGGAAGCTGTCTTTTGGGCACGCCCGGTTTAGATTAGTGAAATCCACGCACATACGCCACCGGTCGGTTCCCTTCTTTGGCACCATAACCACATTAGCGAGCCACCGGGGGTACTGGACTTCCCGGATGAAACCTATGCCCCTTAGCTTCTGTACCTCTTCTCTGATCGCTTCATACTTTGCCGTGCTGAAGGACCTCCTCTTTTGCCTCACCGGGAGAACGTTGGGCAAAGAATTTAGCCTATGGACGGCTATCTCCGGGGATATGCCTGGCATGTCCTCGTAGGACCATGCGAAGACCGAACTGTTGTCTCGGAGGAAGGCGATGAGCTCTTGCCTGACAGCCGGAGCAAGCTTCGTCCCTATTACCACTTTTCGCTCCGGGTGGTCTTCCGAAATGCCGATTGCTTCGGTTTCTTCCACGGCCGAAGGTCGGTCTAGCTTCTCGTTGTCAGAATACTCAGATCCGGCATCGGCGCTTGCTGAGTGTCAATACTCAGATCCGGCACCGGCGCTTGCTGAGTGGCCGTGAAGACCTCGGTCCGCTTCCTCCCGTGGGTCAGGGCCTCCGCATAATACTTACGGGCGATCCTCTGGTCCCCGCGTATGGTAATGACACCGGCCGGTGAAGGCATCTTCAACATCAGCATATGGCCGGCTATAAATGTTTTCAGCTTCCATAACCCTGGCCGACCGATTATGCCATTGTACGACGACAGGCAGTCCACAACGATGAACTCAAGGTACTCATTCTTTGTCTTGTCTCCCTCGCCGAAGATCAGCGGTAGGTAATCCGATCCGAAAGGCTGGACCACCTCACCAGAGAAGCTTATAAGTGGCTCGTTATCCTGTGATAACTTATTCTTTCCTCTCTGCAGCCCTTTGTATGCGTCGCGGAACATCACATTGACAGAGGCTCCGGTATCGATCAGCATACGGCTGGTTATCCAGTGGTCTATTTGGACCGCGATGAGGAAGGGGTAGTTGTGCGGTTGGATCAGATCCTCTAGCTTTTTCTCCTCGTAGAAAGTAACCGAGTTCCATCCGGTTTTGGCGGCTTGGCCGCTTCCTCCTCCAAAGGCATACACCTCTTTTCCCTGGATCGATCTTAAGCAACGCTTCTTTGAGCTCCGGGTGAGCCGATCTATATGGCCCCCGCGTATCATGTTTATGCTCCCGTGCACCTCGATCCCCCCGGGAGTTCGGGTGCTTATGGTTCCTACTTGCCGAGCTCCCGGCCGGTTCTCTTTCGGGTCATGCAGGCGGACTCGGCCGCCCATAACCGCTCTCTGTGGTCTCGGGTCGTCGGTCCGAAGGGCTGGATCTTTGAGTTTTTCTGCTGGCATAATGGCTAGGGCCCGCGGTGGTCGCTCTGCCGGCGCAGCTGCCAAGGGCTGTGCCGGTCGCACAATTGGTGGTCTTCTCCCTGGTCGGGAACTGTTGTCACCGCTTCATCGGGGTTGCCAATCCTCCCGTACTTCGGCTTTCTTGGTAGTCGTAGGCGCATGGTTGCGATCTTGCCGCCCGGTCTTGCTTTCACGGGGAGATGGTGGTAGTGGGTCATCCGGTCTCCGCTTGGGCACCTTATCCCCACGGTCATCAGCTCGTCGTACCCCAGCGGCTCCTGCACTCGCAAGTTGTATGAAAGTTCCCCAGGTTTTAACCCCTGCTTGAAGGCCATCCCCGCGATCCTCTTGTCCAAGTTTCTGGCTCTGGCCGTGGCGATTTGCCACCGGTTAACGAAAGCGCGCAGCGGTTCGTGGTCAGCCTGCATGCAATCAAAAAGGATCGTTGATATTTGGGCTGCCCTGGCTCTGAGGATAAACCAGCCGACAAACTTATCAGCCAACTGTTCGAAAGTTTCAACTGAGTTCACTGGCAGCTCGTAGAACCAACTCAACGCCTCCCCCGAGAGCGTCTCTTGGAATTTGTTGCAGCACGTGGCATCTGAATAGGCCCTTGTGCCCGTTTGCGACTTAAAGCTGTCCAGGTGCTGATACGGGCAGCTCGTTCCTGAATACGCCAGTTTCAGGGGGCTTAGGTTGCCAGATCTTCCTGATTCCCTAATTCGGCGTGGAAAAGGTCCAATACGCTCATTGAATCGTGCACTGTCTCGCGGTCGCCCCGCTTTCTTCTCGCTGGCATCTAAGCGGTCCTTTATGTCCGACACTGAGGCGGAGAGCGTTTCGAGCGTCCTTGCGGTAGAACTGTCCTGCTCGCTTGACGCCACGCTCGTGCGGTACGGGGGCTCGACCGGACCAGAGTTTTTCAGAGCTTCCGAAAAGAGAGGCGTGGGCACATGCACGGTCTTTCTTCTTCCCGTGGGCTGTCCCACCTAGAGGTGCAAGAACTCGCTAGCCTTGCTTGCGGGCCGTGATGCCGCCCGAGGAGTGCCCGGCTGGCCTCCTCTTTCCAGGGCCGCCATTAAGGCGGTGTTCACCGCTTCCAATTCCTGGTACCGGGCATTTGCCCTTAGCCAGTCTCGACCGCCCTCTTCTCGCAACCGCTCGACTTCTGCCTTCATCTTTTTTATTTCCTCTCCCGCACCATACCGGTCGGGGTTCTCTGAATCTTGGCGTTCGTGAGTTCCGTCTTGGTCTGGAGAAAGGGCGAACCTCGCACCGACCTCAGCCTTTATGTTTCGGGCTCGGTCGGGGACCTGAATTCGCTCTTTCGTCCTTCCCGCGCCAGTTTTTATCTTCCTTCCTTCCATAGCTTCCGGACTGCGGATTTAGCTGTTTTCCAAAGGATCAATCGGGCTCTACTCTTTGGTAGAGCAACGCTTACTTTCCTCGTGGATCAAACTGTTCCCACAGACGGCGCCAATTGTTTCTGCACAAACCCTGGGGCCTGGTAGAGACAAACGAATCTTCGTATGATCTCCTACTAAACCTGCTTACTAAGGGGAATACCGGGCGGGCCGGTCTTCTCCTCTCCGATGCCTAAGTTAGTATAGTTGGAATAGATATAACTTAAGCACGTATGTAAGCGGTAGGAGAGATCAGTTACCTATTAATGAGGGTAGTTGAGACCCTTATATAGGTGGCCGGTCGTGAGGTTTGTCCTTACCCTTCGATGTGGGACTTGTTCCCTTCTGTTTGCACACCAAAGGGCAGCTCTGGTGACCTCTTCGGCGGGCAGGCGCCCTCGGTCCCCGGGTCCCTGGTAGCAGGATAGACTGCTGGACCCCGAGGCCGGGTGCTGGTGGTCCGGTCCCGGGCCTCGGGCCAGGCCCCGGTACACTAGCTGCGGATCTGTGGGCCTGCTGTAGCCCCTCTGTGGCTACTGTCAACAATACATACATTCTAACACTAAAACAACAACAAAACAAAAAATCACTTACTAACTCAAAATCACTAAAACTCAAAATTAACTCAACTAAAACTCAAAATCAACATATATACACATATACGTACCTATATATAGCTCCACAATGTAAGAGAGGACGGATTTCAACAATACCCACAGATTTTTCACTCTTTCTCCCGTTTTTTTTCGTTTTTTTTTTAAATGAGCAACTGCTGTCTAGATCTGAAAATATATAGACTTATAGCCGACGAAAATGTCAATTTCGTCGGCCAAAATTTTAAAAGTTTTCGTCGGCTAATGTTTCATAGAAAGGCCGACGAAAATCCAAAATCGTCGACTGAAATATGAATATAGCCGACGATTTTTGTTTATACCAACGGAAAAACAGTATCGTCGGCTATGGTTACACTATGGCCGACGATTTTGTTTTCCCACCGACGAAAAATAAAATCGTCGGCCATTCTGTAGAATTACCGACGAAAATTTTTAGTCGTCGGCCGTTTTTTTTTTTCGTCGGGAAAACCCTTTTTTCTGGTAGTGATTGGTGTAGAGCATTTTTGAAGGGTTGCCGGTATGGAATAATGGCCAATGGCATAGCTGAATCGTTCAATAAGTGGATTGTTGTTGAGCGTTTGATGCCTCCTTATGCTATGGTAGATCAAACCCGATTGAGAGAGATGAGTCAGATGGCTGAGAGGAGTGCAAATGTAGAAATGTGGACTACACACCTAACTCCCAAGATGGAGATTCATCTAAAGACTGAGATGGAGAAGAGTCGAAGTTATAGAGTGTTTTCTTCTCAAAGTGGTGTGTATGAGGTACTGCTTTAACACTGATTGTGCCCCAGTAATATTTTTTTTTTCTTGCCGTTTTGTATGATTTCTTCTCAATTTTAGGATTTATATCAACCTTTATGACGTTCGATATTTAATTACTGGGGGTCAGTCATAATCATACAATCTGCATTCATCAGATTTCCAATCGATTACTGAACACTAGTAACTACTGAATCCAACTAAGCATGTTACTGACCCCCAGTAATGCCTTTACTGACCCCCAGTAATCAAGTAACAGATCCTGAAAACATGTTATCTGATTTAATGGGTATCTATCACTGCTATATTAGTTATTGGCCTATAGTATTTTTTTGTTTACTGACCTCTAGTATTTCTGTGCAGGTTAGGGATGATAATTATTCTTACAGTGTAAACATTAATGATCATTCGTGTTCATGTGTAAAGTGGCAGATCAATTGCTTTCCTTGTCCTCATGGTCTTTCGGCAATACAAGCTGCTTCTTTCAATGTTTACGACTTTATTGATAGGTACTTTAGTTTATATTTGTTGTTAGTGTGGGTCACTACTCATGATTGTCAGTTCTTTTTTTAGGCCTGATGAATGGTTTTTTTAGGTACTTCCATGTTGATACTTACAGGAAGAGCTATAGTTTTCTCATTCATCCTGTGAGCAATGTTGATGCTTCTTTTTCAGATTATAGTGATGAGCTGATATTACCTCCTGCTTGTAAGAGGCCAGCTGGGAGGCCTAAAGTGAAGCGAATAAAGTCTGCTGGAGAGAGCAATAAGAAGGTGATACAGTGCGGTCGTTGTCACAAAATGGGTCATCATAATAAGATCAGCTGCACAAAACCTCTTCCGGGGTAGTTGTTTTTTGTTGTTTAATGCTGGTCGGGCAGAAGATTGTGTTTACTATGGTAGTAATAGATTTAACACGGTTCAGTATCCCGATTACTAGTATCAGTAATTGCATTACTGAGGGTCAGTAATATGCTTACTGGGAGTCAGTAATATGCTTACTGGGGGTCCGTAATAAGATTACTGGGGGTCAGTAATAGACTTACTGGGGGTCAGTAATACGCTTACTGGGGGTCAGTAATATGTTTACTGGGGGGTCAGTAATGGTATTACTGGGGGTCAGTAATTGTATTACTCTATATAATTTTTTCCGTCAATTGCACCTTGTATGACTTCCTTCAAGACAATCATGTTTTTTTAATGATTTGCACTTCATTTTTTACCTGTGTTGCTCTTATTTTTTCAAATGTAACTAAGTAGCATCATATAACACAGATTATACAATATTCCAGTAAAATGTTTACTGACTTCCTCCAACTAATGAGGTTTATTTAGATTTCTATTATGGTTGAATTTGTTTGTGTTTGTGTCTTTATCAAAGGAATTTCCAAACCATTGAGATTTCTTTGAATAATTATTATTTCTGGTAGAGCTCTTATTCCCTTCTTTTAAAACTTTTGGTCATGAGAGCATACTTAGTGGAACTAAGATAAGAATCATCATTCTAATTCATGACCCTCATTTGAAAAAAAAAAATTGTATAGAGTAAGCCTATTACTGACCCCGAGTAATCTTATTACTGACCCCCAGTAATCTTATTATTGAGGGTCAGTAATAGGTTTACTGGGGGTCAGTAATTATCTTACTGCCACCCAATATGAAAGTTTTGTTGACTTCTTGTAATCATAACAATTCACAATTCCAAAAGGGATTCAAAATCAAAATAGGATTATTGGGGGTCAGTAATTATCTTACTGCCACCCAGTATGAAAGTTTTCTTGACTTCCTGTAATCATAACAATTCACAATTCCAAAAGGGATTCAAAATCAAAATAAATGAGGTCTTAATATCCTACAACTTGTAGTACTCATCCATTAAATTGAAACTATTCGATATTCTATGGGATGTTTATGTTCATAAACCTCTCAAGCATTTTTTTTCCTCATGTTGTTTCCACCAGCCTTCATCGGTCTCCTGCCCATTGCTATTTCCTCCATCATATGTAGCATGAACGGTCCGCAATCAGATCTGCACAAAACTAACTTTTTTCAATTCAAATATAAGGTAACCACTCAATAAGATCATCATATTCTTGAATTGCAGTTTTCTTTTTTTGACATTTTCTGGGAAGAGCTCTCAGAAACTTTCTTCACTAATTCATGACCCTCATTTGAAAAAATTGTATAGAGTAATCTTATTACTGACCCCAGTAATGCAATTACTGACTTCCTGCTGACTTCCTGTAAGCATTTTCTCACATCCCAAACAATTTAAGCAGGATATAATATACATACTAAACAATTACTGAACCCCAGTAATATATGCACAAAACTAACAATATCAATTCAAATACCACAGACGAGTAATTACTGGCTAACTGTAATTTAAAGCTACTTATGATAGTTTATCTTGTTGTGGGCATCTGAAGTCTGGAATTAACTTGTATGTTTGCTCTGTAATTTGATTGTCAAGAATCCATCTTCTTATTTTCTTCTCCTCTTCAGTCATGACTACCTTCTCCTCAACCAGGGCACATCTGTCCATGCGCACGGCTTTTTCTCTATATTCTTCCGGGTCCTGACTATCAGGGAACTGATTTGTAAAGTTCACATCTTTGATAAACCACCTTATCTCTTTGGCCTGTAGGTGAGGAAAACATAAAACAAGTTACTGTTGTTCAGTAAACCCATAGAAACTCTTGAAAAATTTAATAAGTTTGTCATTAAAATACTCACCACTGTTTCTGCATCCTGAGTAGTATAGTCATCAGTGTAGTCGGCCTTTTTTGGTGTCAAGGGGTTCATGTACCTAAAACATTTCTTCTCGTTGTCTATTATCATCAACGAGAAGTGATGGTGCTTCTGGTGATGTATATGTATCAAGACTTTATGCTTGGAGAATGCTGACCACAATGGTTCTATAAATTGGGTTTCAACCTCCAATCTATAGTCTTCGAACTCACATTCTTTTCCTCTTTCGATGTATTCTCTTTCCTTATTGGCATTAGCCAATACAAAATACTCTATATTTCAAAAACAAGATTAGTAAAGGGAACAATTAAATTACTGACCCCTAGTAATGCTATTACTGACCCCCAGTAATACTATTACTGACCCCCAGTAATACTATTACTGACTTCCTGCTGACTTCCTGTAAGTATTTTCTCACATGCCAAACAATTTAAGCAGGATATAATACACCTACTAAACCATAGTAATCTTAACATCTTACCCATTCATTGAAGCTTGGAGTAGTATATTGCTCCTCTTTGCTATTGTCCTCATCGAGGTTCTCATCTATAGAGCAGGTCCTCGCTGAATATGGTCCACGATCGAGCAGTTCCTGACAGAATAAAAAAAAACAAAACCACTAACACATGCATTTTTTTTAGGTAAACTTTATATTCACTAAAGCTAAATGGTTATTAACTCAGTCATTTTTGGGTTTGATAACCATTCTTGCTCATTCAACACTTGCATGGTTGATCATCGAATGAATGTGGGTTTCTCGTACATTTTCTCACAAATGTACGGACGCGTTCTTGTGTTTTCAAGGAACCAATATATGATCAAAAGTGTGCACCCATTATACATTTGAGGCCTGTCGTGAGTGTACTTTGCAATTCCATCAAGTAGGAAGTCGATCACCATTTTGGACCAGTTGTATCTATCGATATTCTCCAAGTCTTCACATATTGTAATGAGCTCCCAATCAAGATGTGTCCCTGTTTTGCTGAAGAAGAATACTGCAAACATGTACATTATTATGATTGATGCAATCTTCTTAGGATCCTTCTTCTTCTTCTTGAGCTCATCCCTCAGCGCCGACTCTATTTGTGTCTGTTTTATGGTGTCATTGGTTTTCTCTCGGGTGAAAATTGCAGATGTTTGATTTTTGTCCTTGCACACGTCTTCGAAATCCAACCCCTCCTTGGTGATGTGAAACAGTCCATGCACTTCCTCAGCTTTTATTACTGACCCTCAGTAATCACATTACTGACCCTCAGTAATGCACAATACTGACCCCCAGTAATCAAATAATTCAAGTGAGAGACAAGTTTACTGTTTGTTTACTTTTTTCTCTTTTGTGTCTACTTCTTCTTTTTTCGTCTTTGCTTTTTTGGTTACTGCTCCGCGTTTCTCTGCTGCTTCCTTCTTCTTATTACTCTTTTTTTTTGTAATTCTTCTTGTTCTTGGTATTCTTTTCTCCCTTCTTTTTATTTCCATTGCGCGTTCTGTGTTTTATGGAGAACTGCTCTGTCGTTTCATCATCGTCCTCATCATCATCACCACTATCACCCTTATCTTCATCAATACTATCAACCCTGTCATCCTCATCACCATCAGTTATGTCATCATCAGTACCATCACTCCTATCATCATCATCACCATCACCATCATCTCTGCCATCATCAGCACTATCACCTCTATCATCTTCAAAATTATCATCTGGCTGATCAACTGCCTTTCTGCATATATCATACACAATTATGTAAGCAAATTATCATCTGGTCATTATCGATACCTACCAGCAACCATGATTACTAACCCCCAATAACCACTATTACTGATGCCCAGTAACCATGATTACTGACCCCCAATAACCATGATTACTGACCCCCAGTTTACACACGATTAGTGATGCAGGAAACATGTTCACTAATTAGTGTGAGTCAGTAAGCTCAATAAACTGATTACTGACCCCCAGTAATCAACATTTAAGTCTTCAATTCACTTCTTACTGACCCCCTGTAGCAGTTCTATTTCACTTCAATGACACACAAAAGAACCAAATAATCCCCAAACAAACATGCAATCCAAATTTCATCTCCGGAACCATATAATCATCAATCAACCCCTAAACCCAATCTATTCAGTCAACCCTAGAATCATCAATCAACCCCTAAACCCAATTTCAACTTCAATTAAACACATTCAAAGCGCATTCAAGTCAGAAATCTATAAAACCCGGTCAGTTTTGAAAACCCTAATTCTTCCCAAGTTTTACCTTTTCTTTGGCGCCATAACTCTACTCAGGTCGGTGAGAGAGAGAAGTAGCGCGATCGGCCGAGAGAGAGAAGTAGAGAGAGAGCCAATTTGATTACAAGCGAGAGAGGAGGAAGAGAGACAGAGAACGAGGGAGCGAAAGAGGGGGAAGACAAAGAGAGCAAATTGTCGAGCGAAAGAAGAAAACAAACTGCCGAGCGGGAGATAAAGAGAGGTTAGGGTAATGTGTTTCAATAGGACTGAATTATATTTACTAGGGTAGTTGTGTAATTTTCCCAAAATTCATTGATCTGGGCAATAAACATTGGAATGATCAATTTTTAACCTATTTATGTGCAAATGGTCATTTTCCCTTAAAAATATACCTAAACCCTATGATAATAAATATACCTAACCTTTCATCTTCACGCTAAAAATAATCCACATGAGCAAAGGATTTAAGTTGTCATGTTATATTCTAACGTTTTAAGATATAGGGTTCTAGTATGTCCTATACGTACAATTGTACGAAAGGCTTGATTTTACACTTTCATGCTGTCAAAATCTTCTAGTATCTCTCTAATTTCCACAAAATGGTTTTTCTTGTCATATAGCATTCAAGGATGGGTAACTTAGAGCATCCGCACCCATAAAATGGGTTTGCTCAAGCAAATGGTGGGCCCATAAGCAAAATTTGCTTCAAGCAAATGAAATTCAAATTTTGCTCAACCAAATCGATTTTTTCACACACCCATTAACAATTTGCTTGAGCAATTCAATTTTGTTTTGTTGTGAAATGATTAAATTTTTTTTACCGGATACATTTACAACCAATAATAATGTGCCACGTATCATTATCGACTCGATATTATCCAAGATTTCCGATAAGATTTTCGACTAATAGATAATTGACACGTGTCACTGCCACGTGTCATTGTCTGCAAAATAATTGATGGCTGATTTTTGATAAGATTTTCGACCAATTGGCTATAAAACGTCTAATATCACTCATTCTATACTCACATCTTTCATCCATCAATCTAAACACTTACAACATTTCCTTGTTCATCCGCATCAATGAATCCTTTTAGCTTTAACAATTTTTTCAAGCGGAGACAACATCAACAAGAAGAGGATGCCCATATGGAGCAATCATTCGTCAATTAGGTGGTCATGGCGGAAGCACAATATGATGATGAACCAACACGATCAAGCGGTTCACGTCACGGTAAAAAACCGAATAAGGAGCGTCTGAGGATATCTAGGGGCCGCAATCTCATGGAAGATTACTTCATCGATCGTCCAATCTTCGACGCCCAAGACTTTCGCCGGAGGTACAGGATGAGCAGAGACTGATTCAACGTTATCATGACGGACCTCTGCAACCACGACCAATCTTGGCACCAAAGAGAAGACGCCACTGGTTTGCTAGGGCTACTTCCCCAACAAAAGATGATCGGGGCTCTACGAATGTTGGCGTACGGATCAGCCGCGGATCAATGTACTGAAATTACAAGGATGGGGGAATCGACCACCCTCCAATGTATGAAGGATTTTTGCAGGCAAGTGGTTCAGCTCTATGGTCCAAGATACCTCCGCAGTCCTACACCGGCAGACCTCACGCAACTATTAGCTAAAGGCGAACGCCGAGGCTTTCCAGGTATGATTGGAAGCATCGACTGCATGCACTGGGAGTGGAAGAACTGCCCAACCGCCTATCAAGGGGCATATTCGGGGCGAAAGGGTCGCCCAACGATTATCCTGGTGGCGGTTGCCTCTTATGATACGTGGATATGGCACAGTTTCTTTGGGTGTCCTGGAGCTAAAAATGACATTAACGTGCTCCACCTATCGAATGTGTTCTCAGAGATTCTTGCCGGAAGAGGCCCAAGTGCCGTTTACGAAGTCCACGGACAGAGGTACTCGACCGCTTATTATCTGGCTGACGGAATATATCCAAGGTACTCTACATTTGTCAAAACAATTCTCAATCCTCAAACGCCGCAAGATAAACTCTTCGCAAAGAAACAAGAGGCATACCAGAAAGATGTGGAGAGGGCCTTTGACATCTTGCAATCTCGATGGGCAATTATACGTCATAGTTGTACAATGCACCACAAATTGGTAATGACTACTATCATGTTAGCTTGCATTATATTGCATAACATGATTGTTGAGGAAGAGTACGTGGAGGATGAGGAAGAAGAAGACTTGCAAAACCCATCGAGGGCTTTCTGGGTTTATGATGGGCCGGTGGATGTACAAGGGAATCGAATCCCTTTTGAACCAATCGGTAGAGATGGAGCCAACATGCAACGGTTTCACGACCGTGTTGCCGATCTCGAATCCGTTTACATCCATAGAGAGCTCCATAGAGACTTGGTGAAATATATTTGGAGGGTGGAAAATGGTGAAATACTCTAAATATGTTTTATTATGTGTTTTCGAATCCATTTGTGTTTAATTATTAAGCTTGTGTTTAATTTAAGTATGTGTTTTAATTTTAAGGAAAAAATTCACACACAGTACCTGAACTTAGGTGGTCAGGTCAGTTTGATACCTCAACTTTTTTTCGTACGATAAACATACTCCAACTTATTTATCCGTACCAAATGTGTACCCACGTCACTGTTTTGATGACGTGGCACCTCTGTTTTTGTATCAAACTGACCTGACCACCTAAGTTTAGGTATCAAACTGACCTGACCACCTAAGTTCAGGTATCAAACTGACCTGACCACCTAAGGCCACGTCATCAAAACAGTGACGTGGGTACACATTCGGTACGGATAAATAAGTTGGAGTATGTTTATCGTACGAAAAAAAGTTGAGGTATCAAACTGACCTGACCACCTAAGTTCAGGTACTGTGTGTGAAATTTTTCCTAATATTAATATGTATTTCTATTTCATCTTAATAAATAAATTAGCTTTTTATTTATCGAAAATTTAAATTACATGAAATTGAAATTACATAAAATTTAAATTACATAAAATTTAAATTTAGTACAATACTATAACTATCATGGAAATAACACATGACTTGGTTGACTTGGGTGATAACAATCCGAATATGTTTCATCGGTAGGTTGATCTTAACTAGCTCCTCCTTCATTAAGGATTTCTAGTTTTCTCTTGGTAAAATACCTTTTCGAGATTGGGGTCATAGCCTCCAAATCCATTGTCATGATCCTTGTATCATTCTCTTGTTTCTTCAATCATAACTCTGCTTCCACCCTTGCTTCCTTCCGCTTTTGAATCTCTATGTACTCCGCGTAATAGTTAATCTCACTTTCATTTTGCGCTAGCCTCTTGGTATGTCATAATGCTTGGTCACTTGCAATAGTATGCAAAACCTCAACTCGTTGCTCAATAGGAGTCTTACCATGTTTCTTTAGGCGCCTAGCTTCTTTTGCCGTCTTGGTTCCCATTGGTCTAGGCGGACTCGAGGAAGCCCATGTGTTACTTTGAGGTGTCTCATTCACTTCGTCATCATCCAAATTGATGGCTGGAGATGATTCGGTTGCGGAAGGAGTAGCATCGTAAGTATTTGCATATGAAGATGGAGTAGTAGGTAGCACGGGAGCGAAAGATGGATGATCCTTAACCACTTCCCAACATTCAAAATGTGTAAACTTTTTCTTCTTGGCATTATAGTAACATGATTGAGTTTGTCGTTCCTAATAAAAACTTATATTAGGTTCATATTTAATTACATAATTTAAACAAATTAGATAAAATTTGAATTTAACCAAATTAGATATATTAAAACAAATAATGAAAGCAATGCTACATATTTAAACAAATTAGATACATAAATTACATAATTTAATTAGATATATAATTGAATAAAAATTATAATATATCATAAAATAATGTAAACTTACTTGGTCCATTAACGAAGTGCCACTAGCTATACGTTGCCGTGCCGCCGCCAAACATTCACCCTATTTTTGCAAGAGTAGCTTGAACTTGTTGTAGTGAGAAGCGAGCGCGATTCGGGACCTCGGCTCCTTTAGAAGTTTCTCACCTGGTGCTAGCTTCCAATTTTGCATATAATCGGCAAAAATTGTCTCCCACAATTTGTCCCTCTTTTGTTTATTACCGTCGTATTCATCAACGCTATGACGGACATAAGAGATGCACATTTGTAAATCTTCGGAAGGAAGCCAATGGGATCCCATTGTTTTGGAAAAAAAATGCTAAATGAAATGAGAGAGGAGATGGAGGAAGATGTGAAATTTGTTGTGCACAAATTGGTGTGAGTTGATTAAAAATTGAAGTAGTATTTATAGACAAATTTTTAGGAGAGTTTTGAAATTTTTGGGATTTTTTTACTATTTTTTGGGTTTATTTCCGTTCTGATCAAATAGTAGCTGTTGCCTATGAATTCTGACCGTTTGATCAAAATTTCTGATTCAAATGGAAGGCCCAGATCTATTAAATCGTTGGAATTTGAATGGCCCAGTCAGTAGTCCACATGTCAGCATTTAATTGGTCCGTAATTTTGTTTTTACTGTCTTACCGGTTGAGAGGAAAAAAAAATGCGCTGACATCACCCATGTGCTGTGGGCTCCGCCAGGCGATCGAGCAAACGCCGGAGTAAATTTTGCTCGAGCGAAGGGGCGAGCAATTCGTTTCGTTGACTGGGCGAGCACCTGCCCACCTCCATTTCCACCGGTGCGAGCTGCAAATTCGGTTTGTTCGAGCAAACCCAGGCAGTCCCACCTCCTGCTCGAGCAGCTTTCCTCCTCCTGCTCGCTGGTGCGGATGCTCTTAATTTACAATTGAGGTAGAAGCCTATGCTGTTGTTGATGACATCAAACTGGCCTGTCAGTTATATCTGGAAAGTGTCGTCTTCGAAATTGATGCATATAGGAGTTTATTGAAGCAGTACTGTAAACATTTCTCCTGAAGCAAATTGTACTGCTGATGCAGCCGCGCGCTAAGCTTGGCAATCAAATCAAGGCTGTGCGCAGAAGTTTGGGTTTGTTGGACTCCCTACCTTTTTTGGGTCTGTTTTATCTAGTGATGGTCCTCCTTTGCCACACTAAATTCTACTTCAATGTTGTTAATTAAAGGGACTGGTGCTTTGTAGCAGATGACTTTCCTTTTGTATTCTTTGCTCCTGTATTTCTCTTCCCCCTTTGTTGTGGGGTTTGTTATTGAAGTATTTCAGACTGAAAACAAAAGCTAGTCATGCATTTAGATCTTACACATGAAAGAAAAAAAAAATAGAGGTCTAGTGAGTGAATAGGAGGTTGAATGAGTAAGTTATTGAAATATATGTGAATAACATATTTAAGGTTATTTCGGTAATTTGAATGGAGGTCTAGTGAGTAAATGTTTATATTCAAAAGTATAATGGAGGTGTAGCAAGTATTGGAGGTCTAATGAGCTGCGTAGCACGGAAGCTCCACCTTGCTTGCGTTTCGCGCTTCGGAAGCGGAAGTGAAGCGGAATCGCGTCGGAAGCGCTTGGAAGCGTCCGGAAGCGCGCTTCCGAGAAAATGAGGTTTTGGAAGCGCGGCGGAAGCTTTGCACAAAAAACCCTAGAATTTCAATTCAAAAATTCTCCTTACCTGGGTTGAATCGGTTCAATTCCTTCCATAGAATTGACGTGCAGGCTGAGGCCTTCCATTTCCGACCGAAATCGGGTTAAACGGTGGCCGGAGGAGCGAGCTCCGGTTCGAGGAAGTCGAACCCTCTCCGCCTTTGTACGCCTAAACGGTGGCGAATCACGTCGCGCCACCACCACAGACTTGAAGAGGAGGCCGAGACGGTCCGAACGTGACCGGTGCGGCGGTCCAATTCGGCCGGACGGCAGAGAAAGGAGATCGGCGACGGAGGTCGGTGCAGAGGCTCGGGACTGAGTCGGAGAGGAAGAAAAGAAAAAGAGAGAAAGAAAAAAAAGAAAAAAAATGTTAAATTTTTTTTTTTTATTTATTAAAGTAAAAATTAAATATATATATAAATATTATTTTATTCCAACGCTTCCAAAACGTACCCGCTTCCAATTTTTTCTCGAAAAAAACGCTTCCGCGTTTCCAAACGCTTCTCTTCCACGTACCCGCACCCGATTCCATGCAACTTAGCTAATGAGTAAATGTGGAGGTCCCAATAGCAACACTCTAAAAGAAAAGAAATAGTTTATGAAAAATATGTGGATATATTTAAGCTTGAGGATAAATATTGGGTCACTCATCATCTAAATATAATATTCTTGCAAAATTCAGTTAAATTGAAAACTTTCTCAATCTAATGCTTTGTAATTAGGCCTGTCAATTTCAACACGACCCGATAACACGACTCGAAACCCGCACGAAATAAAACGGGTTGAACCCGCACGATTAAAAAGCGGGTCAGCGGCGGGTCAACCCATTTAATAAATGGGTCAACCGCGGGTCAACCCGCCAGCTCGAAATTAACCCGCTTAACACGTTTATTAAATGGGTCTAGTCATATTATATATAACATGCATACATGACCCATTTAAATGAATAATAATATAACATTACGTGTTTATAAAGGTCGACTAAGTCTTTTCTTACAATTAGGGTTACCGTTAACACTACAAATTCTCTTGTTTAAGCCTTGTATCAACACAAAAACCCTAAGTTCCACCGCTTATCAGCATCAAAACTTCACCTTTTCTCGAGAATGTATTATCGTCAAGCCAATGGTACTTTTATATATGAGATATGTTTATCTGATGCTTGATTTTGATCAACTCTTGTTCTAGATCTTCCAGTTCAAAACCGGGATGAGATATATGATTATTATATATATGCTATCGTAAGGAACTTAGAGTTTATACATATGAACAAACATATATATATATATATATATATATATATATATAGGCCGGATCTAGAGAGGACATCCTCAAAATTGCGTTATAGTGCGGATTTTCATTTTTGACCCACTTTTCGATTGAATTTTCTCATCTCCACCGTTTAGTATCTAGATAATATTGTGTAGATCATCTATGCAAAATTTCAGCCAATTTGGTAATCGGTAAGGCCCTCAAAATTACATTTTTCTGTTATAAACATGAACGGTTCAAGTTTGACAGAATTCAGTTCGTCCATTTGTTTTTCGAGTTTGAGGGCCTTAACGATTAGCAAATTGGTTGAAGTTTTGCAGAAATGATCTACACAATATTATCTAGATACTGAACGGTGGAGATGAGAAAATTTGATCGAAAAGTTGGTCAAAAATGAAAATCCGCACTATTGGACATTTTGAGGTCTGGCCTATATATATATATATATATATATAAAGCATGTATGTTATCGTTTTCATGAATATTAGATAGCATGTTCAATCCCTAAAAACATTATTGTATTCATGTTTGTTCTCGTTTCCATGATCTTGCATTGTTATAGCTAGTGATTACTTGTTCCTTTTATTCTGAATAAAGTAAAGCAGTGTTTGCAAGTTAGCATTTGATGCTTTACATTCAAACTTAAATTTCAAACTCAATTTATGGATTATATATTTTTTCTTTTTTTATACGATGGATGAATTTTAATTTTAATTTTAATTTTAAACTTACGAGAGTTTTTAGTTTTATGAATTGATTTATATATGAATTACAGATAATATTGTGGTCTTGTGTAGTTTGTTGTGAATTTAATCTAGTCATTAATTAGTTAAATGGATCACAATGTTAATGGGTCATTTGTTCACACGGCACGACCTATTTATTAAATGGGTTAAACGGGTAACCTGTTAATAAATAGGCTGGGTTTGGGTTTAGATTTTCGACACGATTATTAAATGGGTTGGGTTTGGGTTTATGTTTTGTGACACGCGAAAAACCTTGTACCCGACACGAACCCGACACGACACGACTGATAGGAGCACAATGTGCGACGATATTATATGCTTATGCCCTCATTTATGCTTTGTTTAACCCTTATTTGTTTAAAATAGAGTCATAATGTAGTTAGTGTCATTTTGGTAGAGTTTTGATGAAAAATGGTTAAGGATCCGAAAAACGACTAAGTTTGAGAAATCTGGAACATAAGGCAAAATATGTCTTTTTCGCGATTTTGTGACGAGTACAAATATGATCTAACCTTGTCTGAATTATATGAAATTTTGTGTACTTAATATTCATATGTTGAGGAATGTTGTGTTAAAATTTCAGATCAATCGGAGTTCGGGAAGTCACCCAAAAGTTGGCTGCAAAACGGCAGTCCGAGCATTCCAATCCAGGGGCTTCCAGGATTTTCCTGGGACATTGATCCAACTTCGAAAAATCATTCCCGTCGACTCACAAGGAATTTGATCGAACTGTTTTATGGGGAGATGGTCATATGTGTCTAGTTTATCTGAGACTTGGAATCGCATCAATCGGAGCTCTACGGAGGGAGATAAGCCGGAATTACTGCAACAAGGTCAAATCTGCCGATTCCAGGAACCTACTGCCCCCTTTTTGTGTTTTCTGTTTTTGATGGACCAAATGGTGTACAAATGCATATGTGATGATGGTCCAAGCTTAAGGAAGGTTAGAGGATGACACCAAGCCAAGGAATTGAAGAAAAAATCAGAAAAAGAAGTTTCCTAGAAGAACCAAGAAAGGAAGGAACCAAAACCTTGTTGCACAAGGATTGCCTTTGCCGATTTGGACTAGGTTTTCTACCTAGGTTTTCTGCCGAATTTTCCTCTATAAATAGTCAACTTTTACACAGAAAAGAGTGTCACATTCTAAAGCAAAAACCCTAGCCAAAGCTCTACCAATTTTCAGCCAAAGATCCTACATAAAAACACAAACCAAAAGCCACCACCACCACCATAAAATTCTGCCGATTGTCTTCACCATTCATCCAGCCACCATCGAACCACTTTCCATTGGATCCATACACGACGAAGTCTTCAAGGTTTCTAATGTGTGATCTACTCCCTACTCTTGGTTTGTAATAGTTTTTATGTAGTTATGTGTAGTTTTGTCTATGAAACTCATGTGTATATTTGGTTATTGTGTTTTCATGTCTATGTGAAAAACGATTGTGAATTTGGTTTTATGAAGATGCATGTTAATTTAATTCTTATGGTATTAATAAGGAATTTCAAAGATAAGTTTCGAATTGCATGCTAAATTGTAATGAAAATATGAAGTAAAGAGATAGGATTAGATAGGCAAGCATGTTCACTCTGATTCTAGTAATTCGTTCTTGGTTTAGTCTTTAAATCCGTGTGCCTCAAAGATTGGTACTTAGCATATTCGCGATGTGTTTTGAGTATTGGTCTTGTATCCGTCAATAATAGGACTAGAGTGGTTTAAATGACTATGCATGTTAACAAGAAGTGGTGACGCCTTGCTTGATTGATATGTTTCCGACTAAAAAGACCTTGTGCCTAATTACTTTGCATGTTTGATTTCGACGATAAGTGTTCTCAAATGTGTTTAGTATAACTTTAGGGTTAGACGATAAGTTAATCTTGAAGTATTTGAGAGTCTTAATCGATTAGTAAACCGATAAGGAGCTAATTAGGTTGGAACTAAGTCGGATCTAGGATATTGTGTGCTCTTGCCGTGTCTTATCTTATAACTTTGCTATGTGTTTTGAGTGCTTTTGTGTTAGTGATTTGTGAAAGAATGTCGACCAACCTTGTAAATAGTAGCTTTAGGATTTAATTTCATGTCTTAAATTCTTGTCTAGGAATTTAGAGGCAGCTTTGCTGCCGATCCTATCTCAATCCCCCTTGATTTCGTGTGAATGTGTATATATGTATATAAGTGTGACAATTGTGTGCATATATGTTTGTGAATATTTGTGTTAACATTCTCATGTTTCAAGTACCCTTAATCCCCGGCTAGAACGATCCCTACTTATTCTATACTACTAACGATTGTAGGGTTATTATTGCTTGATGCTCGCTTCGGCGACACATCAACGACCCATTGACAGCCCTATTTATAATGATAATTTTTATTATCAGTTTTGTTTTTTTTTTTGTTTTTTTTTAGAATTCTGATCACATCAGTCCCTCATTCCCTAATAAAAGAAAAGAAATAGTTTATGAAAAATATGTGGATATATTTAAGCTTGAGGATAAATATTGGGTCACTCATCATCTAAATATAATATTCTTGCAAAATTCAGTTAAATTGAAAACTTTCTCAATCTAATGCTTTGTAATGATAATTATTATTATCAGCATATTCTACCCAAAAAAAAAAAAACGTTCTCAGCATAGCTGAAATTTTGCACGGTTACTAATAAGTAATTAAGCAATACATGGTTACAGTTTCCATTGTGTGATTGTCGAATTGACCATGTCCATACTTCAAACAAGGTTTTGAACCTTAATGGAAAAGGTTAATTTGATTAATTCTTGAAATTTTTGGGCATCTGTTTTACGTATATATAGGCTGTTCGGAATAAAAGATCATAGTAGGGATGACTTGCTATCCAAGTAACTAGATTAGGGTGCCGCTGTTTTTTTTTTTTTTTTCAATTTTTTCTGTTTACTATATGAAGAAGTTTCCGAAACAAGTTAGGCATGCAAAGATGAAGATGCAATTCTTAGCCGCCTTGCTAAGGTCACTCCATCTCATTTTCTGATAGGGTTTCCTAATACTGTTCGTGCTTGCCTTCATTGATCATATATATAAGAAGGTGCCATGCATCGGACACAAAGTACGTCTTCCCTGACCTAAACCGCTAGCTAGGGAAAGATATAAAGAAGAGTTCACACAGAGCGATCGACAAGAAAGATGAGTCCGCCAAGAAGAACTGAAATCAAGAAGATTGAAGATCTGAGTGCCAGGCAAGTCACCTTCTCCAAACGCCGTAACGGGTTGTTCGAGAAAGCTAAGAAATGGTCAGATTCCTTTAAAGCAGAAGTTGCGGTGATAGTTTTCTCCAACACCGGAAAGCTGTACCAGTTCTCATACACCAGCATGGAGCAGACTCTTTCAAGATACAGCAACAAGGGTGTTGGCTCCCAAGTAGAGTCTTCAGAAAATCGCCAACATGAATTACCAGCTGCGAAACCTGAAACTCTAAGTGCAACACTGCTGCTGCAAGAGCAAATCGAATCGCTTAAATCGGACTGCTCGCGAATGAGGGGTGTGGAGTTGGATGGCTTGAGTTTGGAAGATCTGGATGAGCTTGAGAAAGAACTAAACCAAGGGATATTATCGATTACAAAAAGGAAGGATGAAGTGCTTTTGGAGAGTTGTACAAGTCTGAATCACAAGAAAAACGGATTATGGAGATGTTGGGTGAAAAACTACCGCGAACCCTCTTCTGTATGTCCTTGAAAATAATAATTCTCATGCTGTGGATAGGAGCAGATTGTTCTATGCTTCAAGCTCAAATGACATTTCCAGTTGCAATGAATCGGAAGGAAGCGGTAGCCATAAAGATTTATCTTTGAACTTGTCGTTGTCATTATGCGGAGGAACTGCGACTGGAAATTGATAGCGGGTAGTGATAGGATATACGTTAACAGTGTTAACTATGTATCTCTTTGTCTTTGATGTATTCTGCAGTAACTGCAGTAACTGGTGAAGACATGCCCTGTGTTCGTGGCGGAATTAGTATCCGGCGAACGGTCAATATGTCATATCCCAAAATTTCGAATAACAAAAATCCAAAATTCGTAAACGTGATTAATCACAATTACACTCAAATACTTAAAAGTTATTATACAAATAACTAAGTATTACTACAGAGTTCACTGCGTGGCACCAAATACTCAAATTATTACATCAATAAAACAGGAATGTAAAATAGAGTCTCACGCTAACACTCAATAACAAATAAAACTTAGCTAGACAAAGGACCCCACCTTCTAGCCACTCAACTCAGACGCCTCCTTCTGGCTGCTGATCAACTCCTGCAGGTCTAACCCCTACACCATCAATTGGTGCACCGGGTTGTAAACAACGAACCCGGTAAGCTTTCAAAGCTCGTGTGAGTAAAACAAACAAGTTCAGGATAAAATAATTAAATCAACAAAGGAAAACACTCCCAACCAACCACGACTCGTACATTATAAAATTCACGATGCACAATCAACCAAAAGAGTAAGATTAGGGGCTCACTGACCATCGTCATTCCCCTACAAATCTCACAAGGCAGACAGACTAAAGCTCTAACTGATCGTAATCAATCACCCGGCCAAAGACTTGGTTCCCGATATATTTGCCTGAGGATCCCCTTTCACCACACAGGAGGGATCCTAACCGCCAAACATGTAAGATCTCCTTTCGCCACACAGGAGAGATCTTACACTAACCATTGGTTTCCATACCAACCCACACATACTCAATTATGACAATTTCATAACAAAATAATGCACCCAATCGCAGACTCACAATATATATATTTCACGTAAATATATATATACGTAGACATTCACTCAGGAATAGTCCACTAATACCAACTATAGTCATTGATTGTAAAATACATTTAAAAATCATTTTTATATTAAAGCCATTTTACTTACTAATGAACCGTAGTCGATCAAGTTCATTCAATTTAAAACAAATAATATTTTCATAAAACAATTTCACATTTAACGATCCATTACTATAATCAACTCATATTAAATACAAACATTGTGAGGTTTACTCACCTTAATTACTCCGCTGCGTCTTCAACCTCACAAGGGTGAAATACTCACGCATGGTCAATCACCTAAACAACATGATCGACACTTAGCATCTGATTCGAATAAAATATAATACCAATCGCTCCGAACACTTAACCCTTAACCCCGAGACTTGCCAACACGCGACAAACCTCCCTTGGAACCTCTCAAGGCTCCAAGACAGCCTAGTCGACCCTAGGATTGAGCATCAAGCCCAAATTCTAGGTCGATACGCACGTAAATTAATAAACGTGTAATTAACGGATTCAAAAGGCATAACTCGGTCATACGGCGATCGAATCACGCAAATAATATATCCCCGCGCTCGTACCGACGAGCACAATACAACAGGACATCCCACTGTCCCAGAAACTCACAGACGTGCCGCCACACGCCGCCCAAAGGGGCTGCACGTGGGCCCCACGCGCCGCCACCAAAACCACCCCAAAACCTGCAACCAAGGCCACCAACAGGAAGAACAAGGTTCAAGGATTCGAAAGCTACCTGGACCACTCGAAGACAATACCGGAAAGTGGCCGGATATGGCTGGAGGAGGACTAGATACGTCGCCGCAAAGGGAATCGGATCACCCGAGCTCCGCCGCTTCTCCCCTTCGATCTGGACCTCGAGACCGGCACCGACGTGCTCAGAGGAAGGAGACGATCCAGAATATGTGCGCCTCGAGCCCCGGCTCGGCCTGGGTCGCAAGCTGCTCCGCCGCCCACGGTGGCTGGACCTTTCGGGCCTCGCAGCGCCGCGCACAGGTGATGGCTCCGGTCGTGGCGCAGCTCAGATGGAAGAGAAAGTCGTGCTGAGCATTTCGGTGGGTGGCACGCCCCGTGGCGTGGCCGGACGGCGGAGGACGGAGGCAGAGAAGTCCGGCGTCGGGGAGAGAGCACAATGAACAGTGATTTTGGGATTTTTCTGATTTTCTGAAATTTTTGATATTTTGACTTTTTCAGATATTTTACTATTTATAGAAAAATTCAGATTTTGGAAATAACTTCAACAGGTCGTAACTTCTTCATACGACGACCGTTTCACGCGTGCCGCATGTCTACGAACTCGTATCATCGAGCGCTACGACTTTCGTGAAGAAAACTTTTCGAAATTCTCGACGAATCAAAAAGTCAACTTTTAGACCCTTCGAACTCAGCGTTTTTCGACTTTTAATTATCGAACACACTCTCAACATCGCGTAACGACTTGACCAATGCGTACAAACATTTCATTACTCGTAAAACATGCTTCCAATAATTACGATAAATTTAATATAATTAACACGATTAAAAATCGAGTTATTACACAATACGTGGAGTGGCGGACATCAATCTCAGTCCTGTTGTGACGTGTGCGAGCGTGTCAGTACCTTTGAGTTAGGTACAATTTCGATGCAGACGACCTCTGGCGAGCGTACTTCTGGCGAGCGTGTCTATCTGCTCCCAATTCCTGACTTCCTGATCAAGCGACTGTTACGCGGGCATTGACAAGGCCGGCGTAAGAGGCTCGAACAAGACATAATAAGAGTATATTAGGATTTTTCTCTCAACCTTTTGCAGATCGAGTAATCTTACTTTGATCCTGAGACGCAAAGCAGAGCAATAATTCAAGACCGCGGGAAACGATCCTTTTCCAACCTATGGCAGATTGGTCTGTGTTTTATTACCTGAGTAACGACTCGATTGGCTACGGCGTAGCGACTGACACTGGGTGCTTCAGCGAACACGAACACGAGACGAGCAAGCGACTCTGTACGTATGGCGGCGAGGTGTGGTTCTGTACGTATGGTGGCAAGTTGCGGCTACGATGTGCGGATATGCTGGAAGCGATAGGTCTCAGCGACGCTCACACGAATGCAAGGCACACTTCGACAACCATGCAAGGATACAGCGACCGGTGGCGGGCGTAAGGTTGCAGGGAGGTTAGATGGTGGTTGTTTGCAATTTGTGGAGGCTGTGCGCGTAAGATGCTCCGGAGAGGCTTTGCAAAGATTGCGATGTGCAAAAGCTTGTGTGTTTGTTTGATGGTTGGGAACCTTTTTTACGTTGTACAAGAGCTCTTTATATAGAAGATGCCAAACCCCAATACTTGCGTATCAAGTAGCATAATAGATTTGGAGATCGATCAGGATTCAATTACCATAAACCAACTCCTTTTCGGATTCCTAAAGGAACCCCAAATCCTTTCCAAGAAGGAAAAAATTAAATGTATATCATATTATCCTTTACTAAATAACCTCATGGGCCTCGAGCCATAGTCTCAGCCAAATGTCAGTTTCGGCCCAAACATTGCCCCTCAGCCTTTGAAATTGAAAGTCTGGTGAAATTGATAATTCTAACCCCAACCCAAACCTCTTCAAATTCCTGGGTTGAATCACTTCTAGATACTGGCTTCTGGCGGACGGCCTGCACTGATATTGCCCTATGTTGCCCCCCAATTTTCATTGGCTAAAGGAAGGGAAGCCAAGAAAAGTAAGTCTAGTTGCCCCCCCCAAGCGCGTAAAGTTTTAAGGAAAAGAATGCCCCACAGCCTCAACCATGGCGAGCGGTTCTTCGTATTCCTAGATGCTAGGAAAATATTTCTTGAGATGGCGGCCATTAATAGGATTTGTGTGAATGTTGCCATCGATGTCTCTGAGTTGATAAGCGCCCTTGCCGATGATCCGGTGAATGATAAAATGACCCTCCCATTTGGGAGACTACTTACCACGACCTGTATCGCGTTCGCCAAAGGGAAGTATGACTTTCCAGACTAGATCGCCCTCGCCATAAGACTTGCCCTTAGTTCGTTTATCATAAGCTCTCGCGACATTCTTCTTTTCCACGATTATATTATCCAGAGCTTCTAAACGTCTATCATCAAGGTCTTCATGCTCTTGGAACATAGCTTGGACGTAGTCATCACCAATTAACTGATGCTGCTCTTGGACTCGAAGAGATTGCACATTAAATTCCAAAGGTAAGACTGCATCATGGCCATACATTAACGCATATGGTGTAGTTCCCGTATGAGTTCTTTTGGATGTACGATATGCCCACAGAGTGTTGTCCAATTCAGTATGTCATGCCCTCAGATTATCTTCCAACATGCGCTTAATAATAGAGATAATCACCTTGTTGCTAGCCTCCGCCTGGCTATTGGATTGAGCATAATATGGGGACGAATGGAGAAACTGAACACCATATCCGTGCAAAAACTCTTGAGTCTTCTCTGCCATAAAAGCTGCCCCCCTGTCCGCCACTAGACATTCAGGAATACCATATCTACAAATGATATTCTGAAAGATAAATCGGATGACTGTTGCGGCATCACAATTCCGGACAGGCACTGCTTCAACCCATTTAGTAAAGAAATCCGTACCAATTAACAGATACTTATGTTGGAGGGAAGAGTTAGGGTGTATCTCTCCAACAAAATCCAGTGCCCAACCTCTGGCGGGCCAAGGCTTGATAATAGGTTGCATAAGGATGTTATGAATTCTTTGGACTGACCCATGAACTTGACAATTGATGCAACCTTGTGCAAAACTGATACAGTCTTTAAGAATAGATGGCCAAATATATCTGTATCTACGTATGAGCCACCTCATCCTTGGTCCGCTTTGATGCGAACCACAAACGCCAAGGTGTACCTCTCGCATAAGCCTCTTGGCTTCTGTCCCATAGACACACCGAAGGTCAATGCCGTCTTCACCCCTGCGAAGTAACTCGCCTCCCTTAAATAAATAATTAGTGGCTAAGTACCTAATCCGTCTTTCGGACGGTGCAGATGGATTTTGTAAGTATTGGATGATTGGTTGTCGCCAATCTATATCAATTGGTTCCACTGTAGCAACCAACTATTCACCGCGTTCTCCTCGGCGAACGACAAAAGATTGTAAAGTTCTGCGTTCCACCTTCAAGATTCTTTCCGTAGCACCATAAGCCAGACGAATGCCTGTCGCCAATTGTGCTAACTCATTAGCTGCAAAGTTCTTCTCGCGAGGGACGTAATCAAGCACCACATCGGCAAACTGCTCAAGTAATTCTGATGCTCGTTCCCAATAATGTACTAGGTGGAAAGAAAGACATTTGTAAGCTCCAGAAAGCTGGTTGATGACCAATAGAGAATCACCATAGACTTCAATCTCCTTAGCATCCATATCCAATAATAACTCTAGACCAATAATCAACGCCTCATATTTTGCTTGGTTGTTGGTACAACTCCATTCTAATTAAAAAGAATATGAGTGTATGATCCTAGTTAGACCTTGGATACAACTACCTGCACCCGTCAAAGAATCAGTACTACTCCCATCAAAGTATACACTACCAGAAAAGGCATTATAGCCGACGAAATTGCAAATAACGGCCGACGAACTATTTATTCGTCGGCTATAATGGTTATAGCCGACGATATCGTCGTCGGGTATAGTTTTGCCGACGGCGTATTTCCGACGATGTTATAATTGACGATATGTCGTCGGGTAATGGTTATAGCCGACGACATCGTCGGCTATAACCATTATAGCCGACGACTTAAATTCGTCGGCTATGATGCCTTTTCTGGTAGTGATAGAACCTAAGGTTGAGTCCTGATCATGGCTAGAGACCAACTTTGTTCAGGAATCTCCTCCTCAAGAGGATGATGGAGCAAGATATCAGCAACCGCATGTCCAGTCATTGCCTTCAAAGGTGCATATTGTAATGAAAATTCAGATAGGGCCAAGATCCACTTGCCAACCCTACCTCTCATAATAGGTCTGGTAAGCATATATTTTACCAAGTCACTCTGAGCCACCACAATGGTGGTGAAAGAAAGCATATAATGACGAAGTTTGATACTGGCAAAATACAGTGCTAAGCATAACCTCTCTATTGGCATGTACCGAGTTTCTGCGTCTAACAAGGTCCTACTAAGATAATAAACCGCATACTCGATTCTCTTTCCTTCCCCGGTTATTTCATTTTGAGCTAACAACCCTGCAATAGAATTGCTGGAAGCATAAATGTATAATTTAAGTGGGATCCCTGGTAAAGGAGGTCGTAATACTGGCAGGTTCGCCAGACATTTCTTAATCTTATTGAATGCAGATTGATGCTCAGGTCCCCATATGAAGTGCTCCCTGTCTTTGAGTTTCAAAAGAGATGAAAACAGAGCAATCTTTCCAGCTGAGTTGGATATGAATCTTCTAAGGAAATTGATCTTGCCTAGCAAGCTCTGAAGTTCCTTCTTATTCCTAGGTGCTGGTGCCTCTAAGACAGCTTGTGCCTTATCTCCAGACACCTCAATATCCCGTTCATACACCATAAACCCCAGGAAGTCTTCTGCACGAACCCCAAATATACATTTAGCTGGATTCATTCTAAGTTGGTGCCTTCGCATTCTGGTGAATACGTCTCGAAGGTGGGTAATGTGGTCCTTCTTCAGTTTTGATTTCACCACCACATCATCAATGTACACTTCCAAAATACCTCCTAAGATATCATGGAAAATGAGATTCATAGTGCGTTGATTGGTTGCCCCTGCATTGGTGAGACTGAAGGGCATATTGAGATACTCAAAAGCTCCTGTAAAACCAGGACAACGAAAAGCAGTCTTAGGGATATCAGGCTCATAAATTGGAATTTGGTGATATCCAGCCGTCCCATCCATGAAAGACAACATCTCGTTTCCTGCCACCGCATCAACCAGCATATCTGCAATAGGCATTGGGTAAATATCCTTTGGTGAAGCGGCATTGAGATCTCTATAATCCATGCAGACTCTGATCTTGCCATTCTTTTTCTTGACAGGAACCACGTTCGCCAGCCATTGTGAATATTGTGCTGGCCTGACAATGCCTGCGTCAAGCATGCTCTGAACCTCCTTTTTAACCGGCAGGACAGTCTCGGCATTCATCCGCCTTTGTGCCTGCTTGACTGGTCTGAATCCCTCCTTGATAGGTATCTGATGGCAAACCAATTCTCTTGATAGTCCTGGCATATCTTGATACTTTTCGGCAAAGCAGTCTTTAAATTCTTGCAGCAACTCAATTAGTCGCTGCCTTAATTCTGGTTCTAAATACTGACTAATCCCAACCTCCATAGTTCTTCATTGGTGCCGAGATTAACTCTTTCCTCTGGATCGTGTACTTTAGGTGGAGTATCATCTAATGCTGCTGGGGCTGGTTGTATATCTTCCACCTCGTCTAGAATCGTTGTTTCCTCTTCATCGATACACTCAACTAGAGCGACCGCTTCCCATGCCAATTGTTCCTCTCTAAAAGCAGCACAACGCTGCATCATAGATGCAAGGGCTTCCGCTTCCTCAACTGTGAGGTTGTCACTCATTGATATGATTTGATAAGAAGTCGATGGAGGTGGGCCTGGAACCGTCTGATTTGGCTTGTGTTAAGCCCCATCGAGCCAGATCATTCGAGGTCACCCCAATTGGATGGCCTGTGTCGTCCACACCCTCAACCTTGAGAGGCTTTATGGAACTATAATAGTAGTCTGCCTCAAGCGAACAAGCAGCTATTGTATAAGGGCGGTCATCCGCCTTGACCAATACCGGAATGTCAGCTACTAGATCCCACATGATCATCTCTTGATGCAATGATGATGGGACAGAAAGTGTTTTGTGAATCCAGTCTCTCCCCAAGATCATGCTATATGGGGCACTGGCTGTTTCCTTGACAATGAACCCTTGAAAAGCGTCAGAGGGCCCGAGTTTTGCTTTGAGCATCAAGATACCATTGGTTGGTGTGACCGCACCAGTGAAGCCTCTAACCTTCATAGTGGTACCTATAATCTTCTCTTCAGGAATCTGAAGTTTCTCCATGGTACTAAGTGTGATAACGCTCACCGCGACTCCTGTGTCGATGAGAATCTTGTTAACTTTGAGGCCCGCCACCTCTGCTGACACATACAGCGGCTTGAGGTGTTGAGACATGGCGAATGTAGGTTTTGGGAACACCACATTTAGCCGTGAATGCTCAGCCAACTTCCTTGGAGGTTCATTGGTGGATTGAGATCCTTTACCTTCCGTGCTCGCCATTGCCTTATTTTGAGGTTCTTGTATGAGGTATACTAGCCTGTCCTTCCCCTCCTCTTGGATAAATTGAGAAGTAGGAATGGGTGTTGGTACGGCATAATTAGAAGATAAAATGAAAGTCATGTGACAATCCAACACCTCTGGATCTAATGAGACCATGTTGCAATCCACGATATCGTCATCTTCATCCATCTGCTCGTCATCATCATCCTCCATCTCATTATCCGCTTCTGGTAGATCTTCGTCTGCCTCCATGTTTGAAGGCAGGGATCTGGACTCACCCTCCGCTTTTCTCGAAGGTGGATCAACACCTAGCTTTTGCGCTACGAACTGAGGCAAAGACATTCCGGGAGGAATACCCGATGATTTTGACCGAGCCAATATCGTAATAGGCTTGGTCGGTTCTGCTTTCGCGAGCCCGGATTCCTTGGCAACTGTTTGCCCCTCAGGAACCTTTCCTACTGTAGTAACACTCGCCTCCTTCGGTTTCCACTTCAGAATATTGGCGTTTTTTTTTCCTCCAACCTATAAGATCTTCTCTCTAGATTGAGGATTTGCTTTGTCAGACGCCGCGGTCCTAATATGATGTCATTCTGAGGAGTAATCCAGTTTCCTCCTTGGTGACTGCATTGGTGCACTCGCTGCTTGATCCGACTCTGAAAGCCTCTCATGAGCACTTCTCCTGCGAGGCGGCGAAACTTGACTACTTCGTGCTCGGCGAGTATCAACATGTGTTTTAGCTTTATACCGCCTATAGATGTCCCGTATATGTCTAATCGGGACCGAAAGCTCTGATGGGATCAACTCCCCCGTGACCAAAGCATCCAGAGTTCTTTTTGCCCTGCCATACCTCTTCTGCATGTTCCTAGTTGGATTAGGAGGTACCTCCACAGCTTTACCATTTTGCTGTTGATACCACCTATCAGTCTTGATCTCTGAACCTGATGCAGGTGGAATGTACGGCTTAGCAATAACCTCATGATCGGTTGTTTTAGAAGGACCATAAGCCGGTACAGACTTAACCCCACTGGGCCCTGGATCTTGCTGAGACCCCGTCTTGCTAGCATAGGTTTCTCGGTCATAAGGATGATATTTCGTTCGCCTGTAAGCGTCGGGCCTAGATCACTCGGGAACTGGATGGGTGTGCTTGGTCCTCTCTAAGGATTTTTGCTCAGCCTCCTTCAGTGCCAACTGCAGCTCCTCATGTGTAATAGGTAGGTGACAGCCCACCTTACAATTAAGGCATAACTTAGATCGTGGTACCAGCACCATCTCTTCCTTTTCTGGGGGATGCCCATTATTATTAGTTGGCTGCTCCGCTTCCTTATTTTCGTTGATGGCATTTACCCAAAATTCAGGTATGGAAGCCACCACCTCTTCAGCAAACCTTAACGTTCCATCATTCAACCATTCTTGAATTTCGTCCATTAACGCTACACACCCGAAGGTACAGTGGTTGTTAGAATGATGAAAGGCACAGTAGGATTTTTTCCCGGCCATATTCCCTTTTGTGGTAGGCAAGTGCTAACAAGCTTGACCCCACCTTGTTGGATCAAGACCTCCCAAATCTCTGGGGCTCTATTTGCATCGTATGTGTAATGTGCAAATTTGGAGATGCATTTGCCAGGTTCCAATTGTTGACATGGATTGGATACAAAATCAATCGTGTTCACCTGGTGGAACAGCTTAGTTTCTGTCCAAGTAGGTTCCTTCGGAGTATCTATCTTCATGACATTATCATTAATCCATATCTGGATCTGATCCTTGAGCTTGACACAATCTTTAGTATAATAGTTATTCAGGTTATGGTAGCTACAATACTTCTTACCCGCCATGTAGTCGGGCTTGGGAATGAAACCTCCATCATGGTTAAGCCGGACGAGGTTGAATAGCTCTTGCAAGATCTCTAGAGCCTTGTATGTGTTATAAGTATATGTCTCAAAGGCAGACTTAGTTGGCACAGAAGTCGTAATCTTGATTGGCTCCGTGGCCATTCTCAAATTCTTTGATTGTAGTTGTTGGCGACCAACCACTTCTACAACCGCAATCCCTTCATCCTTTTCCTCCTCAACCCAAGCCAGGTTTGGAGATGACTCGGTGTTTACAGTTGCAACTGTCTTTGAGCCAGAAGTAACACCGACTTTAGGCTTCAAAGAGCCAGGGTAATAGGTCATAGGGATGCCCTTGTTTCTTTCCCTCTTCTCCTTCATTCGATCAACCCAATGTAGCTGATTGGCCAACCTATTGGTCAGATCAGCCATATTCGCAACATATACTTGCTGAAAGCCAACTTGGACTTCCGCCTCTAACCCAGCAATAGCTAAATCGACTATAGTGTCCTCTGGAAGCTTATCCTTGCACTTGGTTATCAGCAGCTTGAAGCGTTTCAGAAAATCCATGGCTGACTCGCTAGGTTGTTGTTCTGTTCCGGCTAAGATTTTCACAGTAACCTTGGCTTCAACAACCCCAAACATGGTGTGAAACAAGATTTCCATAACCCTCCAGTCTGGAACCGAACCTGGAGCTAAATCCTTGTACCATGCCAATGCCGACCCTGTTAACGATGTACCGAACACTCGCAGCTTGAGTATGAGATTGTTCGCATATGGACCACACTCGTTGTTAAAGCGAGTGATATGAGTCTCAGCATTTTCTGAGGAATCTCCAGAGAATTGGGTGAACCGGACGTACTTAAAGTTCAGTGGTCAAGGAAGCTCATTCACCTCTGAGGGAAACAGATTAGGATAAGTTCGGTTGTATCTGGCAAACCATGCATAACCCTCATTCTTTCTTCAAACAGCCGATTCACATCGTCGACAGTTAGAACCAAGCCTTCCTCCTTTTCTGGCTCGTCGGCTTCTTCATCATCAGATGGAAGTACAGTAAACTTTCCTCCACCTCCTCTTCTCCGTTTTATAGCTTCAGAAGAGTCCACACCTCCATTTGTGCGAGACTGATTCGGAGGCCTCGTCGTACTGGAAGAACCCCTTCCTTGCCTTTTTCTGATCACCTTCTGTTGGTTCGGCTCCTCCGACTCTTGAAACTCAAAGTCCAACCTCTGTTCGAACAGTAGTGATAACTGCTCAATAGCAGTTGAGGTTTTAGTTGTCTGATCCTGCTGAGCTTTTACTTTCTCATTGAAGTCCTTAGCATGGGCAGCCATCCGGTTGGCGATTCTATCCTGCTGTTGCGCCAACCACTTCATGCTAGCTGAACTACCAGTCTGTTCCGTCCTTAGCTCGGCCAAATTAGCTTCGATCCTTTGAAGGACGTCATCTGTCCTTTCTGACTTTGCCAATACTAGGTTCAAAGATTCCATTACATCTTCGGGAGATGGAACGGTAAGGATCGTTGCGCTGTCCTTCTCAGAAACCTCTAAAAATTCTGAGGCATCAGCCATATTCTTAGTTAGAAGGCTGGCGGGTTCCTCCTGGCTGTCAGCAGCCGCTGTTATTTCAGGAACCTCTTGGCCAACCTTGATGACCTCAGAAAGATCCTCAATGCTGGCCGCCGCGCCTCCGTACTTGAGGCCCACCTCATTCTCTGATAAACCTCTGCAGTCAGCAGAGTTGTGTTTAGCGAACAGCCTGTGTTCTGGCTTGTTGCACGAAGGCATGATTCGTCGATAAGGATTAGATCCCGCAATCTTGACACTGGTCCCACTGGGCGTGCCAAAATGTTCATGGCGGAATTCGTATCCGGCGAACGGTCAACACGTGGAGTGGCGGACGTCAATCTCAGTCCTGTTGTGACGTGTGCGAGCGTGCCAGTACCTTTGAGTTAGGTAAAACTTCGATGCAGACGACCTCTGGCGAGCGTGTCTATCTGCTCCCAATTCCTGACTTCCTGATCAAGTGACTGTTACGCGGGTGTTGACAAGGCCGGCGTATGAGGCTCGAACAAGACCTAATAAGAGTATATTAGGATTTTTCTCTCAACCTATTGCAGATCGAGTAACCTTACTTTGATCCTGAGACGCAAAGCATAGCAATAATTCAAGACCGCGGGAAACGATTCTTTTCCAACCTATGGCAGATTGGTCTGTGTTTTATTACCTGAGTAACGACTCGATTGGCTACGGCGTAGCGACTGACACTGGGTGCTTCAGCGAACACGAACACGAGACGAGCAAGCGACTCTGTACGTATGGCGGCGAGGTGTGGTTCTGTACGTATGGTGGCAAGTTGCGGCTACGATGTGCGGATATGCTGGAAGCGATAGGTCTCAGCGACGCTCACACGAATGCAAGGCACACTTCGACAACCATGCAATTAAGGATACAGCGACCGGTGGCGGGCGTAAGGTTGCAGGGAGGTTAGATGGTGGTTGTTTGCAATTTGTGGAGGCTGTGCGCGTAAGATGCTCCGGAGAGGCTTTGCAAGGATTGCGATGTGCAAAAACTTGTTTGTTTGTTTGATGGTTGGGAACCTTTTTTACGTTGTACAAGAGCTCTTTATATAGAAGATGCCAAACCCCAATACTTGCGTATCAAGTAGCATAATAGATTTGGAGATCGATCAGGATTCAATTACCATAAACCAACTCCTTTTCGGATTCCTAAAGGAACCCCAAATCCTTTCCAAGAAGGAAAAGATTAAATGTATATCAGATTATCCTTTACTAAATAACCTCATGGGCCTCGAGCCATAGTCTCAGCCAAATGTCAGTTTCGGCTCAAACAACCTGAATTATGAATTTTTTGTTATTAATATTACACCAAAAATTGATACGCTTTCTTGTTTCATTAATTATTGTTTGGAGTAAGGAGAGCAACTTAAGAATTTAGTTGCAAATTACTGATCAACGTGCCTAACAGCAATTAGCCTAGGAGTGGGGGCACATATACATATAGATCTGCCATTTCATTAATCTAGAATCTGGGACTTGGGGTTTGGGCGTTTGGCACCCTAGCTAATACGGACACGAACCTAACAAGAAATTAAAGAACTTGGTGTACCCTAGCCTCTTCTCTTGCAAGAAACTATGGTCTACTACTAAGCAATCCCTTTCTGATATCTAAGAAAGATGTCACATATAAATTATCTACTATAACTGTGAATGATTGATATTTGATAATTAATTAGATTTGTACATAATATCTACTTGTTAAGCCTGATCAGGGATCGATCAAGTTACTTAATAATCAATCACCTCCATCAATTGTTGACTTTAAATCAGTTGATCTATTCAGTGATTTCAAATTTTCAACTGTTTGTTTATTTAACTAATTAATCAATTCTTGTGCAGTTGTATACGTATGTAGATTATATCAAAAGTCATATGATCGATAATTTGATATACGCAGTTCATTTGAATTCAAACCTGACTGAATAGATAAAGCTATCCCTCATTTTGGTCATTTTGAAGAATCGATTAGTTAACTTACTTTTCGATCACATATATTAACATTTTCACCGTTCAACTTTCATGTTTATATAAATAGATCATATGAGGAAGTAAAAATTTGAGAGATCGATTTTTAGGCCAATTTTTTTTATCAAATTTTTACATTTTAAACCTAGTAATTGAACGGTGAAGATGTAAAAATTTGATAAAAAAAATTGGCCTAAAAATCAATCCCTTAAAATGAACAAAATAAGAGATATCTCACTTAGTGGAATGACCCTCTCTATATATATATATATACTATCGATCATATCCATCTACTACTACTAGTAGTCGATACCTGACTGAATAGACAAAGCACGCTATATATATTTCCCGATAATATATTGAGATTCGGGTTGTTTTTTTTTTTTTTTTTGAAGATAATTACGGTTTTAATTGACAAGAGATTTTGATGGGGGTACGTACATGCTCGATCGACATGTTTTGCAGTGACGAAAATGGTATAGCATGCTGCATGCATATATATTGAGTAGCTAGCTCGCTTTGCGCTATATTCATGTAAATGAGTATGTGCCCATCTAATTAATAACCTCCTGAAATCATCCAGCCCTAATTACTAGCACTACCAGATCGGAGTGAATAGCCGACGAAAAAAATTTCGTCGACTATGCCAATTTTTCGTCGGCTATTCCTTCTGCCAACGAAATTTTCGTCGGTTATAATTCATTGGAAAAACGCCGTCGGTAATACCAATGGCCGACGAAAATAACGAAATCGTCGGCTATAGTAGAGTATGGCCGACGAATTTACCGACGAAAATTTATTTTGTCGGCCAAACGTGGGCGAAATATCCGACGAATTTCGTCGGGTATTTTCGAGTATGGCCGACGATATCGTAAACTATAGCCGACGAAATTCGTCGGCTATTTGGTTTAACAATAGCCGACGATTTTATATATTTCGTCGGTTATTTCGTCAAAATATATTAATATTTTAATAGGCATTAATTAGTTATAGCCGACGAAATAATGTCATTTTCGTCGGCTATAAAAATTATAGCTGACGAAAATTGGTAAAAATCGTCGGCTATAGTGCTTATAGCCGACGAAATAATGCCAAAATCGTCGACTATTCTTACATTTGGGGAAAAAAATTAAATTATTTTCTAAATTACCATTCCAAGCAACCTGCAAATCACAAAGACAGTCCATGTATTTGCACCAACAAGAAACACGTCTAAATGACTTACTATTTAATTCGTTCCAATATACATAACATATAACCCTAATCATCACCTAAACCACTAAAGTCCACCACATCATCCCCAGCATCCTTCTCTCCATCATGCTCGTCATCCTGCTGACCGAACTCGGGAGGTTGAGGCATTGGAGGTTCAACTAACGGCTGAAACGGGGGCGGGGGTTCAAGGTTTTGTTGTTGTGCCGCGAACATATCATACCACCAGTTTTGTTGGCCGGTGTAGTTGTGTCACCGAATTCTCTCGCATTCAGCATGCCAACTGGACAGATCTAAATAATACTGCTGTGTTCTGCGGTGTTGCTCCTGTGATCTGCGTTGTTCCTCCTGTGATCTCTAGAACTCGGCCGCCAACCTTGTATTTTTTTCTGCCAATCTCTGCACTTCCCCCCTCACCTGTTGGCTCTCCCCGCCTCCCTTCTTTTGACCTCCCTTAGTGGTCTTCAGGAGCCCTAGTCCAGAACTTCCCAAACCCCGGCATTAGTAGTTGTTTGACCGGTTTGGGAAGGCTGCGTCGAACATCCTCGCTGCCGTTTGGACATTGGATCGGTCGACCTGGCGCAGGGCTTCTGCCAGATCTGCCTCTGAAATTTTCGGTTGTGTCTCCCGAACTACTTGCTGGAACACCTCTTCTTCGGCCCGGTTCACCCTCTCCTAATTGGACGGGAAAAAAAAATTAATATTCTAACAAATATATAATTAAGTAAAATTAATAATTAAAATTTTAAAATCGTAATGAATGACTTACGAGCTGTTCTGTCGCTTGTGGATAAGCGATCTTGAACGTCTCCACGTACGGGTTGCTATCAGGATGATCTCTAAGCGCCTCCTCCTGATATTGTGCAAATGGCCTAGAACCACCATGATGGGGGGTTGTGTTACGGCGGCGGTTCGCAGAGTTTATCCGAGACCGTTCCTTTAAACAAATAATAAAATATTAGAAAAATGCATCAAAAAATATTACTGTAATAATTATAAAATAATTAAACTAATAATTAAAATTTTAACAAAATAAACATTTATAGTGAAGTTTAGTATTTACCTGCATAACTGGGTTGTTGAAGTCTACTGTCTTCAACCAACGCCACTCGTACTCCCTGAACATGAACTCTCTGGGAGTACCCATACGACCACGGTTGTCGTATTCGTTATAGTGGGAACGGAGCTCGTTCTTCCACTCTTTGAACCTACGAAAAAAATAAAAGTGCATTAGAAATATTATTAATATCATAAAATATTTCAAATTATAAGATGAGGAATTCCCAACGTAACTCAAGTTCTGCATGGAGTCCGCCCAATCCTGCTTGTGTTCGGCAATCTCGAAGTATGCCTGAAAGATAATATTTTATTAGTTTTACAATTATAACAATACCGAAAATTATTAAATATTACGATAAATAAATTAAATTTTTTAAATTACTCACCGACGCGGCGTTGTTCACCTCCCTCTTGATCTCTTCGGGCACATCAGCCCACCGTGTCCACAACATAGGGACTCTGTCCCTAATCAGTGCCCCCACGCAACCCGAGTAGTCGCGTTTTTTTTCCCCCTGAACCTCCTGATTAGGAGGTTCATTGATCTGGATCGTCCCCCTGAGATCAACAGTTCTCCTGAGCGTGTCAAAACATATGACACCTCTCGTATTCCTCGTTGAACTGCTAGCGGCTGTCCCTATCACATAAACGACGATTGGTTAATAAAATTAAATATTAGTGCGTTAATTTTAATGAAACATTTAATTAATAAAATCGAATGTTACCTGAACTCGATGACCCGTCTGTCGACTTTCCTTTTCTCCTCGCCGAAATCAGGAAGTCAGGGTTCTCAAATGGCTGCTGCTGGTATGCCTCAGCAGCACTCACGTACTGAGGCATAGCAGGCCATATGGGCACACCACGATAGTCAACCTCGGGTATCGCAGGAATATTGTACGGGAGGTAGAGCTGATTTGGGAGAGTAGGCCCCTCTGCCGAGTCAGCAGCAGACGTCGTCGGACTCGTCATCGGCTCCCGATGAACCTCAGGCATACGGACCTGAGGAACGTCTGCAGCTATCTCGTCCAGAAATAGCTGCCGACTGAACCTCGGAGCATCTGGCCCGACAGGGGGGCGTGAAATGCTCGACGGCCGCCCTGCCTGGAGAAGGGTCTGGTGCCGAGAACTGACACTCCTCCGCGGCTGGGATAAATCCACAGGCCTCCACGGCTGGGATAAATCCACAGGCCTCCGCGGCTGGGATGAATCCACAGGCCTCCGCGGCTGGGATGAATCGACATTCCTCCGAGGCAGGCTGGCGGTCCTCTCAGGCTGGCTAAGGGTCCTGTCGGAGTCTGCAGAACCGGCGGGAGTTCCAAAACCCCTAAATCTGGAACGACGGCCTCCGAATAACTGCCTAAATGCATTGGACATCTAAAGCCCGAGGCATTAATACATTAATTAATATTAAATTATATTATATTAAATAACAAATTCTAATTAATATAATAACCAATAATACTAACATATTTTAAAACATACTAACAAATTAATATTTAAATTTTAACTAATTTTAAATAATACTAACCATTAACCTAAATATAACTATTTATATACAAATATAACTATATTTCATTATTAACATATATATAATTAGACTACCAATTCATATATATAATTAATATAACAATTTATATAATTAAAATTAAATATAATTAAGCTATATATATAATTAAGCTAAATTATACAATTAAGCTACCAATTTATATAATTAAGCTACCAATTTATACGTATAAATTATACAATTATACCTAAATTATACAATTCAAATAAATTTAAAAAAAATACCTAAATTAACATAAATACCTAAATTATACCTAAATTAACATAAATACATAAATTAACAATTATATCTAAATTAACATAAATACCTAAATTATACAATTAAAATAATTAAAAAAAAAAAAAAACTTACCGGATGACGAGGAGGAGAGTGGCAGGAGGAGGCCGACCGGATGGAGGAGGAACGTCGGATCGGTCGGATGGAGGAGGAAGAGGAGATTTCGTCGTCGATTTGAGGAGGAGGAGGAGGAGAGCGGCGGTGCGGAGGTTTACAGCGGCCGATTTGAGGACGAAATGGGGAAGAGACGGAGGAGAAAGCAGAAAAAAGCCGGAAAGGTCGCGACTTTCTGGTTTTATAGCAGAAAGTATAGGCGACGAAATCCTCAATTTCGTCGGCTATTCTTTTAATGGCCGACGAAATTGAAGATTTCGTCGCCTATACTTTGAATGTCGTCGGCTATTCTTTAAATTTCGTCGGCTATACTTTGGAAGACCAACGGCCGTCGGATCTGAGCCATCCAACGGCGGACAATGAAAAGGCGCGGATCGCAAGAGTTTAGCCGACGAAATATAACTATTGGTCAAACCACTAAGTCAAACCTCTAAACGCTTAGAAATGGTAATTGGACTGTCTAAATGACGTTTTTTGGCCTGACCTTCAACAGATAATAGTTTCAAATCGATGAGACGCAACTAATCGTATAAAAATTTTCCAAAATTGATTTAACGAACGTCAGGCTACCCATAGGAAAACGGAAGTAAAAAACAGTTAACCGCAACATTCGGCACACAGATTTTGTCGGAATCTTGTCATTTTTCAACCGTAGACGTATTTCATTATTTCGGTCATATCTTATTTGACGACATATTTGCATTTGAAGAGTGTACGTATAGTAACTATTTGAAACTATACATTCACTTAAACACTTAGTAAACAAGTTAAGGAACATTAGTGCATATGTTCCGATTTTGAATCTAAAAGTTTGGAAAATCTATTCCAACGTCAGATATCACCGTTAAGATTAAATACATGTATGAAAAAAATCCAACTACATCTGACGACGTTAAAGGCTCGATCGGGACGGTCAACCGGGTGAGTCAACCCTTTAAACGCTTAGAAATGGCAATTGGCCTGTCTAAATGACGTTTTTTGTCCTCACCTTCAACAGATAATAGTTTCAAATCGATGAGACGCAACTAATCGAATAAAAATTTTCCTCAAAATATTTACCGACCGTCAGGCTACCCATAGGAAAACGGAAGTAAAAAACAGTTAACCGTAACATTCGGCACACAGATTTTGTCAGAATCTTGTCATTTTTCAACCGTAGACGTATTTCATTATTTCGGTCATATCTTATTTGACGACATATTTGCATTTGAAGGATGAAGCAATGGTTTGTCGATAGTGATAGAAAATGGAAGGTGATTTTTTTTGTTTTTTTTTTTAATCATAGCCGATGAAATCAAACCTAGTACTCGTCGGCTATTCTTTTTGTCGTTTTCTGTCTAAAATAAAATATGTATTTTTCAATATAGTTTTGGCCGACGAAATCACGCATTTTTCGTCGGCTATTATGAATATAGCCGACGAAATAATGCATTTTTTGTCGGCTATTCTTCGAAAAAAATAAAAAAATCAGTGGTGTTACACCTCTCGTATTCCTATGTCCTGTTCATATATAACCAAAATTGAACATAAAAAAAACAGAAACCCAGCAGTCAACATATTTCAAATTTTTTTTTAAGGGGTTTGGAACCCAGCCTATGCTGGGAGGCTCATCCCCACGCCCGTTCATTAGAAATGAGTGGATTACAAATGAAAGGATTACACCATCTAAATTACTTAATCCGTCGGATTGTAATCAGAATCATTGGATGAGTCTTCTTCGGTTTCTGAATTGCTCGATAGGGGTAATCTATGTCGTTCCTCACCACTAGAGTCCTCGTTAGTTTCTTCATTTGGATCAACATCAACAAGCAGTGGCTCTTCACGTGGACTTCGCACCGGCGTGTCTAGGCGAATAAAAGAGGAGTCAGGAATACCGTTTGAGTTGGGCTCTTGATACGCGGTGCCCCTTCCTCGTTCTCTCCAGCCACTCCAAGTGTAGACGCCCGGTAAATGTTGCGATGGTGGATGGTGTTGACTACTTTCCACGGGTCACCCTTGGCGAGATCATCAAGATAAAACACTTGTTTCACCCATGTGGCTAAAACGAACGGGTCGTCCTCATACCATGATGTACTTGTGTTCACAGAAGTTATGCCGTATTGATCGGTTTTCATGCTCTGCGGCCGTGTGTCAAACCATCTACACTTGAAAAGGTGCACTTTCATGCCTTCCCCATAATGCAGTTCCACAACTGAATGGAGAACACCGTAATAGTCAACTCCATCATCCCCACCATGTGCCATAACCCCTGAATTTTGTGTTTTCAGTCTAAGGTCTCTCTCTTCACATCGAAATAACACACCATTCACCTTGCACGTCGCATGAACTTTGGAATAGACCGACTTCATCGCCAGAAGTTTGAGTTCGTGCGACCAATTAGGGTGATTATCATTTTCAATAAGGTCCATCTGCAACCATCAGAATCAACTATAAATATGAATAATTATACACAATAATATATAAATACGTATGGAATAGTGTTAAAGTTACGTACCCAGCGGCCGAAATACTCTGCGAATGTCCGGTTGTGGTAATCGAGATCACCTCCTACTTGGTCACAGTTTAGATGCATGTTCTTCCAAAACTGAACTTCTGGAGAGTTAATTAGAACCCACCAATGTGCAATGGCTACCTCATAATCTTTCAACTTGTAGGAAACTGACATTTTTCCACCGACTACAACATCGTCGGAGAGTATGGAAAGATTGAACTGTGAAGGTACATCTTTCGGTATGCTTTCCTGTAACGCTCCTAAATACAGCTTCATGTAGGTGACGCACTCGTGCGCAATATATGCTTCAGCTATACATCCTTCAGGTGCGGATCTGTTTTGGACAAAATCACCGTATTGTCCAAGTTGCCTATAAATCAAGTTTTTAAAGTGTTATGATAATACATTAATACTAAATCACATATATGGATGAAGAAATTAACATAAGGTGTAAAATACGTACCTTTCCATCGGATACATCCAAGTGAAGTGCACAGGACCGGTAAGCAACAACGGCCGAGGAAGATGGATCATGAGGTGAGGCATGATGTCGAAAAAATTTGGAGGAAATATCATCTCAAATTTACACATGATATGAACGATGTCTTGTTCCAGTTCCTGGAGGTCAGATTTTCTCACTTCCCGTGTGCATACCGTCTGGAAAAATCTTGCCGACGCTACTAACGGGTCCATAATGTGACGGGAAAGGAACGGTCGAATGAAAACAGGGAAGAGACGTTGTAGCAGGATATGATTGTCATGACCTTTCAACCCGTAAAGATTGTTGAATTGTCTGTTCACACACTTGGCTATATTTCCAGCAAAGCCTGAAGGATACTTGGCCCGACTTATCCAATGGTAAATTTCTGATTTATGCTCAGGCTTGACGGTGTAAGAAGCTTGAGGCATTTTTCTCTTCCCTTGTTTCAACCATAGTTGTTTTCTGATATTCATGTTTTGCAGATCAGTGCGAGCCTTAGGACCGTCTTTCGTCTTCCCCACCAAGTTCAGCGTTGTGCCCACCACACTTTCAGAAACATTTTTTTCTATTTGCATAACGTCTAGGAAGTGACGGATCAGCAACTCACACCAGTACGGGAGTTCCCACAATATGCAGTTATGTGTCCAGAATTTGTACTCCTCAGGTCTTTCAGGTATTTCCGCTACAATATCGGGATGATTGCTGAGGGGCCCAAAATCATACTCATTAAGAACTGCTAAAATTTCTCTTCCCGTCCATCTTCTAGGAGGACCACCGTGTTCTTCGGTTCCATCAAATGCGGCGGACTCGTAACGCCAGTGGTGATCTGCCGGAAGGAACACACGATGACCCATTCTGCATATCTTGTTGCAATGAGGGGTGCTCCCATAATCGCTGAGGCACTCTGGACAAGCCTTGTATCCCCTAACAACGCTGCCTGACAACATCCCATAAGCAGGAAAATCACTGATGGTACCAATAACCATGGCATGCATCTGGAACGTCTCCTCCTTGTACTTGTCAAAAGTGGGATGACCGACGTCCCACAATACCTTAAGCTCTTCAATCAATGGTCTCATATACACATCAAGACATTTCCCTAGGTAACAAGGCTCCGGAATCAACAACGTCAACATATTATATTCCTTCTTCATACACATCCACGGAGGAAGGTTGTAAGGTACCAAAACCACCGGCCATATATTGTATGAAAGACTCATGGTGCCGAAAGGGTTGAACCCGTCGGTTGAGAGCCCGAGCCTGACGTTTCTGACATCTGACGCAAAATGAGGAAACTCATTGTTTATATGCTTCTATGCCGCTACGTCAGAGATGTGTGTCATGATATCTGCGTCTCCCGCGTCCCGCTCACCGTGCCATCTCATAGGTTTTGCGGTGGTTTCTGACATGTACAACCGCTCAAGCCTATCTCTCAACGGGAAATACCGAAGCACTTTCACAGGTTTCCTATTGCCTGCTCCCGTCAACTTATATCGGTCAGACTGACATATCGGACATGCGTCAAGGCTAGCAAGGTCATTCCCTTCTGCATCTTTACCCCAGAAGAGAACGCAGTCAAATGCGCATGCATGGATCTTAATGTAGGAAAACCCTAGATCTTTGAGGATCTTCGGACCTTACGGTGATTGGTAGGATTACGATGACTCTCCTCCAACAACGAAGAAGTGTACTGTAGATATTCATCCACTTGCCTGATGCTCGATTTTGTCTCGACTTTAATCCTCATTACCTCTGTTTCTGCCTAAACCCGGGGGTCTAGTAGATACTTGATGAATCCAACTCTATCTCCTGCAATCCTGCTCACTAAGGGGAATACCGGGCAGGCCGGCCTTCACCTCTCCGATGCCTAAGTTAGTATAGTTGGAATGTATATAACTAAGGCACGTATGTAAGCAGGGAGAGAGACAAGTTACCTCATAAAGAGGGTAGTTGGGGCCCATATATAGGTGGTTGGGGGTAAGGGCTGGCCTTACTCTTCGATGTGGGACTGGTTCCCTTCTGCTTATACCTTCTGGTGCCCTCTTAGGCAGGTTGGCGCCCCCGGCCCCTGGGTCCCTAGAGGCAGGATAGAGTGCCAGGCCCCGAGGCCGGGTGCTGGTGATCCGGTCCCGACCCTTGGGCCGGGCCCTGGTGCGCTTGCTGCGGGTCTGTGGGCCTGTTGTAGCCTCTCTGCGGTTACTGTCAACAAGTCCCCCAAGTTCCCGGTCAAGTGCAATCTTGAATGGGGACTTAACTGTCTTACTCTTGCCCTGTAGACCCGCAGGGTTACCAACCTACCGGTGCCCAGTTCCCCAAGTCCGCGTTAAAGATTGGGCTTGACCGAGGTGAGTAGCCGTCGTTGATGGTAAGTGAAATTTTTATAAGTATATTTATAATATCGGGGCCTGGGCGGTCTGCCATATCGGGTCGAGTCCCGGAAATGAGATGCAGCTGGGTGGACCTCGACCGGTGCCCGGACGCAATGCCATTTCGGCGAGTCCCCCAGTTTAGAATGCCTCAAAGTTCCTCGGTTCTCGGGAGGTCGACCGGGCGTCCTGCCATATCGAGATGAGTCCCGGAAATGAGATGCAGCTGGGCGGACCTCGACCGGTGCCCGGACGCAATGCCATTTCGGCGAGTCCCCCAGTTTAGAATGCCTCAAAGTTCCTCGGTTCTCGGGAGGTCGACTGGGCGTTCTGCCATATCGAGACGAGTCCCGGAAATGAGATGCAGCTGGGCGGACCTCGACCGGTGCCCGGACGCAATGCCATTTCGGCGAGTCCCCCAGTTTAGAATGCCTCAAAGTTCCTCGGTTCTCGGGAGGTCGACCGGGCGTCCTGCCATATCGAGACGAGTCCCGGAAATGAGATGCAGCTGGGCGGACCTCGACCGGTGCCCGGACGCAATGCCATTTCGGCGAGTCCCCCAGTTTAGAATGCCTCAAAGTTCCTCGGTTCTCGGGAGGTCGACCGGGCGTCCTGCCATATCGAGACGAGTCCCGGAAATGCTAGCCTACGGGAGGGCCTGTTGGTGCGTGGACTAGGCCAACAAACATCCCGGAGAGTGTTACGGCCGTACTGAGGCATTGGTTAACACTTGCTAGTTCTTCTCAGCTTTTGTTGGTTAAGCATTGAGGTAATGTGCAGGTTTGTTAGCCTGCGGGGAGACTTGTTCTTTTTTAGAGAAACAATCTGCCCAGTGGAGTGGCGTTGAGATAACGAGTCTCGCCATGTATCCCCAAATGTATCACAGTTCAGTGTGATGCAGGGTTTTTATCCTGCTGGACAAGAGTACATGGGTTAAATGTAAGCTCGCCCGGGTTTATAAAGCCCATGCGTTTAGAAGCCTTTGCTGTTGGCTCGTTCCTGCCCGTAGGCGAAGGAAGGTGACAACCGGTAGAATGCCTTGGAGTGGGTTAAATGTCCCAAAGCCGGTGGAATGTCATAGTGCTGGGTGGATCTTGACCGGGCGATATGCCATGTCGAGACGAGTTCCCCAGTGATATGCGACGAAGGTGGTGTTAAAAGGGGAGGGTGCATACCTAGATAAATGCTCTTGAAGCAGTTGGAAAAAAATCACAAGCGGTGAGAGGTCTTCAAAATATACGAGGAAGAAAAGCCATGCAGCCGGTTGAATGATCATATTTGTGAACCGCCCTGGCGCCGGATTGAGTCGGAGTTGACTTTCTGGGGAAACGAGGGGAATGGACGCCTCGTTATTCGCTCCTTCTCCCTAAATGCTGCTGATAAGTGGGACAGGTGGCGGACATGCGATAAAGGGGAAAGCCCATCAGTCCCATCAGCTATGCTAGATGGGATCCCTTATCCATGCTGGGACACGTGTCGATAGAGAGCGGTCTGAGATGGAGGGAATCCACGGCTGGGGTTTCGTTGCCTTTCTTGTTGCCTTATTTATTGTTCACTCTGCTCGCCCCCTTCCACAGTTTGCCTAGACCCTTTGCCTTCTACTCTCCTCGTCCACCTTGCTGCAGATCTGACTTATTTTGTTTTAGGATTATGGCGTCTAGGAGACCTGCGCATCATGGCGGCGCCAGCCGTGGGCCCAGAAGGCACGAGCTATTGGATGGCGACAAGGCGATTCTCTGCGACGAACCAATTAGAAGCATGGATGAGAGAGAGATCAGGGAGTTTAGAGCGAAGTGGGACATCGATCCTTCTGTTAAACTTCGAGGGCTGCGTCCCGGAGAACTGGTCTGTAACCCGAAACCGGGCTGGGTTGCGGTTTTCGATGATCAGTTCCGACACGGACTATCGCTGCCGCTACCGGAATTTGTTCAGTATATGCTCCCGTCGTGGAGGCGGTTGGTCGAAGGACTCAGGTGCCGGAAGCCAGTCGTAGCTCTGTTGATGGAACTGGCAGGTTCGTGGTTGCTACCCTCGAAGCCCTGGGGCTTGACCGAGAGAACCCTGAGACTGGTCGATTGGGCGAGAACAGGGCAAAGCCCGTGGAACTAGCTGTTCGGGTAAGTGTTCTTGTGCTTCCGCTTCTCTTGGAGTGGTACGAGCTAATGTTCGTTAATTTATGCCTCGCAGCTGGTTCATAGCCTTTGCGCCGCCTAGCCCAGAGGGGAGGCTGCTGCGGTTTTGGAGGAGCGGGTGGAGGAGCTAAGCGTGCGGGCGGACGTGGCAGAAGCCAAGCTTGCGGAGGAAAGAGAGGAAGTTGGTCGGTTGGGCACCGAGCTCGTGCGAGAGAAAGAACTAACCGGTCGGTTGTGCCATGACCTGCATCAAGAACGGGAAAAGGCCGATCGACAAACTGCTACGCGGGAAGGGCGGGTCGCAGAGTTGGAGACGAGGGTTTTGGAGCTGCAGCACCAGGCCGTTGCCCGGGAAGGGAGAATTACGGAGCTGGAGGCGAAGGTTTTGGAGCTGCAGAACCAGGTCACAGTGGTCGCCCAAGGAAGGGAGAAGCTGTCGAAATCCCAGCTTGCCGAAGTAGCTGATAAGGCTGTCGACAACTTCCGGGAGTCGGTGGAGTTTGAAAAGATGCTGGACGCGGCCCGGGAGAAGGGCATCACCGACGCTTATCTGGAGTGGAAGGAGAAAGGATGGCTTGATGCTAAGCAGATGGAGGCTGATATAGCCTTGACTGAGATGGTGGAGCAGGAGCAGGCTCTAAAAAGCGGCGGGCCTGGGGTTGGAGGCTCCGGGGGCGGTAGCTAGCTGTTTACCTTGTAAATGCACATCTTGCATTACTGTAGTTTATTTATTGAAACCGCGTATTGCAATATTAATGTCAAATACACCGTTGTCGTTCTGTGACCGCCACTACCTAGGGTAGAACCGTAGGTGCTGGATATTCCATGGCCGGGTGGAATAGATGCCCTCGGTGTCTATAATGTGGAATGTTGCCGGTCCGACGGCCGCAGTGATCTGGTAGGGCCCTTCCCACGTTGGTTCTAGGGCCAACGGTTTTTTCTGGATCTTCCTCATGACCCAGTCCCCGACCTGGAGGTTTCTCTCCCGGACCCTTCTGTCATAATACCGGGCGATCCGCTGCTTGTAGGTTTGGTTGCGCATATGTGCCTGGTCGCGGCGCTCCTCGATGAGGTCCAGGTTGAGTAATAGCCCCTCGACATTTGTCTCGGCGTCGTAATTCTCTACCCTGCCACTGGGTATACCAGTCTCTACCGGGAGTACCGCTTCGCTCCCGAATGCCATGCAGAACGGGGTCTCTCCTGTTGCCTCTGCTGCTGTTGTCCGGATGGCCCATAGCACTGCGGGAAGTTCTTCGGCCCAACATCCCTTCTTAGCATCCAGCTTCTTTTTTAGGAGGGTCTTGATAATCTTATTGACCGCTTCTACTTGGCCGTTGATCTGTGGGTGCGCCACTGAAGCGAACAACATCCGAGTCCCCATAGAGGCTGTGTACTGGATAAGATCAGCATTATTGAACTGTGTCCCATTATCCGTGACAATAGTCTGCGGTACCCCGAATCGGCAGTAGATGTTCTTCCATAGGAACTTTTTAACCCGTTCCTCAGTGATCTTTATCATGGGTTCTGCCTCGACCCACTTGGTCTGATAGTCTACTGCCACGATGGCGTACTTGTACTGTCCTATAGCCGTTGGGAAAGGGCCGATGATGTCCAATCCCCATTGTGCAAATGGCCACGGTGCCAACAGGATTGATAACGCGATTGCCGGGGCATGAGGTATAGAGGCGTACATGTGGCACTTGTGGCAGCCGCCTGATATTTTTCTTGACATTGCCGCCATGTCTGGCCAGAAATACCCCGCTCAGAGCGATTTGTGGGATAATGATCTTGCGCCGGAGTGATTACCGCATACCTCCTCGTGGATCTCTCGCATGATAGCCTCGCCTGCCTCTTTTGTCACACACCTCAGCTGGGGGAAGCTGTGCCCCCTTTGGTATAACTGGCCATTGAGGAGACCGTACCGGGCGCACCGGAGGTGTAGTCTTCTGGCCTCTACCGCATTCTGGGGGCTGGTTTTGTCAGTCAAATACTTGACTATTGGATCCATCCAGCTTGGCGGCGCTTCTTCTACCGCAAATATCTCAGAGATGGTTTTGTTTATACTTGGCTGCTGGAGAGTTTCCATTTTTGCCCTCCGGTACTCTGGAGGGTAGTTTCCGGTTGCCAGCCTTGCGAGGGCATCCGCGTGTCTATTTTCCTCTCGGGGAATGTGTTGGATCGTGGCGCCCTCGAACGGCTCGATCAAGGTTTTGGCCAGAGCCTGGTAAGCGGACAGCTGGGGGTCCTTGACCTCGAACACCCCGTTCATCTGGTTCACCACTAGGCTAGAGTCGCTGTATATCTCCATGGACGAGATTCCCAGCTCCTTGGCCAGTTGCAGACCGGCTATGAGGGCCTCATACTCGGCAGCGTTGTTGGAGGTGCCAAAAAGGAACCGTAAGGCATACTCGTATGACTGGCCATCGGGCGAGGTCATCATGACACCAGCACCGCTCCGCCTGGCCGTTACGGAGCCATCCACGTAAAGCTTCCAACCGGTGGGGAGGCCTGGCGCGGCCTTTGTGGCTCGTACTGCCTCGGTGTCCTCGCACTGGTCGGGGTGCGCTTCTACCGCCATTGGGGTGAGCTCACATATGAAGTCCGCAGCTGCCTGCCCCTTGATGGCCGTTCGCGGGGCGTAGATGATGTCGAATTCTCTCAGTTCAACTGCCCACCGCACGAGCCTACCACTGGTCTCCGGCCTTTGTAGGATCTGTCGCAGAGGGTGATTGGTATACAAGGTGATGGAGTGAGCCTGGAAATAATGCCGGAGCTTCCTGGCACTAACAATCAGGGCTAGAGCCAATCTCTCTATGTCGGGGTACCGGCCCTCTGCTCCAGTGAGTCCCTTTCCCGCATAGTATACCGGGAGTTCGAGCGTTTCTTCCTTCCTAATGAGAGCCGCGGAGACGGCCGTCGCGGATGCAGCTATGTAAAGGTATAGCATTTCGCCCGGCACTGGTTTGGATAGGAGAGGCACTGCCGACAGATATGCCTTGATAGACTGGAACGCTGCTTCATGCTCCAGTGCCCAGTGGATTTTCCTGGTCTGCTGTGCCTTGAGCAATTTGAAGAACGGGGTGCATTTGTCGGTTAGGCGGGAGATGAATCTGGCGAGGGCGGCTAACCGGCCGGTCAACATCTGGACCTGGTTTCTCTCCTCTGGCGTTTCCATATCTAAAATCACCTGGACCTTCAGCGGGTTGGCCTCTATCCCTCGCTGGCTGATGATGTGGCCTAGGAATAGGCCCTCTGAAATTCCGAAAATACATTTCTTTGGGTTTAAGTGCATTCCGAATTTGAGCATCTTGCCGATGACTACAGCCAAATCCCGGACGTGGGCCCCTGCAGTCAAGCTCTTGACCAGCATGTCATCCACATAAACCTCTACGGTTTTACCCATTTCTTGCTCCAGCATTTGGTTGACCGTTCGCTGGTAGGTGGCCCCTGCGTTCTTCAGACCGTACGGCATCCTCTTATAACAGTAGGTACCTCGGTCGGTTGTGAATGATGTGTGCTCCTCATCACCCGGGTGCATCCTAATCTGATTGTATCCGGCGTAAGCGTCCATGAAGCTGAGCATCTTAAAACCGGACGTGGAATCTATAAGCTGGTCAATCCGGGGGAGCGGGAAGCTGTCCTTTGGACACGCCCGGTTCAGGTTAGTGAAGTCCACACACATACGCCATTGGCCGGTTCCCTTCTTTGGTACCATAACTACGTTAGCGAGCCAGCGGGGGTACTGGACTTCCCGGATAAACCCTATACTCCTCAATTTCTGTACCTCCGCTCTGATTGCCTCATACTTTGCGGGACTGAAAGATCTCCTCTTCTGCCTTACCGGGGGAACGCTGGGTAATAAATTTAGCTCATGCACGGCTATCTCCGGGGATATGCCCGGCATGTCCTCATAGGACTATGCGAAGACCGAACCGTTGTCCTGGAGGAAGGCTATGAGCTCTTGCCTAACAACCGGATCGAGCCGCGTCCCTAATACGACAATTCGCTCCGGATGGTCTACCGAAATGCAGATTGCTTCGGTTTGTTCCACGGCCGCAGGTGGCTCCAGTTTCTCGATGAACTGCCCGACTCTTTTTGTCTTGACGTCATCACGTGGGTCAATGTTTAGATCCGGCGCGGGTGCCTGCTGAGCGGTTGTGAAGACCTCGGTCCGCTTCCTCCCGTGGGTCACGGCTTCTGTGTAATACTTGCGGGCGATCCTTTGGTCCCCGCGTATGGTAATGACTCCGGCCGGTGAAGGCATCTTCAGCATTAACATATGGCCGGCAATAAACGTTTTGAGCCTCCATAATCCTGGCCGACCGATTATGCCATTGTACGATGATAGGCAGTCGACAATGATGAACTCCAAATGCTCCTCTCTGGTTCTGTATCCCTCGCTGAAGATGATCGGTAGGTAATCCGATCCCAGGGGCTGGACGACCTCACCGGAGAAGCTTATGAGCGGCTCGTTATCCTGGGATAACTTGTTCCTTCCTCTCTGCAACCCCTTGTATGCATCCCGGAACATTACGTTGACCGAGGCTCCGGTATCAATCAGCATACGACTGGTTATCCAGTGGTCTATTTGGATCGTAATGAGGAAGGGGTCGCTGTGCGGTTGGATCAAATCCCCCGGTTCTTCCCCCTCGTAAAAGGTGATCGATCTCCATCCGGTTTTAGCGGCTTAGCCGCTTCTTTCGCAGAAGGCGTATACCTCCTTCCCTCGGACCGATCTTAGGCACCGCTTCTTCGAGCTCCGGGTAAGTCGATCTATACGATCCCCGCCGTGTATCATGTTAATGCTCCCGTGCACTTCAATGCCCCCAGGAGTGCGGGTGCTTATAGTTCCCACCTGCCGAGGCCGCGGTTGCTCGTTGTTGGGGTCCTTCTGGCGGGCCCGGTCGATTACGACCGCTATCTGGGCTTTTCGGTCATCGGTCCGAAGGGCTAGATCTTTGGGCTTTCCGGGTGGCAAAATAGCCAAGGCCCGCGATGGTCGCTCTGCTGGCGTAGCAGCTAGAGGCCGCGCCGAACGCACAAACGGCTGTTTTCTTCCTGATCGGGAACCGTCGCCATCGCTCCGCCGGGGTTGCCATTCCTCCCGTGGGTCTGCTTTCCTAGTGGCTGCGGGCGCTCGGCTACGATCTAGCCATCCGGCTTTGCCCCCATGGGACGGCTGCAGGTCGTCCGCTATTCGCTTGGGCGCCTTGTCCCCGTATGTGTCATGCTCTGCCTGAGTGTGCCTAACGGCCACAGTCATCAGCTCGTCGTACCCCAGCGGCTCCTGCACTAGCAAGTCGTACGAAAGTTCCCCGGGTCTTAAACCCTGCTTGAAGGCCATCCCTGCGATCTGCTTGTCCAGGTTCCTGACCCCGGCCGTGGCAATCTGCCACCGGTTAACGAAGGCACGTAGGGGCTCGTTGTCTGTTTGCATGCAGTCAAAAAGGATTGTGGATGCCTGTGCTGTCCTGGCTCTTAGAATGAACCGGCCGACGAACTTATCCGCCAACTGCTCGAAGGTTTCGACTGAATTAATTGGTAGCTCGTAGAACCAATTCAGCGCCTCTCCTGAGAGCGTTTCTTGAAATACATTGCAGCACGTGGCGTCCGAGTAGCCCCTCACCCCTGCTTGTGACTTGAAGCTGTCCAGGTGCTGGTACGGACAGCCCGCCCCGGAATAGGTCAACTTTAGAGGCCTTTGGCTTCCAGATCTTCCCGATTCCCTAATTCGGCGCGGGAAAGGTCCAATACGCTCGTTGAACCGCGCGTCACCCTGCTGCCGCCCTGCCATTCTCTCACTGGCCTCCATGCGGCCCTTCATGTCTGCTACTGAGGCGGAGAGTGCCTCGAGCGCTCGAGCGGTAGTGCTTTCCTGTTCGGTTGACGCCGGGCCCGTGCGGTACGGGGGCTCGACCGGGCCGGAGTTCTTTAAAGCTTCCGAAAAGAGTAGCGTGTCCATATGCACGGTCTTTCTTCTTCCCGTGGCCTGTCCTACCTCAAGATGCGGGAACTCGCTAGCCTTGCCTGCTGATCGCGGTGCTGCTCGAGGAGTGCTCTGCTGACCCTCTCGCTCCAGGGCCGCCACCAGGGCGATGTTGACTGCCTCCAATTCTCGGCACCGGGCCTCCGCTCTTAGCCGATCTTGATCACCCTCCGCTCGCAAGCGCTCGACCTTTGCCTTCATCTTTTTAATTTCTTCCGGATCCTTCTGGTCGGTGCTCTCTGGTTTCCGGTGATCATGAGTTCTATCACTGACGGAAGAAAGGGCGAACCTCGTACCGACCTCAGCCTTTATGTTACGGGCTGGGTCGGGGAACTGAATTCTCGCTCTCGGTTTTTCCCCGCTGGCTTTTATCTTCCTCCCCTCCATTGTTTCCGGACTGAAGGATGCAGCTACTTCTCCAAAGGATTGATAGAGCAACACAACTTTTTGTACGAATTCCCACAGACGGCGCCAATTGTTTCTGCCTAAACCCGGGGGTCTAGTAGATACTTGATGAATCCAACTCTATCTCCTGCAATCCTGCTCACTAAGGGGAATACCGGGCGGGCCGGCCTTCACCTCTCCGATGCCTAAGTTAGTATAGTTGGAATGTATATAACTAAGGCACGTATGTAAGCAGGGAGAGAGACAAGTTACCTCATAAAGAGGGTAGTTGGGGCCCATATATAGGTGGTTGGGGGTAAGGGCTGGCCTTACTCTTCGATGTGGGACTGGTTCCCTTCTGCTTATACCTTCTGGTGCCCTCTTAGGCAGGCTGGCGCCCCCGGCCCCTGGGTCCCTGGAGGCAGGATAGAGTGCCAGGCCCCGAGGCCGGGTGCTGGTGATCCGGTCCCGACCCTTGGGCCGGGCCCTGGTGCGCTTGCTGCGGGTCTGTGGGCCTGTTGTAGCCTCTCTGCGGCTACTGTCAACAACCTCCATCACACTTTGAAGAACTGTCTTCTCAGAACTTGAAGACACAGGGGTCTGTTACAATGCAATCAGTTTGTTGTACTTGTCAAAGGCAGCAGTGTTGACAACTTGTGGGAAGGGCTGCACCGGGTCATTCATATATTGTTCCTCACGTACACCGCTTTCAAAAGGAAACACGTCGTTGACGAATGCCATTGTTGGATCGTTGGATATACTACTACTGCCCGCCTCAAAAAACTGTCCATGATCATGCGATCCATCTAATGATGGCTCACCGTGATATATCCAACGTTTGTACTTCGGCCAAAACCCATTACTCTTTAGCTGCTCCCATACTGTCATAATCGGAAATCGACACATATCACTACGACACTTACATTTCTTGCACGGGCAATAATGGTATTCATTCCCGTTTGCATTTTTCTCGACGAACTGCAAAAAATCCACAACTCCTGTAGTGTATCGTCGGTCATGCCTTGGAAGTGAAATCCAACTCTTATCCCGATCCATATATAGCCTGATAATAATATATATGTATAACTTTAATTAATAAGAAATTAATTAACACATACATATATATATATATAAATCTTTAATAATTAATTGCATTACAATATATATTATTATCAACATCAACTCATCTATATATACCATTAACAACCATTATTTAAGTTACACTATATATCAACCATTATTTAAGTTAATTACACTGTCAACAACTATTAATTAACAACTCATCTACCCGGTGTTTCTTCCCCGATCCCGCCTTCGTCGCCTCCACCTACCTAGCCCAGCATCAACGACGTCGATCTGGCTTTGTCCTCGACGCCGCCCGCGCTAGCGAATCCAAAACCGGCACCCATAGTCGATGGCCGCCGTCCCCACCACCTTTGCCGACAAAGCTTCGTCGGCAGAAGCTTGATCTCAACCAGGACAAGTTGGGCCTGACCCGGATCTGGGTGACCCGACCCAAGAAAAAAAAAACAGAATTTTCTTTTTGGGATAAAAATTTGAAGGTAATTTTGGAAATTACCGTATAGTAATTTATATTTACTGTGTGACTATTCATATGGATATTGTTTAAATGTGAAAATCATATGAAATTATTTAATTTATATGATAAATGTGAAATATATATGATTAAAGTGACTAATCATATGAATATTATTTGTTTTTATGTGGCATAACAATTACGATACGGGGATCAATATGTGACGACTACTTGGAGACGGAGATAAAACAATCGCTTCATATGAAGTTTATTTGGCAAACTGACAGTATGAATTTCGCTAAATCTCTATCATATAATGCTTTTATTAAATCGCATTAATATTTATTTAAATGTTAAATATAGAGCATTATATGTTCATTTTTGCTGTTAGATAATTATTTTATTTAACATGTTATTTAGTTTAAGCATTGCCCTGATAATGTAATTTCATGAGCATTGTAATATAAAGAAAAAGTGACAAACCTATACTGTGGAAAAGTATTTTCACAAAGCAAGAAAAATATGACCATTACAAATTTTGGTCTTGAGATCCAATTTTAATTTCTTGAAATTTTTTTCATCATGGATATCTTCTTGATTATATAAAAAGCAACGATAATGAAATTTCATTAGCTTTACATGCAATGAAAATGGAAAAATCAAAATTTTATGTGATAAAGTAATTTCACAAAACATCAGATTTACCATAATGTATCTTGGTTTATTTTAGTTGTCGTGAATGTTATTTAGACCGCGAAGCTAATACATTTTCTCCTTCCCTTATTTTACAGATGGTTTAACCATCACAGTTTGGCTTTGACACATTGGACTCTGAAGAACTTGAGTACCAAATTTCCCTATTTAGCCAACTAAGGCTTGAGCATGGTATATCTATGCAAATTGCTTTATGTAAATAGCTAAGAAATAATTACAATATCTTGAACGACAATTTAAGGTCTGAGAAAAAGAAATTTCCTGAAACAAATTATGCAAAGTAATGCAACAACCCTAAAACAAAGGGCAATGATGATGTAAGTTCTGAGAAAACAAAGAGTAATGACGATGTAAGGTCTTAGACAAAGATATTTCTTGGAACAAATTGTGCAAAGTAATGCAAACAATCCTAAAACAAAGGGCAATTACGAAGGACGTAAATATCTCTATATTCATCCAAAAGCAAGTGGAGACAATGTACCATTTGAAAAGATGACATAGGGGACATGTCATATGCAGTGAAGCACTCTGCCATTGTTGTAAATCAATGAAGTATTGATACATACATTACAAGCTAGCAAAGAATTAGCTGTGACTTATAATAAGTATAAAGAATCATACGAGTACGCAGATTTTAAAAAAGTATCTTCAATATTAAATAAGAACATTGAAAATGAATTTACAACTAAAAGCATACAAAATGGGAAGAAGATGTCAATGAAACGACTCATCATTGCAGCTATTAAAAGAGCAAAAAAGATCTGGCTCAATCCAAAATAGACGTTGGTTAGTCTACTTTTAAATTTTTCAAGATATCCTTATACAGGCTATTACGTCTAAAATAGACTTTTGGTCTTAAAGTTTCTATCTCGCAATTGGACAAGACTAAATATAATCGTTGGCATGTTAATTCTTGAATTTTCTCTCAATGAATTGAGATTATTCAAATTTTATTCATAATATACATGATTCAATTTTCTGCATCTAACTTTGCAAAGTATTGTATAAAGTAAAACAACATATCATAATATAGGCATGAAACAAAGAACCGTGTGCAAAGAAATGCACAATGTAATCCCTAAAATAATAGTACTGAAGAACAGTAGTACTATATCAATAGTATATGATAATAATTAGTATATCAAAGAAAGTGATAAGGATCAGTATATCTTTTCCTTTGGGATTCATAATACACCTGCCTAATCGGGATTACAATATCTTTTATTATAATCCTCATCGAGTTACTCTAAGGAACTTGAGTTACGTTTCGATGTATATATTGAGCATATGTCATATTAACAATTTATGAGATAAGAGAAAATTGAATTTGTCCTATACTTTAAAGAAATTTATGCCACGATGTTCATGTGAAAAAGACACAAATGAGAATTCATTTGAACTCTTTTGCATTACCTCTAATGACTGTGAATGTAAACGAGTATTAGAGAAGTTTATATGTCAACTTAGTATGTTCTAAGTAACCGCTAATTGAATCCAACGTCATAAGAAAATGATTTTTTGGAATTCTGACATAGATTGGCTTTGATCTGGTGATCTGTACATTAAAGAAACTACTATGGACACCCATAATTTGGATGAATAGAAGCAAACACCAGAAGAATATGGTTCACATACGAAACCGAGGACAACCAAAGAACATTTTATCCTCAAATATTATTTCGACATAATTCATGTAAGGTTGAAAACGTGTGTTCAATTCCTAAATTCCACCGCTCCCCTAAGGTGGCATTATAATATATTTGATGCACAAGTATATGCATTTATACCCTATTTTGCTTCTAAATCTGTCGTAATTTTATGGATAAAAGTACATCATTCAAAGCCTATTCGTTAAAGCAATTATGATTGAGATCATCATATGCAAAGGACACATGAGTTTCTCATTATGTTGTTATATTGAATCCAAAGAGGATTCAGTGGATTGATTCAACCAACTTGCGGACATCATAGATATTTTATGGTGTTGGTTGTTGGGTCGACACGTTGGTCACGTGTCATGACACCATCCACAATTAAAATTTATGCTGCTTATGCTAGAAAGTCAAAGCACCTAGGCCGGGTTAATTTCCGTAGGTGCAATGATTTTATAACTTATTATATGGGATCTGTAATGGACATCATATTCCTATATAAAAACCCAATTGGTCTCACGGAAAACGACTACAGTAATAGTCTTGATATTGGTAACGCACACCAATACTTCCGTTTTGGGCTATGCAATTTTGCATGCAGCGTTATTTATTCATCTTTGGCCATCATCATTGAACAAACTTATACCATAGCTAGTGACTATGTGTGAGAATTTTACAGGATTTCAAACGAACTTGTAATCCTTGAGCTCTTTTGGATTGACATGGATCTACAATCCTTGAGCTCGGCTAAATGGTTTTATGTGCCAAAATTGCGCCGCCACAGCGCACAATGATGGGTCTCTTGAGATGCATAAATATTTATGATGGATATGAAATTCCAGCTAGTCCGCTATGTCGAAACCTTGACAAGCGATCTCTTAACCACTAGATTTGTGGTGTGTCTCTTTGATGAGACAGTCTTCCCGTCGTTAGGGGGAGATAAGAACAAACATGTTCGAGTGGAACGACAGGAATTGTCGTGGTTTGTCCCCACTGTGTCTCATCCTGATCCCCAAAATAACACAAAGTAAAGTGTATAGATGTCTAGTATATTAAAGTGACGAGATCACATAAACCTGCTGCAAACATGCCTGCAAGGATTGTGTCCTATCGAGAGGACATGGTGTCACCCAAGAGGAATTGGGCATTGCACCACCACTATGGATAGTGACATGGTGACACCATAAGTGGCATAAATGGTGTCACAGGCCGTGGCTCTCCAAGGAAGAGGGAGAAGCCACCTTAGGTTCTATAAGTACTTGCCTAAAGGAAGAAAGCAAGTTTGGCACAACCTGATCCATTGATCAGTGATACTCAAATCCGTCTCATGAAAATATTTATGGGTTGTGGTTATCATTGGGGGACGCCTCAAATGTTAGAACCAATCCTTGAATGTATAGAGATCTCTATAAACACATTACACTAGTGTACATGAGGACGTGGAATAATGAGTCTAATATCGAACCATACTTCGTTGAAAATGTCAACGTCGTAAACTAGCCTAATGGAAAGAAACGATCTAGTATAAACAAAGAGATAGGTATTTGGGCAGGTGACGCCGACACCGCAAATATAAACCCTATCAAATATATCTTTGTTAGAATGCATAATGAGTATAAGAGTATGTAGACTCACCTTATGGCGCAAGGTCTTTCAGAAACGCACTGGAATCGAATACGAGGAGATATTCTCTCGTAATGGACTAGGATGAGACAATCTCTCGTAATGGATGTCATTGCACTCCACTACCTTGTCAGTTTGGTAGTTTCCGAAAAACTGAACATGCAGCTTACAAAAAGTTATCAAAACATATATTTTTATGGGGATCTAAATTAAGAGATATACATGAGGATCCTAAACGGACTTCATCCACCCAAATCAAGTGACTCTAGATCACATGAGTACGTTTGCAAAAGAAATTGAAATGTTCACTAACGTGACTACTTGATTGGGAAGAGATTGATTAATTATGCAATTGCGTTTTCATTATGGATATACATGAACTCTAAATGAATTAAGAGAAATTCTATGAATTGTAAATCATAAGTTAAGAATGAAGAAAATCGTGGGAATACACAGTCTTGAAATGGAACTCAAGGACTGTAATGATGGTGATCATCTATCAAACGGCTTAGGGACTCTATAGAATAAAATGAGGCCTACATATCATCGGCTTAGGCACTCCCATGATCAGTCGAAGTCTTTACTCTAATAATAGATCCATTTATCATCTAAAGGAAGATGATGAAGAAGTGTTGGGAAATGAAATTCCTATACAAGTGCAATCACGCATTATTGTACTTAAACACAATATGTAAGACTCGACCTCTCATTCGATGAGAATTTGTAAAGCTATGTTTAGCTCTGCGCCCACGCAACGCAAATGGTTCTTTCAAATACTTAAAGATATGAAAGATTTGGGCTGATTCAATCTCTACATAGAATGTGACATGATAAAGAAACTATCCACGTCATAGCTAACTATGCGTAAAGAAAAACGCATTAAAGGTGAAATAAGAAAATCTGTTGTTACAGATCAATTCAAATTAGTTAACGGTTCATCCACACTTTAGACGAAGTTATAACTGTTTTGTTATATGAAGGTCATACCACGAGTGAACCTGATGTTCAATATGAACCTATGTATTCAGTTCATGAACAACCTTATCCTCAAGATCAAAGTAAATCAAGTTGGATCTGAGGACGATGTGGCAAGATTTAGTTACTAAATCATTGCACAAAGTCACATTTGGAAAAACATGTGAAAATGTATAACTATGCTAATATTACTGAAGCTCACTTGACCAAATGAAAGAATCAGAGAGAAACCCATGATTAATGTAAAAATCAGGGGGAGGTGCAGACATCAGGGGGAGTCTAGCACATGCATGTTGTTTTCAAATGTAATAGGTGCGTTGCGCTCTTTTTGTCCTTCGACCAAAGTTTTATTTTCTCCCATTGGGTTTTTGTTACTTGGCAAGGTTTTTAATGAGGCAACACCACATGCACCATTTTATCTTTGACTCGGCACAAGGGGGAGTGTTGAAGGAAAAACGTATTATGTGCCTTCGTCAATGTAACTGACGATAGATAATTATGTAGTCATTATTATCATTAATGTATTTCCTATTACCGTTGTAATACTCACCCTATATAAAGGGGATTATCAATGAAATGAGTAGACCAATTCCCATTTTCCTATAACAAAATCAACATATATACATACATTATAACACTAAAACAACAACAAAACAAAAAATCACTTACTAAATCAAAATCACTAAAACTCAAAATCAACTCAACTAAAACTCAAAATCAACATATATACACATATACGTACCTATATATAGCTCCACAATATAAGAGAGGACGGATTTCAACAATACCCACAGATTTTTCACTCTTTCTCCCGTTTTTTTTTAAATGAGCTGCTGCTCAGATCTAAAAATATAGACTTATAGCCGACGAAAATGCCAATTTCGTCTGCCAAACTTTCAAAAGTTTTCGTCGGCTAAAGTTTCAGAGAAAGGCCGACGAAAATACAAATCGTCGACTATTCTATGGGAATAACCGACGATTTTTTTTGTTTACCAACGAAAAAAAAAATCGTCGGCCGTTCTATGGGAATAGCCGACGATTGTTTTTTTTTACCGACGAAAAATTTCGTCCTCTAAGAAACTTTGTCGCCACCATAGTACTTAGAAGACAAAAATCTTTCGTTGCCTAAGTGACTACTTAGGAGACGAAAAATTAATTATTTCGTCGCCTAAGTACTTAGACCACCACTTTTAGACGACGGAACTTAGATGACGAAATATTCGTCACTTAAGTACTTAGGTTTTTTTTCTTGTAGTGACTTGAGGAACTGTAAGGAGATGCTGTAGAAATTTTCCAAAACTGTAGCGAAAACCACATGGGTGCAAGAGGGTTAAAAAAAATCGTGTTCTCATGAAGGGGATAGGACCCAACCTGCAGGCATAAGGAGAAGAAGTGTTGGGACAGGTTTTGATTGTATCATAAATGTTGTGTGTTAACTTTATGCATATTGTCTGTTTATGTTATGACAGGCAACATAGACAAGAGTTGGATCAGCTTATCTAGAGGTGATCTGAAGTTCATTCAGAGATAATAGATTTCTGTGCGTTTGTCAGACAGAATAGCAGTAATGAGATGGAATTGCATAGGTGTCCGTGCAAGCGTTGTATGTTGCAAAAGCGGAGGCTAACAGTAGATGAAATGTTTACGCACTTGAGGAGGAACTGTATGATGGATAATTATACTACATGGACATGTCACAGTGAGTGTCAAACATTCCTTCATTGTATGAGCAGAGGCAACAATACCTTGAGCAGATGGCCTCTTTTAGTGGTAGTGTGGGTCCTCAAATAAACCCCAGTATGGACATTCTGTATGATGTTTTTTCATATATTGATAGATTTTATGAGCCAGAGAATGTTGATGGTTTAAATGATGGAAATGATGTAAATGATTTAAATCCTATTGCCAGAGATGCTTATGGGAAGTATAAAAGGCTTTTATTAGAAGTCCAGACTCCGTTGTATGATGGTAGTGAAGAGACTGTTTTAACCATCATCTTTAAAATAATTAAGATAAAAACGTTAAATAGATGGTGAGACAAAAGTTTTGAGGAGAACTGCGCGTTGATCAAGAGTGTACTTCCTCCAGGAAACAAGTATCATGATTCATCCCGAACTGTAAGAAAGATCATAAAGAACATGGGTATGGGTTGTGAGATCATCCACGCATGCGAGCATAGTTGTGCGTTGTTTTACAAAGAGAATGCAAGGAGTGAAGATGGATATATTTTTAACAGGGTATAAAAGTTCCTGTAAGAAAGGTTCGTTACTTCCCTCTAACACCCAGGTTGCAACGCTTATATATGTCGCCGCACACAGCAAAGAAAATGCAGTGGCAAGGGGAAAGGATTTCAGATCCAGATTTTCTTAAACACCCAGTAGATGGGGAAGCATGGCAAGAGTTTGATAAGGACTTTCCAGATTTTGCCAACGACATTAGGAATGTACGCCTCAGACTAGCTACAGACGGGTTCAATCCTTTTGGTGCAACGGGTCTTTCTCACAGCACTTGGCCTGTTGTAGCGATGTCTTACAATTTGCCTCCTTCAATGTGTATGAAAAAGGAGTTTAACATGCTTGTATTGTTAATATCCGGTCTAAAGTCTCCAGGAAAGTGTTTGAATGTGTTTATGAGACCAGTGATCGATGAGCTAAAGATGTTGTGGAGTATTGGAGTTCAGACTTATGACCGACATGAGCAAAAATCATTCATAATGAGAGCAGCAGTGATGTGGACCATTAGCGACTTTCCCGGATTAGGGATGTTGGGAGGCATCCAGACAAAAGGCTACAAAACATGTCCAATTTGTTTGGAAGATATTGATTCAAGCAACTTGACAGGGAGAATGGCATACCAGGGTCACCGCAGATGGCTACCCCGGAGGCATCCATGGCGTCGAGTAGCTATTAAGTTTAATGGGAAGGTTGAGTTAAGGGAAGAACCACGCTCTTGGTCTGGGGATGAGATTTATTGCAGTATCCTCTGTCATGACTACCCTGTTCAGAGTTTGCATCCCAAGTTCATGCCCAGAGCAACTAGAGAGAAACTGTGTTGGACTCACGTGAGTATATTTTGGGAGCTGCCGTACTGGACCACATCGAGAATAAGGTATACCTTAGATGTCATGCACATTGAGAAGAATGTGTACGACAACATCGGTGGAACCATTTTCGGTCTCGAAGGAAAGACCAAGGACGATCCAAAAGCTCATGAAGGTCTGCAACAACTAGGGATACGGAAGAGGCTGTGGAAGAAAATGAAACCCGGGTCAAGTAAAAACAAAGAAAAAGTATCTCAAGCACCATATACAGTTCTTCCTGAGGAAAAGAGCGAGATTTTCGAATGGATTAAAGATGCACAGTTTCCTTATGGTTATGCGGGAAGTTTGAAGAATAAGGTCAATGTGAATGATAAAAAGTTTTATGGATTGAAGACGCATGACTACCATGTACTGCTCCAACGTCTTCTTCCAGTGGTTATCCGACCATATCTGTCATATCACGTCGTTGAGCCGTTAATAGCGTTGTCCAGATGGTTTCAAAAACTATGTGCTAGAGAGTTGAAGAAAGAGGACGTTCGTCACATGAAGGAAGAAATAGTCATGATTCTTTGTAAATTGGAAAAGATCTTTCCTCCCACTTTCTTCACCATCACGGTTCATCTCATGATTCATCTTGCCGAACAGGTTTTTCTTACCGGCCCAGTACATTTTACCTAGATGTTTCCCATGGAAAGGTGCTGCGTTATTTTTGTCATTTTAATTACATGATCATTTATATATATATATATTGTACTAACTATAATATTTGACAGGCAACTCGGGGACTATAAAAAGACTGTTAGAAACACACGTTTCCCAGAGGGGTGTATTGCTGAGCAATACATTACACATGAGTGTGTGACATACTGCAGTTTTTATATGGATGATGCTACATGAGATGCAAACGTCGCAAGTGCACCTCGATTCAATATCTCTGTTGTTTCCGAACTCATGAAGCCCGCAGGTTTCGTAGAAAATGCTCGCTTAAGTAGGGAAGAACTGTATGAGGCTCATTGGAATGTAATGGAGCACTGTACAGAAGCGGCTTACTTCATTGAGCTTCATCATAATGAAGTGACTAAAACCTATCCATGGATGAATGATGAACAGCGTATTCAGAACTTTCTTCCATACTTTAAAAATTGGGTATACAATCACTATAATTTGATCATTATATACAGTTGCACATTTATATTACATTGTACTAATGATTTATATTAATGTTACAGATCACGAAGCTGCAAGCAGAAGGAACTGAGTATTATACGCCTGAACTGCACATTTTGGCATGCCGCCCTCAAGTACACAGTATTTATTCACAATGTTATGTAAACAGAGTTAAGTACATCACGTGGCAGCGAGACCAGAAATTGAAGACCCAAAATAGTGGTGTCATGGTAGAAGCGGAAGGCATCACATACTACGGGATTCTTGACGCCGTTGTCGTACTGGTATATTCAGAAGGCATGCAGGTTGTTTTGTTCATGTGTAAATGGTACAATACTGACCCTACCGTTTCAGGGAGCATAAAATTAAATTACGATCTTTTATCAGTGGACACATCTACCAGTTGGTATGAGAAAAAACCATTTATTCTTGCCGCCACGGCAAGACAAGTGTTTTATCTAGATGACCCGAAGACTGGTGAACCTTGGAAAGTCGTTAATGTGATGTCACACAGAAGTATGTACAGTGCTAGCACACTTGCAAGGGATGAAACTAACAGACCTCCTAGGAGGAATGAAGTTGATGAACCCTATCAAGAACCTACCGCGGACTCAATCCCAACTTACACTCCTATATCTAGTTTCACCATCGACTTCGGTTCTCTTCCACACATAGATGTTCTCATTCAATGTTACAATGATGAAGAGGACGAGGATGATGACGAAAGCGACGATGACGAAGAAGATGAAGGCGAAAGTGAGGAAGATGAAAGCGAAAGTGATAGAGAGGATGATTATGGTGAATATGAGGAAGAACTATCTGATGAAAATTGATCATTTCATTAAGTGTTTTATGTAAACTCTAATTTGTAAACCCTAATTAAGCAATTCATGACTGATTGGTAATTAAATTTCAATTTTATTGCACAATATTCATTAAAAAATAATAATAATAATAATAATAATAATAATAATAATAATAATGTAGGTTTTTATGCGACGGACTATTCTATCTGTCGCTTAAGTCTTCTAAAGCGATGAGTATATTCTACGTATGTCGCTTAAGTTCTGCTTATTAAAATTAAATTTAATTGTAAAATATTTATTTAAAAAAAACAGTAAATATTAATGAAAATTTGAAATATTAATTGAAACAGCCTTTTAATGAAAATTTTAAGGCATTTGCTTTGGTTTTTGCGTCCACATGCACATTCCATTAATAAAGTTTTAAATATTAATTGAAACTGCCTTTTAATGAAAATTTTAACTTATGTCAGTAATGTAAACGTTTGGAATTTCCTCGAAAGATACGTGTTTCGCGTTATCTTAATTTTTTTTGTTTACAATCCATTAACAAAGTTTTAAATATCTAATAAAGATATGAATGTAACATGATTGAATAACATATAACTACAGCCTCCAACTTTTATTGCATAAAATTTTTAACAAAAACAAAACCAGTTTATTTTGAAGCGACGGATTTATAATATGTTAGTCGCTTAAGTGTTGGTTATTAATAACCAACGTATATTGAGAATTTTTATATGGAATTCACTTAAGCAACGTATAAAAGCTCTAAAACGACTGCATTTGTCAATATCCGTCGTATAAGTTAATCTCTACTATTCACCACAGAGCCTTGTTTAAATGTCCTTTTACAGTTTTATGAATCTGTGGTGAATAATAGAAATTAACTTATGTCACGGATATTGACAAATGCAGTCGCTTTAGAGCTTTTAAGCGACGTATATTCTGAATATACGTCGCTTAAGTGAATTTCATATATACACTTAATACCACACGAAAACGCTACTACGTACCTTTAAATGACCTCGTTTCGTCGACTCTTCCAAACATTAAACTCTCAAATAGATGAGACCTAATCAGCCATGTAAAATTTAGGAACGTTTACCTCCCGATACTATAGATCCCCATAGAGAGAGATAAGTTTAAATTAGGTTGACCGCATCGATCGGGGGCCTAACTTTGTCGGATTTAAGTGATTTTTTGACCATCACCTCATCATCATCATAACGATCAAATACTATTTCACAGTGTTTTCCAAAATTTGACTTTGTTTATATAGTTGTTTAAAAAAGTTGAACACTTGAGTATAATCTAATAATCAAGTTATACCACATTAGTAAGCATGTTGTCATTATAATGGCTAAATTCACAAAATTGAATTTTTGACCGTCTGATGTGATCGTTATAGTTAAATATGAGTAGATTAGAAAAATCAACTCGTTTTGTGAACGTTCGATGCTCGATCGAAGCGGTCAACCGTATTAACGTTCGATGTCAAAATTAATTTATCATCTTAAGCGACGAAATTTGTATTATCTCGTCGCTTAAGTACCCTCTTAAGCTACGAGATAACACAAATTTCGTCGCTTAAGAGCAAAATTAGGGCGCCAATAATTTTTCGCCAAATATTGTAGGGAAATTTTTAAACTTTTTAAACGACGGGTTTAGCCTACTTCCGTCGCTTAAAGTCCACTAAAATTTTCCAAAACCTTCGAACTCAATTGATTCATCATCTTCATTTTCGATTGGTACACACCAGAACCTAATCACACATCTTCCTCTGCCTCCACACCAGAACCTCCACCTACAGAGTAGACTCGCCTCCGGCTTCTGTGTCCTCCGCCTCCTGCTTAGGACACTTCCAAGCACAGTAATGTTGCTTATTTCTTTCCATGCCTTTACATTTCTGCTCAATTATATCTCTCTTTCTTATTGGACTAAAACATGCTTCCCTGGATATCTGCTCTATTAGAAAGGAACTAGAAAGTGGAATTTTGGTTTAGTTTTCTGGTGAATTTTGGTTTAGAAAGTGGAATTTTGGTTTAGGGTTTAGGAATTTTGGTTTAAGATGTGAGAAAAAGGGAAATCCTTTTTTTGAACTCAATTGTTTGAGGCATAACATGTATGACTTGCCTGGCATCATATATCTATCAATTAACTCAGTATGGCATATTATAGGTTACCTTCAAATTCAACTGAATGTTTCTAGGCTTATGAATGCAGAGGGGGGACACTGAATTATGACTTAAGACGTGCTATTTTCGCATAGTTATTGTGTTGTCTAGAGGCCTCAACCTCTGCAGCCTCTGCTCCGCCTCCGCCTCCAAGAAGTCTGCGCCCCCCCACCCCACCCCAGGCACCTCTGCCCCCCACCGTTTCTCCCCCAATCCAAGGTTTTGCTCTCTTTTTTTGTTGGTTTTGGATTTGTGTGACTAATTCTGCAATCGGCGTTAGCATGAAAAATATGCACTACTGGCCGGAATTGTTTAATTGTTGGTCTTAGCTAGGCTTTGGTTAACTGAGCACAAAACTAGCTACTTTCGATTGCTATACTACGTACTCTTCTTCTGAATAGTTTGGTAGCACTTAGATAGCTAGTTAGATGTGAAGTTATAGAGACTCTTTGTTGGCTTAATTATGAAGCATGGAGTAGTGCTACTGCATATATAGTTACCTATAATTGCTTAAATATCTGGTGGCATGGACTTGTGATGCTGGAGTGTTTTTTTTGCTTCTCTTGGTTTTGTTTTCTTATGGCTAATGCTAGCATCAGTGGCTGCTTTAAGAGGGGCATACAACTACGTGATGAGAATTGTTGTAGCTCAAGTCATAGCTGGTGATGGACGATTTTCATGTTGTGTAGGTTTGTATGTGGGTTATTGTCAGTCTGTTGATCTAACTAGTTTGGTTTACGTGTTTGATGCAGTACCACCACCACCCCCACCCCCGAAATCGTCTCTATCAAAGAGGCCTCCAAAAGGCCGTGGAGGAAAGATGAAGAAGGTCGTCGAGATCGAGGACCGTCAGCTACGGCAGGAGCTCATCAGACGATCACAACCACCAGTACCGCCACCAGCTACTGCGAATGCGGCGGGTTCTGCTCCTGACTTAGTAGGGTCACCTTCTGCTCCTCCTTCTCATTCTGCTCCTTCACCAGCACTGACGGCTCCCCCACTCCAAGTAGTTGCGCCACCGTCTACCGGCACTAGTACGAACCTCAGTTCTGCTGCATCTACGGCGTCCGCGATTGCGCGCAGCATTCGCTGCAAGAACTTGGAAACCGCAGGTAATTTTCTACTTTTGAATGTTTCAACTATTGTATTGTCTGTCTTTCTGTTACCTGAGTACTATGATTTAAATGTGATTGGTTAAACTTGTAGGGATTTATTGGTTAGTTAATGTTGCTTGTCTATGCAAATATAACAGCCAAAAAGAAGCGCGGTGTCGTGGTTGGTGCGAAGACCCGACAAATAGTCCGGACAACGGGAGGGAAGATCGTTGCGGAGTATTCTGAATTCCACAACGGCCCTGCAGATCCGGCGGTCTGTAGCCTGATGACAAGGGACATTGGCAGCTGTGTGAAGGATAATGTGCCGATGATAGCCCCCACCTACGGAGAGCTTTTTATAGAGCACAAAGGGATTGTGTACAACTACATATCAGTAATATTAATGTTTGAAATGTTTTGTTAAATTGAGATTAATTTTTTTTTTCTGTTTTGTTACTAATTAATGTTTAACCATTTTGTATATGTAGGCACTATATCAGATCCTACCGAATCATGATGGTTGGGAGAATTTCATCCAGACAACTGCAACCGATCGCTTCAAGGATTGGAAATCGGACATTTGACAAGATTGGCTGAAATTTGGGGACGACGTTCCAAACGAGTTTCTCCACCGTCCGGCTCAGTGGGAGTGGTTGCTGGTGCACTTTAAGGATCCTGACCATGTGGTAATCACCATGTCTTTGTCTCTCTCTGTAGATGAAAAATTCATTTGTTTCTAATCTTAAAAGTGTTGATTGTTGTTGCAGGCCTTGTGTGAGAAAATGAAGGAGATATGAAAGGGGCCAAAAAGGATGGAACACCATTCTGGGACAACCGCCTTCAGTTACAGGGCGGAGAAGCATGGGAATGAAGGACATCCAGCCCCTTTCGTCACTGCCTTTGAGGACGCCTATGCTAAAGATGATTTCGGCTCTTCATACGTGGTAAATTTCTATTTTTTAGGGTTTAGCTCTACATAGTTTCTACTGTCTCTATTATTGCTTATTAAGATTGGTTGTTTGTTATTGTAGGAAGTGATGAAAGATAGTGTGTCCCAACGACTACAGCAAAGGAGGCAGAACTATCCAGATATTGCACCTGAAGATCCTCTCCCCATTGCCAACCAAATCGATGTCATAGTCTCTCAAGTTGGTGAAAAGAGAGGGACGGACATCCGAGGCGTGGGAAGATGCATGCAGCGGGAACCCAATAAGAGAGGGGGCGCACGGCATATAGATGTGGACGCAATCGTGCAAACTCGAGTTAGTGAGATAAAGGAAGAACTGAGGGCGGAGTACAGGGAGAAACGAGCAGCGGCCGCAGAGCGTATGCGCCAGATGGAGGAACAAATTGCAAGGATCTTGGCCGCACAACAAATTGGGTCTGCAAGTAGTTCAGCTCCTCCTCCTCCTCCATGAGTTCTCCATTATATCATCTCCCCATTTTGTGTATATTAGCTTTTGTAAACTCTAAATAGTTTATATATGTATATTAATGTGTTGGTTTGAATATATTGGTGCTTATGTTGGTTTGAATATATTGGTGCGTGTTGGTTTGAAATTTGTGGTGTTTTTGGTTTTATTTCAGGTCAGACATTAGAGAACTAGGTTCTGTGAGCTACAGTACATGGTCACTTAAGCGACGGACAAAGAAGTTAATCTGTCGCTTAAGTGAATATACACTGTAACTCACAGAGTGAGGTTCATCAGGACATTACAGAACTAGGTTCAGTGAGCTACAGTAGATATTCACTTAAGCGACGGATTAACTTCTTTATCCGTCGCTTAAATACTACCTTATGCGACAGATACAGATCAAAACACGTCGCTTAAACGTTACCTTATGCGACAGATAATAATCAAAACCCGTCGCTTCAATATTTTCTGATGAATAGTACAAACTAACTTAAGCGACGGATACATGGGTTAAAACGTCGCTTAAGCATTACCTTAAACGACGAATAAAGAGCAGAAATCGTCGCTTAAGTTTAAGCTTAAGCGACGGATAAACATCAACAACAGTCGCAAAAAATGTGTTAAGCGACGACATTTGTCCGTTGCTCAAGTGTGATGCTTTTAGGCGATGGATATTGAATATCGTCGCTTAAGGTACCGGTTAAGCGACGGAAATTTGTATGCGCGTCGCTTAAGTACTTAAGCGATGGTACTTAAACGACGTCATTTAAGCGCAGTAAATCCGTCGCTTAAGTTTAAGCGACGGATTTACCGTCACTGAAGTCGGTTTATGTCTGTTGCTTAAGTGTATTAATAGCGTAGTGAACCGAACCACGCCCAAAGAAAGAAAATGTCAAGTATCTAAGAGATCGAGAATAACGAGCTGAATGTGCACTGAAAATTAAAGAATCAAATTACGACATACTTTGACGTATAAAACTCCCATGCCATATGTACGTGATTGATAATAAGTTGATAAGTATGAGCGCTCAATCACGAACTTGACAATCGATCCCCTCTATTGTTGACTTTCAATTTCATTCCACAATTGCTGTTTTTTCTTTAAGCAATCTTAGTAGGCAATTGTAAATGATAAGACTGTAATAATTAAGAAGCTAGTTAGCTTCTTTGAATTCAAAGATCAAACTGGACGTTATCATATAAAAGTCAGATGATATCGATCAGGACCGGACCATACTGGTGGCATGGATTCACACCACACCATAATTGGATTCAATGTATGAAATATTAGATTCTTGTTTTTAAATTAGCTCATAATTAGTATAAATAGGGCTCCTATGCACACAGTCTCAAACACACGAAGCAAATCGATGAACATGGCTACAAGCAAGAGTATCGGTGCAATAGTTCTTCTCCTTGTTTGTGGTATGATCCCTCACCTCTCTCTTCTTCAACTATTGTTAATTTTACTCAAGCATTGTGTTATTAACTTAATTGTCTTTCAAACGTATTAATTTAATGGAAAATACGGAAATGCTTATTTGTAATATCTTTAATCGCGAATTTTAGTGAAATTTCTGTATTGAATCTATCATATATATATATATATATATATATATATATATATATATATATATATATATATATGATAGATTCAATACAGAAATTTCACTAAAATTCTGATATATATATATATATATACACACGGTGGAGATGTGAAAATATGATTAAAAAAAATGTGTCAAAAAAGGAACTTCGCATGTCAATTTCAGAATGAAGGTATATATATATATATATATATATATATATATATATATAGCATGGTTCGTATTATAAACCCTATGAAAATGCTGTGGGATATATAGTTAATATATATGTATGTATGTGTGCAGGTTCAATCCTACTGGGTATGAATCCAACTGAGGCCAAAGTTTGCCTTCAAATTTGCTACGAGGCAGCTTATATGACATGCCCGTCTTCAGGCTCCACTCATCTTTCACCATCCTGCAACTGTTGCTTAGCTCCGGAGGTCGGCTGCTCTATTTACAATTCCGATGGAAGTAAAATATGTACTGGTACTTGAAAAAGAGGCATGATCATCATCATACCCTGGTATTAATGGTTTGAAGAAATAAAGTAATAGTAACGAGAATAAGATCGAAAGAGCTGATTTGATGCTGGTTTATATCTTTGCCTTCCGAATTCCGATCTATCTTTCTGTAATTCTGTTGCTTTTTATTACAATAAGAAAAATCAAAGTGAAAGGAATTATCGAGCACAAGATTTATGAAGCTACAATTTATAAGAATTATAACTGAATATATGTAATACATACAAGCTAAGCCCGGCCAGTGGAATACTTAAATTACAACTAATTAACTTGATGGAGATCAATGTTGTATCTCATCAATTCCTTGCCAAATGAAGTGACATGACCAACTAGAGCAATGTTCAATACTTAATAGCACGAAAAAGTGTACGTCTAGTATATATATTGACAATCTAATCAAAGCTTTCGATCTGTTCCTATGCATTCACGAAGAGGGAAAGAGAACATGTCTAGAACATAAACTAAGAAATGGCAAGAGTTTATCTCGACCTATTATTTATGGCGGTTAAAATTACTAAGCAAACACGATATTATAAGTGACACCGAATTATAGACAAACATAACAATAACAAAAAATAAACCAAATACAACAAAAGTCCAACTATTAGCCAATCAAGGTGAAAACCCTCCAAGAGAGTAACTATTAGGATAAATGAAACGCCACTGTTATAGATTGAATCGCTTCAAGACACAGAGACGTCACTATCTCGGTGACCCATATTAAAGCATGAAGTTTAAAAGTTTGAATGTAACATTTCCACATTTAGAAAAACTGTGGACATCCTACACCATCAACTATCTTATATTGCGTTTAGAATCAGAATTCTATATTCGTTGTATGTTAATTTTTTTTCAAAGAAGATAATCACATTGACAACCATTATCCCCCAAGAAAGGGTACTTGACACAGATTCTGCGCATGTCATCAACATCTTAAGCAGCAGAAAATAGAAGAGCCAAACAAGGTCCCGGGGACTCATATTAGAAACCAACCACACGAGTGAGAAAAATAGATCACCATTGAAGCCAAAGAAGGCATGTCTATCATGTGTTGCTCACCCAAGTTTTTGTTCATCTAACTTAACGGTAATTAATCCACCGACTTATCTTGCATTCTTGTCGGCAAACACCAGCTCGTCTGATATTCTCTTAGTTCACTAGATAACAAAATGTCAACGTTATTCACCAAAAATGAAGATAAAAACAGTCCATACTTGTGTCCATATCAGTATGGACGTGTGCGTCTATACTCTCTCTAATTTGCATATTTTAGAAATTTGGAATAAACCAAAATCGTTTGCTCATTCGATTGTATTCGATTGCATCAAACAAATAAACAGTTCTAGTGCAAGTTGGGAGTCTCATGATCAGCCATCCATTTGTTTGATACAATCGAATACAATCGAATGAGCAAACGATTTTGGTTTATTCCGAATTTTTACAGAGATGATCTTTGTTGATTAATTCAACTTTTGAACGGTTAAAATCGTTGATAACATTGCCCAAAATATGCAAATTAGAGAGAGTATGAACGCACACGTCCATACTGGTATGGACACAAATATTTTTCATAAAAGTATAAAAAGATAACATAATCTACTTATTAATTAAGAGCATATCTAACACCTTTTGTATAAACTTTTTATTATAAAGGAGAAAAAAAAAATCTCTAAAATAAAATGGCGTAACTCCAACAACTATTCTAATTTATCATACAAAATTAAATATTTTTTTATATAATTTAATAAATTTATATAAATAATATATATTTATTTGAGTCAAACAAAATTAAATTTGTTCTTTATTCATTTCTTTTTTTAGGAGAGAGTGTGAATTTTAAAGGTAAACAATAAAGTTTAATTAGAGATTTATATTAGTGAAATATACAAATTTTTAAAATTCTATATAGATATAAAGATTCTCCATTCCCCCCCCCCCCCCCCCCTTTGTATTATAGAGATTGGTTTACAAAAGCTATTGGAGCAATAATTTTTTTTTTGTAAAATAGAAAAAATTCAAGTTTTACAAGAACTGTTAGAGATGCTCTAAGTATAGGTTGTAATTAAGTTTGAATAACAAAAAGAGTAGTTTTAAATACACTCCCGTAAGCTCTTAATACACACTCGTTACTTAATACACTATTCCCTAAATTTTAGGGCTGGGCATAAATCCGAATTTGGCCCGAATCCGAACCGATCCATCTGAAATTTCCGGGTCGGATAACCGATCCGAAATATTTGGGGTGAGAAAAATAATGAACCGATCCGATCCGTTTTAAACCGGGTTGGATTTGGATCAATCTCATAAACCATCCGAAAAAAACCGATCCGATTCGAATTTTTTTAATTTACATTTATATACTTTTTACATACGTATCGCATTATTATTCGTTGGTTCCATGTCTTTACCATGTATTCTCCAACACTTAATCTAATGATCTATCCATATAAAATCCCTAACACCCCAATTCATTCTCTCATGTCAACCCTTTATGATAAATTTAAATTTGGTTATGTACTAAGTATGGAATTATAGTTATGGTGATGGATTTTATGATTTTGGTAATTGATTTTAATTATTTTATGGAATTATGATTATGGATTGTTTGATGCATTTTAAAATTTTAATTCCTAAGAAAGTAGGTTTTTTGAATTCGGATAAAAACCGAATCCGATCCGAACCGATCCGGAAATCCGGATTGGTTTAATATTCGGATCGCTATTTTAAAATTCGGATACGGATGAAGAAAATCTCAAACCGAATAATTCAGATTGGATATGGATTTGCTTCAAATCCGATCCGAAATCCGGATGCCCAGCCCTACTAAATTTTTCATTTCAATATTAGACTAAATACACATTCTCAAGTACCTAAAATACCCTTATGCTAAAAAACCATGAAATATCGTATTAATATAAGTGATAATTAATATATATTGAATTTTTAAGAATATTTTCAGGTATTTGTTAACATACTTTCTACAAGTTTTATCTATAAATTTTTAAAGTTTCAATTCAAAAGATCATTGGTCAATTGATAATTAAGTTAAGAACTGTTGTTATAACTCCAACATCGATCAATCAATAGTCGGACAAAATAAAATTTCAAAATTAAGATGTCTATGTTACAACTGTATTGCATCATTTAGTTTTTTTTATCTTATGATAATTGATGTTTGTTTTGGTCATTTTATTTATTTATAGAATCTGATTTGAGATATAAAACAAAATGGGTGTGTATTAAGTGGTTTGTGGAGTGTATATATATAAAATTTCTCTAACAAAAAACTAGTTGTAGCATTTAAATTCTTGATCTAAATAAAAAATATGTAAATAATAAAGAAGATATCAAATATTTAAATATGTAAAATTCAAAAAAAAAATTAACAATAATAGTAAAGATGAAAAGTTCATCCCCTTATCAGTAATAGAGTGAAGGCCCGGCTTTGTATCCTCCTCTCGGTTCTCTAAATTGATCAATACGCACAAAAAGGAAACAAATGGGTATAGTACAGTGGTTTAGTTACTTCCAGTTTTATTGCTAATTAATTAGTAAACTAACAATACCAATGAGATTCCACAACCCTTAGTTGCAAATCGATCAGAAAAATAAAGCCATATATATTCAACGTTGCACATTAGTATTGCTTGATACGTACGGGTACGTATGTTAAAACCCGTTGATGCTAGCTTCACCATAACACCAAGAAAACTATAAGAACAACCAGCTGTATGCTCTATGCAGTAATTACATCTATCAGTCTACGTACTGGTAATTTTGGCTTCTTTTGTAAATGCATGCACTACAACAGAAACACTCTTTTCCGACCTGATTTTTTCGACATATACTATTTTTAGTCGAAAATAACACTATTTGTGACCAAAAATACTTCTTCGGCAGAAATAAAATTTTAGAATGAATATTTTTTTCTGACTGTTAATATGTCGGAAAAACTCTGAATGTGGTTGGAAATAAAATAAAATTTAGCGCCAAAAGTTCCCACCAATTTATTTTTCCGACGAAGTTTATTATCGTCAGAAAATAAATAGTCATTTCTGATAAGATTTCATTTGGTCGAAAAGACGTCGTCGAAAAATAGGAAGTCATTTCTGATGAAATTTGGTTTGGTCGGAAAGTCGCCAATACAAATCCTACGTGATTTTACACAAACTAGAGCCGTTGGAAAAGTCATATAATTATCAGTCATACAATTTTAAATAAAAATATTAAATCTATTATTAAATCACTTAGGCAATAAATTATTACATATCTTCACTATGTCATAAAAAATTTCTCTTATAAAGAAAGAAGAAAAAATGTCCTAAAATTTTCCAGCGGCAATAGATCCACTAAAAATTTGGAAAAATATCAAGCCAAATTGATAAAATTTCAAACAAATACATTTCAGTTTCGTTTAGACTCGAACTCTCTCTCCCCCACTAGGCCACTACCCATTAGGTCGGATCGATTGTTCCCTCAACTGTCTTAGCCACTTGTTTTTTTTTTCCTCCCTCTTGGCCACTTCTCTTCTTGTTTTTAACCTCTCCCCCACTACTTACCAACTTCTCTTCTTTCCCGTCCCTCTCTGTTCGTCAAACTTCTCCCCACCTCCACTTCTTCTTCTCTAACCTCTCTGTTCTCTTCCTCTACACCGTAAACTCTCGATCTGTTGATTTTATCTAGGCAAACACAGAATTTGGGATGGTTGTGCATGACTGTAAGTTGAAGTTTTTAGAATTGAAGGCAAAACAAACTTACCGTTTTATTGTCTACAAGATTGAGGAGATGCAAAAGCAGATTGTGGTGGAAAAAGTCAGTGAACCAAGTGAGAGTTAGGAGGATTCTCGGGCTGCCTCCCCGTCGATGATGCCGATAAGTTATCTATGACTTTGATTATATATGTACAAGAGAGAACTGCCAGAATAGCCACATATTTTCATTGCTTGGTAATAGTTTGTTATTTTTAGTATCCGAGTCATAACCTTCTTTCATTTCTCATAATGTATTTTCACAGTCTCTTATTGTGATTCATTTATTGTTTACATATGAAGGACCCCTGATATATCAAGGGTGAGAGCAAGATAATTTACGCCAGTTTGAAGGGTTCAAGAGAGTGTTGGATGGCATTCTGGTTGAGTTGCAAGCTACTGACCCTGTCGAGATGGGGCTTGATGTGATTAGAAGGCATGCTAATTAAAGTTCAAGCATTTGGTGTATGCAATTCGGAGGGTCGTTCATATATAGTGGCTATGCTATCTGGTCTCTATGTGACATGTTTATAGCCTATGGACATGAATTTGTCTTTATGATTGTAGCCGTTGTTGACATGATTCGTATTTAAGGAAGAAGATCGAGTGAAAGAATACTGTATGTGGTCGAGAGAAAAGGTGAGAATAGATGATGGTATGTGGCAATGGAGTAGAGAGGTGGAGGGAAGAGAAGCATAATGTATATTCAAGGCTATTATGATAATTGAAATTAAATGTAATTGCATTTACTTATATTTATCGGCAATTTGGCATAATAGGTGAGCAACAAAAGCAACAATTTTAGGACTGAAAATAAAAAAATATATATAATAAAAATTAGAATTTCCCACCAAAAGTACTATGACAAAGCAATGGGTTGAAATATAATTCGCCGGAAATAAAAATCCGATAAAAGAGTGGCCGGAACTAATTCGTTTTGAAATGATAATATTTCTGACGAAATTACGACAAGATTTTTGGTCGAAACAAGTAGCATATCCGACCTAAATGGAACTCATTTCCGACAGCTACTTTGGTCGAAAATGACTAGTATTTCCGACCATTTTGGTTGAAAAAAAGTATTTGCCACCGGGGTATTACCGACCGCTTCCGACAAACTTTTTTCGGTCGAAAAGAGTATTACCGACCAAAATACAACCATTTTCGACCATTTCGGTTGTCGGAAATCATAGTTTGTGTTGTAGTAGCATGTGTTTCTACTCAATCTGAACATGCTAGCTAGTAATTAAGGTGCTTCATTTCTGGGAGATGGTCAAGGAGAATCTGTGTTGTCATTGATGCAGGAGTATCTTGTAGTCTCCCTCAATTTGTTTATGTTAATAAGCAGCTTGCAATAATGAAGATCTTATTGCAAGCTCTTATGCATGCATGCATGGCTGTAAAACTTCAAGCAGCTTCAGCTACACATTATATATGAGGGACCGGGTTCATAAGAAAGCTAGCTTCAGCATCTCATCATTATATTAATTTGATAAACTGTAACAGGAAGCAGATTTACAGCCATGCATGAAAGGAGGGTGTGTTAGTTTTCTGAACTAGCAACGTCGACATATCCATTAGCATCCCTTCTAATAAAACGATCAAACTGCATAAAGGTTTTGCCTGGCAGATTCATCAAAGTCAGCTTCACCATTCATGTTTGCCCTGGGTGCAAGGGTGCCCAATAAACGTACTAATGTTGTTACGTAGCCACCTGCAGCCAGACTGCCAGAGACTAAATCTCAGGATGAAATCTAAGGATATAATGAGAGTTCTGTTGACAAAGTTGAACTAAACTAACGAATGAGCTAATATAATGACTCATGCATGCACCCTGAATACCTAATTTGATAATCAATTCCCTCCATTTGTGGACTTTGAATTCCATATGGTGATTAATATCATATGCCCCAGCAATGTAGACTTACAAGACTATAAGGTTTTCTATGTATATTTTGATCAAGGCGATCGTGGCTTGTTTGAATTCGAAGGCACCAGCTTAAGATCAAACTGAACTTCATTTATATAGGTAATTTCACACCAGAACATATAAATATTGGAAGCACTACGATCAGAGATAAAAGATTCGTATTCCTTATTTTAATTCGGGGTTGTCTACTACTTAAAAATATATCATACTCTTAGTTTACAACTAAACGAAACTTGAGCTTCGATATGCTCGGCTAGTGAACTTCGACGAAACATGGTTTAATGAATTTGTTTAAAATAACATACCGAGTTTACGTACTTGGGTTTGTTCCTAACTACAAATTAGCTTTCCACTCTCCAAAATCTTAGATAATGGACACTACTGCAGGGCACGAATGAAGCGACGACTTTTTGTCGTCGCTTGGAGCAAAAAGTCGTCGCCTCGGATCTGTACCGACGCCAAGTCATCGCTTCACGGTCGTCGCTTCACAGTCGTCGGCTCGACACCAGGCGACGAATAATGTGCAAAAGGTCGTCGCCTCACAATATCAAGCGACGACTCCGAACTTCGTCGTTCAGTTCGAAGCGACGATTCCAAACTTCGTCGTTGATTTCGAAGCGACGACTCGAAACTTCGTCTTTCAGTTCGAAGCGACGACTACAAAAACTTCGTCGTACAGTTTGAAGCGACGAATATTGTCTGTCGCTTGATATTTTGAGGCGACGAAGTTTGATTCAGAATTCGTCGCTTAGGCTGACGTTCCACAGAAGGAAATGTTGGAATACAACATGGAAGCGACGAAGTTTGCTTGTCGCTTCAGATGTGATGCGACAAATATGGATCAATATTCGTCGCTTCGTTCTGAGTTACAGATTGGAAACAAATGTTTCTGGTCAGTTTTGCACTCATTTCAGGATCGATCAAATAACAAAAAACCTGCATTCAAATCACATACACCACACATCCAACATTACACACACACATTACATTAGCAAACGTTTAAAATTTTATTTAAATCTAGAATATGTTACATAATTACGATGCCGATAATCCTCGGGATTGTTCTATAATATCCATCAAGCTACAAAGCTATTTTAGACTGAAAAAAAAATTGTCCTACTCAAGGTCATCATCGGGGATACCTAAACAAGCACTAGCACATGAGGATTTGTCAGGGAGTGGAGCTGTTGGTACCGCAACGGCTTGGGCCGCCATCAAAACCTGGAGGTGACCCTCCATCTCTCTCATACGTTGTTGCATCTCGGTGTTCTGTTGGATGACGGTTGCTAGTTGGGTCCTCAACTCCTCATCTTTTTTAGACACGCGTGCACCGCCTCTTTCTTTTGGCGGGCGTCTTAACGCACCCCCTAACCCTGCAACAATGGTAAAAGAGAAGTCAAACCAAAAACCATTTCGCTTCTAAACACTGAAACTTGCAAAAGATTTGGGTGAAAAAATAAAGTACCTCGGACCCTCGTCCCCGGCTTCCCACCCAACTCCTTCTCCACTATCGCCATCTGGTCGGCCACGCTAACGCCGCCTGTCACCTGACTGCCGCCCGCTTCATCACTCACTCGGCTCGCACATAGCTCGTCCATCTTCCTCTTCACCGCTGCCTGCAAGTAAAAACAATTTGAGACTCCGGTTATTATACATTGTAATTCAAAAAAACCGAAATCACAAGCCGATGGAGAAGTGACTCACCACTTTCTCTTGCGCATTCTGCGACTTTTGATAAACATCGCATACCGTCTGCAGTATAGGCGCAGGATGCCCTTTCTCCTCGTTCGCAGCGACCCGGTAGCTGTACCGAGTGGTGCCGGAGTGGTGGTTGATTGCATACCCCTTCTCCTTGCCCTTGTTCCGGTTAGCCGCGTTCCGGGCACACATCCTCTGCAAAACACAGTTGATCATATAATTAATATATCAGATTAGGGAGAACTAATTAACTAAGCGTGTAGCTATAAATAAATATTCTTTACCTTGTAAGCGTCGTCCTCAAAGTGGGTTTTGAGGTACTCCCACTGCTCCGGTCGGTGGATGAACTCCCAAGGCGTCGCCTTTGATACTTGGACGTAGTGCGTGTGGCAGTCGTACTTCCAGTCCTTGTAGATCTTGGCAGCGGTCTCGTCGATGTATCTCCACATGCCTGTCTCGGTGGCAGGGAGGTCATACCACATCTAGTAGACAACAATTGTTCAAAAATGCATTAGAAATTGAACATCATATTTCAACTTTAGAAATATTGAGAAAAAAAATCTAAAATTATTCTAAAATAGAAATTTTAACAATCTCTGCCAAAAAAAATCTGAAATTATTCTAAATGCCAAGCTTCTCATTCTCCACTTCAACTGTTTCCTCCGTTGACATATTAACAATCTCTGCCAATATAATGCACAAATGAAACAATATGCAATAGTAACATAATCCTGCAACTCCAATTACTGAATCATTCCAATTACGATCAAACAAATAGGTGGATAAATTCTACTGTTAAACCCAAGTTCAGCTTTCTGGATGAGTAACTTGTGTACAACACCCTGCAAACAGTGACTAATCTAACAACTATTAATTTTAGAGTTTCAGAGTTTCATTACTTCATAACACTGTAAAAATACTTGCAAGCTTTAGAGAAAATAAGTCCTAAACGATTAAAATTTTGGAGCAAGTCATGTGGGAAGGAAATAGACTAGTGTATTGATTGTTGTGAATTTGGTTGAAAGAGGAATCAAAATAGAAAACAACATCATACGAATACAGGAACTCTGTACTCATTGGTACCTAAGACCCCAAATCAATGCCAAAGATGATATTATTACATTTCTAATGATTTGGATGCTCATTTACTGTGTATGGAATGAATTTATGATAATTGGATATGGTAATCAGCATGATAATATATTAAAATACATACATATATATATACATATATATATATACATATATATATATATATATATATATATATATATATAAACCTACATATTTTACAGGAGAGGTGATAGGAACAGCTTAAGACTAACACTATATCAAGTTCAGACAAATGAGAATTTGCTTTTCCATGTAGAGAAATTCACAAAAGAATTTTCAAGCCATACTTTGACAGTAAAGGTATCTTTATGGTATGGAATGAGCAAATTCAGCACCTCAATTCTTAATAACCGAAAATCAGAAGTGTTTCCAGCAATACAAATCCCAAAACAAATTCACTTGACTTATAATTACAACTTCCTCAACATATCTGTCATAATAGAGCCCCCTGTATACAAGGAAAGCAATAAAAATCATTACTTCAAGTAATAGCCACCGATATTGAAACATTCAAGTTCAAAGCTACCATCAACTTAGTTTCAAGCAGTAAACCTAAACCCATCATCCAACAATAGAACTATTCCTCCATGAACTAGCAAACAGCCCAAAACTATAGACGTCTGTCCTGAACATTAACTCATTGTATTAATTTCTATTCCAGCAATTACCAGGTTTCATTTGTTTAAAGTTTTAGAATTTAAGTAAAAAAGAGAACATGGGACTCAAAGCTAACATCTTTCTCCAACTTTTCACTCCATTTTCCATGTTCATTGTATAAGCAATCTATGAGCAAGAACAAAAATTCCAAAACATGTAGAGAAAAAGAAGACTGAAAGTTAAGCTGAAAACATCGAAGAAACATACTTGAAGCTCGACGGCTGCAAAAGACTGATCACCCAAAAACCCTTATTCCAAAAGGCGTAAATTCACATCAAACAGAGAAGAAATATATATATTCATATATATACAACAGCATAGTTGGACAATATCACATAAATATGGACGAAAATCAGTGATTTGATTTGATTGAGGGAGTGGTAAACTGCTGCCTCAGAATTAATGCTGCAAAATCAATAAGCTATCCAACAATATCCCCAGTGCTATGTATAATCACCTAATTGCCTATAAAATGATGAATATAATTAGTGCATATACCTTTCGTAACTGTAAATTTAGTTTGAACAAATGAAACATTTTTTGTTAGTGCGTATACCTTTCTGTCGGATACATCCATGTAAAATGTACTGGGCCTGTAAGCATAACTTGTTCGGGAAGGTGAACCATGAGATGAACCATAGAGGTGAAGAAATGTGGAGGAAAAATCAACTCTAAATTGCACAGAATGATCACTATCTCATCTTTCATTTGTGCAACCTCAGCCTTCTTCAATTCCCTAGCACATAATTTCTGAAACCAATTTGACAATGCTATCAATGGCTTCACGACGTTATTTGGCAAAAATCCTCGGATAACCACTGGAAGAAGACGTTGAAGCAGGACATGGCAATCATGCGTCTTCAATCCATAGAACTTTTTCTCGGATAGTTTCACCTTATTTCTCAAACTTCCCGCATAGCCAAGTGGATACCTAACACCGCGAAACCATTCTAATACTTCTTCACGGAGATGCTCTTCAACTAAAAAGGGTGCATGAGGAACCTTTCCCGTCCTCTTTTGAGCTTCCGAACACCACTGCCTTTTGCGGATTTTCCTTTTCTCCAACGCTTCGCGGGCCCTTGGACCATCCTTGGTCTTCCCTTCAATTGCAAGAATGGTGGCAAGGATATTATCACCCACGTTCTTTTCAATGTGCATGACATCTAAACAGTACCTGTGTAACAAAGATGACCAATAGGGAAGGATCCAGAAAACGCTCTCGTGGGTGAAACATTGTCTGTTGTTTGGATTATAAGGGCCATGAAAATCAGGATGCTGGCTAAGAGTGGCGTAACGGTGTGACCTAATTTCCTCCAAGATTTCATCCCCGTCCATATGAGCTGGTCTTTTTTGCCACTCTGGCTTTCCGTTAAATGCCAAACTGGATCGCATTGGTGAATTCTCGTCAAGCCATTTTCGATGCCCTTCATAAACGATTCTCCCACAAATATGCTCCGTCGTAAGCTCATGTAGACAAATTGGACATGCCTTGTACCCTTTCACTGTTGAGCCTGCAAGCATCCCTAAACCAGGAAAGTCACTTATCGTACACATCAACGCTACCTTCATCATGAATACATCATTGTCGACTCTGTCAAAAGTAGGGACTCTATTTTCCCACAAATCTTTGAGCTCGTCGATCAGTGGACGAATGAGTACACTAAGGCACTTTCCTGGAGATTTAGGGCCAGGAATCAAGACGGCAAGCATATTATATTCCTTCCTCATACACATATTAGGGGGTAGATTAAATGGCATCACAACCACCGGCCATGTACTATGCTGGGTTGTCATTGTTCCAAATGGACTAAAACCATCAGTTGCCAGTCCAAGCCGCACATTTCTTTCCTTAATGTCGTCGAAACCGGGAAATGTCCTGTTAAAATGTTGCCATGATTCTCCATCAGATGGGTGCCGGAGGGTACTTTCATCTACTCGCCTCTCCTTGTGCCATCGCATATGCTTTGCTATGTGTGGAGACATAAATAGGCGTTTCAACCTTGGAGTGATAGGGAAATACCAGATTACCTTTTTTGAAATGGCATCCGTATCTGGCTTATATCTTTCAGCACCACATACTGGACAAGTCCGACGGTACTTATCTTCATCCCCTCTGAATAGGTAACAGTTGAACTCACAAACATGAATTTTTTCATATCCAAGGGAAAGATCCTTTAGGATTTTTGTAATTCTCGTATAACTGACAGGGAAATTTTGTTTTTTAAAAAACTTATGCAACCATCTGCACAATTTATCAAGACTCGTATCCGACCATCCGTGTTCAACTTTAATTTTCATTACATGTAATATGACACTTAATACAGTTTCTTCACTCCCTTCATATAATGGGGTTTGAGACTCCTTTAGAAGCCTTTCATACTTAGCATAATCATCATCTACCATGTCATTGAACTGAACTGCAGCGTTTTCTTCAACGACATTATGCGGTGCATCTGCATGGTATCCAGGATAGTATGGAAATACATCTTGTATAATCTCCACAGGCGGGATCACTGAAGGACCGACAACACTGAAAGCCTGGGCTCTGTCTTGAAGCCACTGTCTCCGTTTACTGATCATTGCCGGTTGAGCAGAAACTTCCCCGTGTAGGTGCCAAACTGTGTAAGTCGGATCCAAACCATGGTGCAAGCAGTCATGATACATCTCTATCAGTCTCTTATAATAAGGACCATTTCTGCAAACTGCGCACGGACAAGGGAGAAATTCGATTCCAGCAGTGCGAGCGGAAATAAAATTGATGAAGTTAACTAAGCCTGTGCTGTAATCAGGGTGTGTAAAGTGAAGATTCATCCAAGATTTGTCGGGGACATCATCCATGTTTCCTGTCATAACATAAACAGACAATATGCATAAGGTTAGCACACAACATTTATGATACAATCAAAACCTGTCCCAACACTTCTCCTCCTTATGCCTCCGGGTTGGGTCCTATCCCCTTCAGGCGAACACGAGTTTGTTGATCCTTTTGTTATTCATGTGGTTTCAGCTACAGTTTTGGGAAATTTCGGCAGCATCTCCCTACAGTTCCTCAAGTGCACAAAAATCTAAACAACCTAATTTGCACTCGAGGAACATTGTAGAGAGACAATGTCGAAACTATATCCCAAAACGTAAACTGAAACCACATGAATAACAAAAGGATCAACAAACTCGTGTTCGCCTAAAGTGTCCAAAAATGAGACAATTCGAGAATCAACAACCCATCTCGATCAACTTGATGCGTTGTTGATCTCAAACGGGAGTTCTAAGCTGATAAACACCACAATTATATATAACACGAAATAATAAATTTACGCACGGCACCACACTCCCTCACTAAGCCACTCGCATGTTTCAGAAACCCTAACTACCACAATCCACACACAACACAAATAAATTACATCGTAAAATTCTAATTTCACTACATTTCACTCTTTCACAAAATTTCATTTTCACTATATTTGGATTTAACTAAATTTTACGGTTTCACTAAATTAAGCTGAAATTCAATTTCATTAACTTTCCCAATTTCACCAAATTTCTCTAAAATTCAATTTCACTAAATATAACAATTTCACAAATTAACTAACATAATCTCAATTTCACCAAAATCAACCCCAACTCCAGCATATATTCAAACACCCAACACTAAAAACAACACAAAGCACATTATAAACCAAATCCAACTCAAGAAATCAAACACTAAATTCAACCAATCAAACCAAAATATGGTGATTCCAATGAAGATGATAGATTATACTAACCTACAAAGAAATTGGAAGAGAACACCCAAGCTTCCGGACCCCGAAATTGACGAAATCAGGAGTTTTGGAGATTTTTCGCAGTTGCTACAGTGTTTTGCTGCATTTCTTCGACCTTCTGTCTTCTGTCTAAGCTGAGGGCTTTATAGCAGATTTCAAAAGTTGAAGCGACGAAGATTGTACAAAATCCGTCGCTTCGTTTATTATGATGCGACGACTTTTACAAAATCGTCGCTTAGTTTCATATCTTAGCGACGAATATTGACGAAGATCTTGAACTTTGTCGCTTGAATTTTGAGTCGGCGACGAAAGTTAAATTTTCGTCGCTTCAGTTTATACAACACTGTTCTTACGCGACAACATATCAAAAGTCGTCGCTTCAATAATTTTGAGCGACGACAATTGATCAAAGTTCGTCGCTCACAATTTCTGAAGCGACAAAATCAATATCGGTCGCTTCAATGTGTTGAGGCGATGAATTTTGATGTTCCTTTTTCAATATTCGTCGCTTCATACCTGTTTTCCAGTAGTGGGATCAAGCTAGCTAACAAATTGCCGCTAGCTAGTTAATTGATATTGATGGAGTTTGGCATGATCGAGGGAGATGGAGGATGGAGTTTGGGGTTTGGTAAATATGTACGTCAAAGACTTAAATATGGATCAGATTGAACACCCTATATCAAAGGGTCTTTGAGTTCCCAGCTTCAAAACTCAAAGCGAAACATGGGTAAAGACAAGAGTATTACTGCAATAGTTCTTCTCCTTGTTTGTGGTATGATTTCTCACCTCTTTTCTGCAATATATTATTTAATCTTGTGTAATCAATTAACTTTTGATTCAAATCATAGAAACGAGTTGATGAAAAAAATTGGAAACCTATAATTCTTAGGGTAAAGAAACGATCCCAAAACTGTGTATCACTTTTGGCACGTACTCAACGATCAAATTGCTGCACTCCAGAAATGCCAAATCCAGCGAGCTAGGTTTTGATACAAATCATATATAGAATACTCTGAAATTAAGACGTATATCTTATATGCATGCACGTTCACAAAGGTTTTTGATCCATTATACGGGTTGCTATATATGCAGGTTCAATCATACTGGGAGTGATTCCAACTGAAGCCAAAGTTTGCCCTCGTTTTTGCTTGAGGGCAGCTTATATGACTTGCCCGTCTTCAGGAAACAAGCATCTTGCGCCGCGCTGCAACTGTTGCTTGACTCCGGAACCGGGCTGCGCCATTTACGGGGCTGATGGAACTCGCCTCTGTATTAGTACTTGAATACTTGAATATCATATTTGGGGAACGTGCATGATCATGATTTCATGACGCCCTACCTTGTATGATACAATAAACATTATGGTTTGCTATTAGTAGATAGGCGGGCGGTTTGATCTATAGTAAAGAATAAGAAACAGATCTCGGGGTCTGGTTATGCATTTTCCACTATTTCCAGCTTCTATACTAGTCTGATGGATGTTCTTTATGCTTTTTATTGCATCTTCGAACTTACGTACGGTATTCTGCAATTATACTAATACGTCGGATCCAAAAGCAAAAATTGAAAAGAAAAATTTGCAAATGATCCTTGTTTTTCCGATGAATCTTACTGCATATTTTGCACTGATAACTGAAGTTGCTGTCGAATTCTAAACATAAATTTGATCATCAGAAACTAGAAATTTCCATCTCAACTAGCTAGATCAAGTACGTATATCCGAATCCGAACACTACTGGAATTCAGGTCTGAAGCGACCAATATTGAAACGGGAAAATCAAAATTTGTCGCCTCAACACATTGAAGCGACCAATATTGGATTTGTCGCTTCAGAAATCGAGAGCGACGACTTTTGATCAATACTCGTCGCTCATATCTAATTGAAGCGACGAATATTGGTTTGTTGTCGCCTCCCAACAATTTTTGTAAACTGTAGCGACGAAAATTCAAAGTTCGTCGCCGACGTAAAACTCAAGCGACGAAGTTTATAACTTTCGTCAATATTCGTCGCTGACTTGTTATACGAAGCGACAAGTTTTGAGCAATAGTCGTCGCTTCACGTTTTAAAATCTGGTCAACCATATTTTCATAAAACTTATCACACGAAAACGTTATTACGTACTTTTAGATGACCTTGTTTCGTCGACTCTTCCAAACATTAAACTCTCAAATAGATGAGACGTAATCAGCCATGTAAAAATTTGATAACTTTTACCTCCCGATACTATGATTCCCCATAGAGAGAGATACGCTTAAATAAGGTTGACCGCATCGATCGGGGCTCTAACTTTGTCGGATTTAAGTAATTTTTTTACCATAACCGTATTTCATCATAACGATCAAATGTTATTTCACAGTGTTTTTCAAAATTTGACTTCTTTTATATAGTTGCTTCGAAAAGTTGTACACTTGAGTATAATCTTATAATCAAGTTATACCGTATTAGTAAGCATGTTGTCATTATAATGGCTAAATTCACAAAATAAAAATTTTGACCGTCTGATGTGATCGTTATAGTTAAATATAGTAGACTAGAAAAATCAACTCATTTCGTGAACGCTCGATGCTCGATCAAAATGGTCAACCATATTTTCATAAAACTTATCACACGAAAACGTTATTACGTACCTTTAGATGACTTTGTTTCGTCTACTCTTCCAAACATTAAACTCTCAAATAGATGAGACATAATCAGCCATGTAAAAATTTGGTAACTTTTACCTCCCGATACTATGGTTCCCCATAGAGAGAGATACGTTTAAATAAGGTTGACCGCATCGATCGGGGCTCTAACTTTGTCGGATTTAAGTGATTTTTTTACCATAACCGTATTTCATCATAACGATCAAATGTTATTTCACAGTGTTTTTTAAAATTTAACTTATTTTATATAGTTGCTTCGAAAAGTTGTACACTTGAGTATAATCTCATAAAAATTTTATAATCTTTTAAATATTGTTGAAGCGACGGATTTTGTATTACTTCGTCGCTTCAGTATAATCAATAAAAAATTTATACTCTTTTAAATATTATTGAAGCGACGGATTTTGTATTACTTCGTCGCTTCAGTGTTTAAAAAAGTAGAATCTGCGCCACATGCTGAGAACCAATTAAAACACATTGCGCGGATCGACCCTATGAACCGTCAGATTTTCCAGATCTAACGGCCATAATTCACTCCCCTTTTATATAAATCTCTTCCCCCTCTCCTCCTTCCTCTTCACTCCCTCTCCTCCTCTGACGTCGCCTCCTCCACCGCCTCCCTCCCTCTCCTCCTCGTCGTCGCCATCCAAATCTTCGACGACGACCTCGCCGTCGCGATCCAAGTCTTCGACGCCGGCCGACCTCGCCTTCTCCATCCAAGTACTCGACGCCGACCTCGCCTTCTCCACCAGAGCTCCTCCCACCGCGCCGGCCACTGCTGCAATACACCGCGCCGGTCCCCAACTCCGCAGCGACGGCAGAGCGCCTCCCCGCCGACCCTCCTCGACACGGCCGTCACCGTCTCCGAGGTCCACCTCTACGGCGACGTCGTTCTCCGAGGTCCACCTCTACGGCGACGTCGTTCTCCTCCTCCGTCGCCTCCTCCACCGCCTCCCCGCCAACTCCTCCTCAACTGGACAAAAATTGGACAAAATTCTTTTTGAAACGAAATCGGAGGGAATGAGGGGTTCAAACTGGACAAAAAATTGTAACAGACATGAAGCGACAAACATTGATATTCGTCGCATGAAATTTTATCATCCCATACACTCTAGCGACGACTTTTGAACCAAACTTCGTCCCCTCAAATTGGAAGCGACCACCCAAAATTCGTCCCCTAGAATTGCAAGCGACCACCCAAATTTCGTCGCCTTGAATGTGAGGAAACGACCCAAACTTCGTCGCTCAGTATTTGGCGACAAACTTTGAAGTCGTCGCTTGAAATATCCAAGCGACGACTTTTGTAGCAAAAGTGGTCGCCTCGAATCGAAATGACGAAAATCGAGCGACAACATGTTTGTCTCTTCGGTGTCGAAGCGATGACTTTTTTGCTGAAACGACGACAAAAAGTCGTCGCTTCGAACCTGTTATGGAGTAGTGGAAACCAGCTGGTGAACATTTCAAAAGGTGTTTGCATTCCAAGACTGTAACCTAATCTTCAAATCCCGCAGCTCAGCTGAAAGTACAAATATGCATATATAGGACATCCAGCGAAATTCAAAGACTCCCGAAAGTGACTAATTAACTAAGCTAAGAAAATCCGGATGATGCAACCACATACAGTACGCTGAAATTTGAACGGAGGGCGAGAGGCAATAGGCAGTCTGGAGCAATTCAATAATAGTGGGCAGTGATAAGATGATGCTTTGGTACGTAAGAGTAGTTCTGCAATCAAATAGAACCCATGCATCCATGCAGCTCATGTTGGAAAGAGCTAGCTCTATTAAGTCTCTCATGAACTCTACAATTTGTCCAATTATACGACAAACCCCTTTGTATAAAAAGTTAAAAACATCGGAAGTATTAAATTATCCAAGTTCGACTGTAATAAACTAAAAGATAGAAGAATAACAATACCAATGAGATTCCACAACCCTGAGTTCGACATCCGAAAAATAAAGAGTCATATATTGGTACACAGTAATATTGCTGGATACGTACGTATGTTGATGAACTCGTTGATCGATGCTTCACCATATATAAGTTATGACTCCAAGGAAACTAAGAACTACTTGTGTGCGAATTAAGTAATCATATCAGACGTCTACTGGCAATTTTGGCTTCTTTTGTAAATGCATATGTGTCTGTACTAAATCTCTGTAGTCATCCGAATGAGGTGATTCATTTTTGGGATGAGTGTCTCGTAGTCTCCTCAATTAGTTTATGTTAATAAGCACCTTGCAATAATGAAGCTCTTAGTCTTAGACGCGGGCAAGCCAGTAAAACTTCCATTAGCAGATTAAAGGTTTTTCCTAGCAGATTCATCAAAGTCAGCTTCAACATGTATTCAATGGGTGTAAGAATGGCCAATATATTATTTAATATTGTTACTTAGCCAGCTCCAACAAGAGAGTATATAAATCTCAGGATGAAATCTTAAGCAGACATACCAAAACTATGACAGCTCTGTTGACAAAGTGCTAAAAATAAACTAATGAATGAACTAATGACACACACCATCGCTACTAATTATTATATATGGTCGCCATGTACACTATAAACTCATATGGTTTCAAGATTCGTTGATCATATCATCCTCGAAAACCTGTTTCCTTAGAATAATGATGGAGATCATGAGGAATCCATATATATATATATATATATATATATATAGATAAGTGTGACCTCTCAGTTACTAACTTGATTATCAATTCCCTCCATTTGTTGACTTTGAATTTCATTTGAGAAAATATAATCTAGACCCTTCTTAAAGTAGCTTACAAGACTATAAGGTTTTCTCTGTATATTTTGCTCGAGGCAATCGTGGCTTAATTATTTGAATTCAAAGGCAACAGCTTAAGTCAGCCGGATCATGATCATATAGGTGGTTTCACACTAGCTAAGATCCGATACAAAATTAAGATTCTTCTTCATATTTTAATTGATGATTAATAGTATATAGGAAAATTTATTCTAAAGGTACCCCACGTTTTCCTCCTTATAAGGATTGTTACCTGACGTTTGCCAAACCTCAAATCAGTACCTCATATTTGGATTTTGACTAACCTTTGGTACTTTGACCGTTAGTTCCGTTAAATATGAAATTTTTTTTTTTTTTTTTTTTTTACACTATTTTCTACTTTTTGCTAGAACCTAATTATTCACTACCTATTCTTTTACTAGATCCTAATTACCTATCAATTCTAAGAACTAACCTTCATCATGCCAAATTCACCTAACGACTCTCTGTCTTAACGGCTACTATTCTGGCGGAATCACTGTTGTCTTAGTTTTGAAAAGTTTCATAAGTTCTAGTAAAACCAATAAATAAGAATTCTTAAGTTCTAGTTAAGCAGAAAGCAGGAAAATAATGGACAAATTTTTCTCAAACACCACTCCTAGGAGGTAATCCTCCACCTGGGGTTTGAGAGATTTAAATAAACACATAAATGAAGACGGATATGGGGAACACATTAGTTTATTTATCCAAACATACTCACATATACATAACCCAGAGCCTCACTCTTGGGTAAACAGCTAAAAGCTATTTAGCTACTCATGCTGGAATTAAAAATACAAACTTACTTGTAAAATAAAGTACTCCACACCAAATGCCTAGCAAGAAATCACACTCTCATTATTCACTCTTATTTCACTATACTAAACACTCACAAACTTCACACAAGCTCTCCACTTTCAGACTACTCCTTTTCTTCCTTGTTTTTCGAATGCTTCTCTTGAGATCTGAGACTCCTTATATAGCCTTCGGATTTCAAAACGGAATTGAATTCCATTAAGAAAAGCAGACAAGAGGAATCCTTATCTTAACAGCTGGCACTATCTTTTCCCAAAGTAGTTTGTCCGTAAGCGTCGGCAGCAACTTTATTTTACATACTTATCTTACAAATGAGCTGGCTTCCACTAGCTGGATTCCACTCACTTAAAGCTTCTTCTCCTTATGCGTCGGCAGCTAATACTCCATCATATTATTGATGTTGTGTAGTGCTTCGTCATCAAAAGATGCTCCTGAGTCGTCATTTTCTTCAGCTTTGGATTCAATGTCTGAATCATATGGGTCTTTGAATTCTTGCTCTTTCTCTAATTTTTCTATCCACGTGGTAGTTGCTAACGTACCATCGACCTCTCGCCTTTCTAAGGCTTTGTACAAATCACAGTGCTCTGGATGAGGATGGTTATAGCTGGCCACAATGATCTTTTCTCCTTTGGCCAGGAGGGTAGCATCATCATCTTTCTGGATCAGGTTCTGAATGTGAATTACATCCATTGTTTTCATCCAAGGGATGCTCTGATTAGGTCTTCCATTGCTTGATGACCATTTGTGTGCTGGAGAGGCACAACTCTGGATAATTCTGACATAGTGATAAGGAGAAATATAACTCTTTCTCCCTTCTTCTCTAGTCCATTCAGGAGGAGAAGAAATGAACTTTAATCTCAGAATACAGCCATCTGGCCTAATGTTTTTGACTGCTTGGTAAATTACTTCAGGGAGACCTTCTAGGTCTTCGTTGGTTTTTGTCCAAAGATTATGAACAAAGCCATTCTCGATTAACCATAACTTGTTCTTCTGCGGATGCTCTGCTTGAACATCAACCAAATATCTTCCATAGTAAGGACCTGCTACTACTAGCAAGGTTGATGGAAGAGCCTTTCTGTTCTTGGAATCTCCTAAGAGATTATGGAAACTGAACCATTCCGATTCTGATAGGGCTAGAAGTGGGACTCTAGCACTTTCAGGGTTCTCAAGGTATTGAATGTCCAGCTTTTCCTTGAGCTGCTGCTCTTTTTCTAGCTCGTAACTGCAGAATTCCTCAGCTAGCGTTTCCAGGGCTTGTAGAACAAGTGCTTCATTGTTCTCTCTCGCTGCTGCTAAAATATTATCCATGATGATTCTTTGGTTGAACTGCAAATTTCTGCTGGTTCTGAACACCGGTTTTTCGTAAATTCTCATAGGATGACCAAAGATTTTTCTCAGGCATTTTACTGCTGGTAACCTGAAGGATGCTATCCTGTCAGTGGTTCTTGACTTGTAAGGTTGTCTTTTTTGAAACCAGTCTGTTGTGACTGTAGCTCTGGGATGCTGTAAATATTCATTTACAGTTTCTTCTTCTGCGTTGGAAGACTGCTTATCTTCCGGATCATTTTCTTTTCCTATTGAGTCAGGCTGAATTTTTTCAGGGGCACTACTGGATCCAGCAGGAGAGTAGGATACCAAATATTGGTAACCTGGTCCATCATGTAATGGGCCAACAGTCTTGTCTCCATCTCTGTATCTCTGTAATAGGGCCTCGTCTTTTGATCCCTTGCTTTCAGGCCTAGCTCTTGTTCCGAAATTGGGCCTTCTTCTTTCTTCGATTTCTGGTTCTGGTTCGGGCCTTCTGCTTCTTGGGTTACGGCCTTCATCTCTTTCGAACATTGCCATTTCTCTTGTGAGGGCGTCAGGCAGATAATTCTTGTTTCCTGCAATCATTTCAACATCATATTCATATTGTGATAAAAACATCTGCCATCTAAGAACTCTTCCTCTATCAGCTGCATCTGTAAGCTTATAGTTCTTAAAGTTCTTCACTATCTTATTATCTGTTCTGACCAGAAACTTATTTCCTAAAAAGGCTTCAGCTCCTTTAATGGATTTAATTAGGGCTAAAACTTCTTTGTCTCCTGTGGAATAATTTAATTCTGCTGGATTAAATTTTCCTGACAGGAATTTACAGATCTTTTCTTGATTTGTATTAGGTGTTATTGCTAAAACTACTCCTGCCCAATAATAATCATTTGCATCTGTTTGCAAAATGATCAGGTCACCTTCTTCAGGTAACTGTAAAGGGGGGAGATTTTTTGTGAGTTCTTTAATTTTCTTAACGGTGTTGCTATCATCCGTTGTAAATGACCATTTTTTCTTCGTGCTTGTCTTTGGAGAGAGAAGAGCAGTGAGACCACTTACTTGAGGAATAAAATCTCTCGCAAAGTTGACAACTCCCAAAAATCTCTGTAGAGACTTCGCATCTGGGATACTGTCAGGGAATTGACTTATTTTCTTTACTATATGTTCTTGAAGACGAATTTCTCCGTCCTTGACGTGTATGCCAAGGAAGTCAATTTATCCTTTTATAAGATGAATTTTCTTTTGTCCAAGGATGATTCCTTTCTGAACTATGAGCTTGCAAATCTGCTCAAGGTGCTTCAGATGTTCATTCATAGTTTTAGAGAAGACAAGAATGTCATCAATGTAAACTATACAGAAATCTGAGTATGGCTTAAATATGTTATCCATCTTTCTTTGAAAGATAGATGGAGCTTGCTTAAGTCCAAACGGCATTACAAGCCATTCGTAATGTCCTTGAGGAGTTCCAAAGGCTGTTAGGGCTATGGAATCCTGGTGCATTCTTACTTGCCAAAAGCCCGATTTTGCATCGAACTTTAAAAATATCTTTGCTCCTTTTAGTCTGTTTATCAAGACTCTTACTTGAGCAATCTGATAACCATCTTTGACGGTTTTCTTGTTGGCATCTCTATAGTCTATGACCATTCTTGTTTTTCCTCTTAATTGCTCTGCATGGTTTCTAACCAAGAATGCTGGAGCATGATGAGGGCTATCTGAGGGTCTAATTAATTTCTTTTCAAGCAATTCTTGAATTTGGCTTTCCATTTCTTTCCGATCTTCATCTCTATAATGGGGTATGGCTTTGACATGGCATATTGCATTTGCATCATGCATTTTTAGCTGACAGTATACTGGGTCTCTTTCCCAATATAGTTGAGGATCTTCACTGATTATGGGTTTCAGCAGATTTTCTATCTCAACAAGTTTTGGGATTTTCTTTTGCTCTATTTTATTAATGTATACTTTTAGATTGTGCTCTCGGATGAATTCTTCTTCACCATCCGAGCTGTCTGAATCTTGAGGTTCTTCCTCTGATTCTGATTCTTCCGAAGTTGTTGCTTCGTTTTGCACAATTTCTTGGTGTTCTTGCAAAGCTAATACCGGTTGTATAACCGGTTCAAAAAGGTGGTTTATGATCACCATGCTTGGCTCGCGATTTCTGATATTGCTCTGTCAATCCTTTACTTGCAATGCTGATTGCATGTAGTAGTCTGGATTCCCAGTAGAACTTATGATTCTTCTCAATGCCTATCATTTCGATGGTTTGTATTATTCTTTGCTGGAGTAGGAAATCATTTCCTATCAGCATGGCTTCACTCTGCCAAATTCTTTGGAACGTAAAGGTTCCTCCACCTATCGAAATCTTGACATTTCTGGCTATGTAACTCATTGTAAACGCTTTTTCTCCCATTCCAATTCCAGTGGCTTCTCTATCAGACCTTTCCCAATATTCTTCAGGAATAGCATGTTTCCTTGCTAGGCTATATCCTGAACCAGTGTCTACAAATGCATGTAGATGGTATTTCCTAAAGTTGGGAAATTTCAGACCTATAGTAATATAATTACTATATATACTTGTCTGAACTTGTTTTACTGGTTGGATTGTTTCTCCCTTTCTAGGGAATTCTGTGAAAGGATTTATAGTTCTTTCTTCTTCTTGTATAGGCTCAGGTTCTACCTTTTTTGGGTTACTTTCGGGTACTGCTATGGAGGGACTAGGTTCTTCTTTTATAATTTTTGAAGTTTCTAACTTCATCTTCTCGAGGTTTTTCTCAAGATCTTGTTTTTGGACTTGATCAAGAAATATATCATATTCTTGATTTACTAGCGTATGTACTTCAGGGTCTTTTGTTTTTCTCCTTACTTCTGCTATGAAACATTCTTTATGATAAGTTTCTCCTGTTTCTTTACAGTACATGGGTACTGTATTATTATCTTCACACTTGCAATAGTCACAAGTGAAAGCTCCAGACCTCGGAGTAAACTGACTGATGCTATCAGTAGTTTTCTGATTCCAATTTTGGATTAACATGAATATAGGTCTATAGTTATATTCACTTTCTCCTTCAGAGCTGTTTGAGGTGCTTTCTGTATCACTTTCTGATGTTTCTTCAAGAGAATATATAGATTCATTCTCTTCATCAGAATAGGCTACTTCAAACCCTTTTATGTTTGCGTATTCTACAGCTTCATCGTATTCTGCTAGAAGGGCTTTAGAAGATCTTTTCTCCCTTTTAGGGTACTCGTTTGCATAATGACCTTCAGCCTTGCAAAGCCAGCATCGACAGGGCTTTGTTTCTCTGGAAGTATTTTTCTTAGGGTTTGGGTTTCTTTTCTTAAAAAATCTCTTTCTAGGAGATCTTTTTTCTTTATCTTGTTCAGAACTTTTTCTGAACTTATACTTCTTTTTAGAAGTAAA